>OZ023262.1:93728475-94330975 GCA_964006375.1 Tillus elongatus
GAAGGTACCTACCAAATTTCATCAAAACCGGCTCATTATATATAGAGTTATCGGTACGATATATATATATATATATATATATATATATATATATATATATATATATATATATATATATATATATATATATATATATATATATATATATATATATATATATATATATATATATATATATATATATATATATATATATATATATATATATATATATATATATATTTATCAAAAAATTGTGGGAACGCCGTCAGTTGTTTATTCTACAACTGACGGCGTTCTCATAATTTTTTGATAAATAACACTATTACCGTCACAAAAATTTAATGCTATATATATATATATATATATATATATATATATATATATATATATATATATATATATATATATATATATATATATATATATATATATATATATGTATGTATATCCCCTCATTAGTGAATTTCATGTTATGCGGAAAATTCGCTAACAATAATTAAAAACATTTTCATGAAAATTCACTGCCATAACGCACTTGCTGCGACATTTTTTGTTCTCATGTTTGTACACGAGCAAAGCAAAACGGGTAGAAGTTTAGATTTTCGGAGTGTACCTTGTTATAGTTATATAAATGGTTGCAACTGGAAATGATACCATTATTAAATGGCAACGCCTAGAATCGCAGCTCTACAGAAGCTACAACAACTTTTACTCTCTTCTCTTTGTACTAACGAGCTTTTCAGTATGCTTTAGCGCATAAATTGAACTGGCAATATTTTCAAAGATACATATCAAACGCTGTTAGCATAGAACGTCTATCTAGGCCATGCAGAAGTTCAATATTGATGCACATTGTTATCCGCGGCTTAGAATGAACATTCAAAACCACGTGTTACAAAAATATTCAATCTGCGACGCACGATTGAATTTGACATTTGTAGATATAAACGGACTGTGAAAATAACAAATAGCTAATATTGTTCGTAACACAACGAAATCCGGGGAATGTTTCCACTTTGTGGATGTAATATGGATTGAAATCATTGGTGCGACGTTAGCTTTGCGGGGTTCAAATGCCACATGCATGTTAGAATATCATATACGCTATGGGAATTGTGTTTTATGACTCGGTTTCTCATAGGGGTTTAAATTAGAGAACGAAATTTTATCCTGGGGGAATTTGCTCAGCTTTTCTTTGCTGCGTCTCCACAAGTCACAAGTCTATTTTTATTTTCTAAACTTTAAAGGTAGGTTTATTTGAGTTTATGTTTCGTCTGGCATTTAACAGGATAGCTTTTATACACTAAGTTCTATAGAGACATACTATAAAAAAGTTAGGGATGCAGCAAGTGCATTATAGTAATTTTCATAAGAAATGTACACTATTAGTAAGGTATATTATTGAAATTAATTCTTTAAATTTAAATGGATCTTGGAGATTGGTTTTAGAGGTCCCAGTAAGCGATTAATTGAACAATTTTCTATTTTTTATGGAGCTAGAAAATTAAGATTTGGTACATATGTGGAAATACTGCAACTCGCTTTAACAAATTGTGTTACAAATTTCATTAGTTACAAAGGTTTTCCAGAAAAAAAATACTTATTTACAAGCAAAATGTACGAGCAAAATTACCAATATGGCCGGTATTTTCCTTATTAATTGCTTGAATGGTTTTGTTTTAGTCAACCCAATCGAACTAGGTTTTGCAAACAAAACAGCCAAAGAGGTAATTTAGATAGGTTTTACTATGGCTAAAGATTGAAGATTATAGCTCAATGGGGAATTGAATTATCGGATTGATTTTTTTTTCTCGATAATTCTCTACCATAAGGTACTTGCTGCACCCAGACCATTTTCGTCGATTATTAACTGTTGCTGTATACATACTTTTTTAAATAATAAAATATTGAAGCTCCCTATGTGAGACTGACAAACAAGGCCAACTCCAATTCATTTTTGGAAAAATATTTTAAACAAATGAAATGAGGTAACAATTTAAACATAAATTGAAAATCATGGTTCGCGGCTTCGTCACGGGAGTTCTCCCCCTTGCACATGCCTACCACCACCCTCAATGCATAAACAAGAACAATATAAATAAGTAAAATTTATTCGGAACAACCCCCAAGAAAGTTGAGGGGCCTGCGGTGAATAAGGGTTCTAGGCGACGTAAACAGGATTTTAAGAAAGTATAGCTGCAAAATGGGCGAGAGGTAGCTTATAGGTCCAGCTAAGCTGCTTTTTTCGAACTTTCTGCTCACATTTCCTATTTATCTTCTTCCCTGCCCAGCACTCCTATTCACTCCTGGTTCTGCAACTTTCTTAAAGACCGTTTGCAAAAAAAATATTGTGGTATGTGTATCCAGAAAGGATTCTCAGCATGCCTCTGATTTTTTTCAAAAGTTTCCCGTGTGCTAAACTGCAAAATAACCGAAAATTTAATTTTTATTTACAAAAGGAATGTACCTGCTAAATTATAAACGTGAAAGATATGTTTCCTTATTAATCGCTTGGATGATCCATTTTAGTCAACTGAATCGAACCAGTTTATGCAAACCAAATAACAAAAAAGATTTTTTGAAAGAAATTTGTAGTTCTTTTTCAAAACTAGTACCCACGCTGCCTTTATATGGGTTTTACTAAGTATCAAAACTGAAGATTCTAGTTTAATGGGAAATTGAGTTACTACTATGTGAAATATTTTTACCAAAATTCGCTACCATAACGCACTTGCTGCACCTAAATGTTTTTCGACACTTATTTACTATTACTGTATCCATACTTTTTGAAAATGAAATAAATATAAACAATACGAAATTTTGAATTTAAACTTTTAGTAATCTACACTGTACATCTGATTATATATGTAATTTAAACTGCTTTATGATATTATGTAGTTTCCTTTACTTCAAATGTTCCGTAAAGAGTAAAAGCTGAGAGTAAAAAAACCATAATTACCTAGGTACCCTAGGTATTATATTTGCATTATTTTGAGGTAGGTATATTTCTTTTTGAAATAATTTGGTTTCAGTTCCTACACGCATTGATTAAGAAGCTGAATCTGAGGTACACAACCACTCTCTTATTTGTTTGATTCGATGTTAGAATCATAATATACTACAGTCACAGTCGACGCCCGAAGGCATTTGTTAAAGTTATTTTAAAATTAATAGTTGTGTTATTATTTACCTTCTTTTTGAATTAACCGTTGAATATAGGTAGTTCTTATATATTTTGTGATTCTAAGGTATTAGCGGAGTCGAATTCGAGGTTATGCGCAGACGTAGATGTTTCTCTCATGACTCCTCTTAGCTAACAGATGACAAATAGTGGTGTTGTCAGATTAGACCAGGTGGCTTTTAAATACCGTGAAAATAGGTAGCTTAATACTTATATGTAGAATATAAAGATAATATCATAAAACGTAGTTCTAGATTGCTTTTAAACAAATTGAATCACTTTCATTAAAATTTATATTTATTTACATTTTCCTGATATCTACAGATTTAGATGAGAGTTATCGTAAATGGCAACCGCGCGGATTGTTTATTGTGACACATTTTCGTAGCCTGTCCGCCTTAAACTTAATTTGAAGCTTTTGTTTGCAATGGCAGCGGAACCCTGATTTATTTGTCTGGCCTTGCCTAACATTATAGGCATCCATTTAGTGGTAATTCCAGGTCATATAGTACATTATTGATTGTTTATTTAGTTATAACGCAAGATCTACTATACCAATTGGCTTCAAATTTGGTTGGTAGGACCACTTGTACAACGTGTAGGTGTTTTCAAAATTATTTTTGTCCTTTTTTTTGAGGGGGGGGGGGTAATTTTGCGTTATAACTTGTCCGCGATATTAACAAAGTGAAGATATATGCTAAGTTTTCTTGAAATCAGTTGAGTGATTTTTGAATTATCACTCGGATATACATATATATATTACTATATACTAAAAATGTTTTCGAATTTCCGTTAAAAAATTATATATATATATATATATATATATATATATATATATATATATATATATATATATATATATATATATATATATATATATATATATATATATATTGTGCTGAGAATTGCTAAGGCCATATAAAGTTATAAAAACAAAAATGAAAACCCTTACGGAAACTACTATGATAATGTTAAATTCTGATTATTGATTAAAAAATTGGGTGATCAGATTAGTGATGGGGGGTAGTAGTAGTACCACTGGTCAGTAATAAGTAAAATACTTACGGTTTACACGTAATGCATATGGGTTCTCTGTATATTGTATACATATCCACATCGTTCGACATATTTTACTGTACACTAAAACAGAAAACAAAATAATAACATTAAAACACAAGCACATTCACTATTATTGTTAGTCAGTGTTATTTGGAGAAGCAATGAAAGATATATAGCCATAATTTGTTGGAATGATAATTAAATGAGTCTTAAAAAGTTTAACTAGCAATTTGGAAAATATCTCAGTTAAAGTGAAATAAAAAGAGCCAGAAATCTATATGTAGATAGATTGAAATATTAAGCATGAAATAAATACCAAAGAATTATGTTCTAAATCAATTACCTGAAGGTAATGAACAAAACAAACCTTTTGTATGATGTATTTAGATGTAAGTCTATTATTATTTTATGTGAACAATGAACTGAAATGTACCCATATATGTGTCTGTGTTTGTATAAAAACAATGAACTGGAAGTTACTAAAAAACAGTGTTAAGTGTTGTGGAAACTTTTAAAATCAAGATTACAACATGAACTGAATTAATGTTATAAAAATTATTGTTGCTTATGTTATGTAGAAATAAGGTTAGGTCAGATGTCAATTTTAAGAATAGAATATTTTATACTTACTCGATGGTTCCAAGGAGAATATCTGTCAAAACATTAATTAATGAATTGGAAGAGAGAATGCTATGATCAGACAGGAAACACCAAATGTTAGATGAATTTGGGCAACATTTCCGCTTTTGTTATGGATTGTTGTTGGTTGTTGATGAAATTTAGATGCGAGAGAGCGTCATTCTTGCTTCCCATTTTAAATATAAATATTTTAAAGTATAAATTGTCCAAGGGAAATTCAATTTGCCGCTAAAACAAAGAAGAGACGTTACATCAAGTTTTTAACGTAAGGAAGTACGAGATAAGCAGTAAATATATCAATAATACGTACATTTGAGGATACCCAATACCATTAGCGAGGAAGCCAAGGTTAGAGATTTAATTTATTTAATGTATAGCAGCTCAACCAGACAAATATTTCAATAAAAAGACAGCCCATTCTGTCAAATATCATTTTAAGCAAATGTGTTTATGGGAAATTAAGATTTAAACGCATAAAGTAGAAATCTTATGGGATAATTTAACCATAATTCAACATTGAGAATACAGAGGGAGTGCAGGTCAAGGATCCATATTTATTAATAAGAACAATTGAATGAAAGCCGTAAATTCGGATACTAAATTTAATCATTGTAAATTGATATTAGTTTGATAATTAGAACAACGGATCCGTTTAAAGTTTAGAGTTTAGATTTTAAATTGTGCCAATAAAATTTGTTTAAGAATTTTGAAACGTAATTCTTTGAAAACCCATAATAAGATAATAAGGCTACTATAAATATTTGCAGGCTACTTTCTTCCTATTTTAGCAGAACTCACCACTGAGATAAGTAAGTAAATAAAATATTTGAATATAATTTATTTGACATACATATATGTATATATAATAGAAGGACAGGCAACCCAAATAACCCTGAGATAGCTTAAATCACAAGAGTCATAAAACATTTTTATTCAGATAAAGTTTCACACAAATAATATACAGAGTCACCCATAATACATGGTGTAAAAAAATAATACAAGGTGTAAATAAAATTTTTAATATCATTTTTCCACATATAAAATAAATAGAAATATAAAACATTGAATTTTTCATATAAATAAATTATAAAATAAAAATATATATTAGAAGTCAAAGCCAATTATTAGTATAATTGACGCCCAACAGTGGGGCATTATAACATAATATAAATTAAAAATAATAAAATAAATTCAAAGCCAATAATAGTATAATTGGCGCCGCAACGTTCGGGCACAGCAAAAATAGGGGAAACTAGCCATAACGTCAGGCACAGCAAAACAGGGGATCAAACTGCAACATCTGGGTACAGGAATTCTTAATATTGGTAGAACCAGACCTGAAAAACAAAAATTTAATTACTGACCATCCTAAATAAAGAAATTTAAACATAAAAATGTCGCAACAAAAGCAAACAAGAGCTAGAAAAACAAAGAAGACTGAAGAAATACAACAGGAGGAACAATTTGATGAAGGAGACACAGGAGAAGAGAAAGCAGAAGAAATGTTAGTAAAAGAAACCGTATCGCAGGAGGAAATACCAGATAAACCGGAGGAGAGTGAAGAAACTGAAACAATAGAACCGACCGCACAAGAAGAAACGCCAAGTAAGGAACAAACCTATTGGCAACAAATGGCGAGTATGTTGCAACAAAATATGGAAAAAATAAAGGAAAGTATAAATGAAAACATGAATGAAAAATTGCAGAAGCAAGAAGAAAATCTAAGTAATAAAATGGCAAAGCAAGAAGATATGAAAAATCTAGAAGTATTTATACAGAATGTAACAACAGAAATCAAAACGGATATGAATAAATTACAAGAAAATGATACTATATTGTATAGAAACATTCAAGATCTCAGAGAAGAAACGAAAGAAAATATAGAAAAACTCAAGCAAGATATGGAAAACAGGATGGCAGGAAAAATAGAAGAGAGTGAGAAATATCTCATGGAGGAAATGAACAGGAAACAAAACACCTTGGAAAAGGAAAATGAGGTGGTAATTATACAAATAAGAAGTGACATGGACGAGGCAAGACAGAAATGTCAACAAAATTGCCAGAAAATAGAAACTGAAATGAATACAGGGATGCAAGAAATTCACGACCACTTATATAATCAAGCCGAGAAAACCAGAGAAGAGTTTACCAAAGTCGAAACGCAAATACAAATGGTTGACTCAGAAATAACACACATAAAAAAGAAAACAGAGGAGCAAATTGGCAAGACGAGAGAAGAAATCTTCAACAAAATAAACAGTCAAAACACCAGGAGCTACGGTATGCAAATAAATATGGATACAGGAACAAAATTTGATGGAAATATAAACAAACTACACCCCAGAGTGTTTATCAACAGCATAAAAAACAAAGTAAGATATATAACTGATATCAACGATGTAAAGGACGTGATAAGGATGCAGCTGGTAGGAAATCCTTTACTATGGTTTTCCAGTAGAGAAAACGAAATCCACAACATAGAAGAATTTGAACATCTTTTTATGAAATTTTACTGGGGAGAATTCCATCAAGGGATATTCAGAGAAAAACTTTACTTTGGACGGTTCGATTACAATCGAAATCAAGATTTTAGCAACTATTGTCTGCATTTATACAATACAGCGCAGTAACTACACCCGAGAATGGAGGAAGAAGAAATAGTCATGTATATCTCCAGACATTTCGAAAACCAGATTACGGAGACAATTGCGATAAACAATATCAAAACGATGGAGCATCTGTTAACTTATTTGACAAGAATAGAAAGAACCCTAAGGACAAGAAATATGAGAAATAAGGGGGAAAACAAACCAGACTACAGAAGACCAAATTATCAAGAGAATCAAAGATATGGAGGTAACACGTATGACAATAGGCCACGCTACAACCAGAATGAAACAAGACCTGGGGTATCGAACAACAATAGCAACCCAAGAAATTATCAGTATCAAAACAGGGATAGAAACAGAAATGACCAAGGAAATTACGATAACACAAGACAAGATCAGAGGCAATACAGATATAACAACAATTATCAGCCAGGAAGAACACAGATGCCCAGGACAAATGACAACAATAACCGTCAATATCCTTATCCAGGTGGCCAACTAAGAAATTGTGCAATGGAAAATAATATACCACAACAAATTGAAGAGCAAAACAGAATTGAAGTCGCAGCACAGATACATGGACCCAGCCAAAATTTTTTAGAATAAGCGCACCTTTGTTTGTAAATAATGTCATGCAGTATAGTCACCCGAGAGAATTTATAAAATTAGAAAATGAAAAAAACCTTGAAAACAAAAATAAATTAGTTTTTGTAAAAGCAAACTTCCAAAACAAAATGGTGAATATAATGGTGGACTCTGGATCAAATGCGTCAATCATCAGTAGTAATATAATAGATCAATTAAAGTTAAACAAATTTAGTTATAATATACCAAAGGTGTCACTAATAAATGCGAGGGGAAGAAAGATTTGTGAAGTATCGAAGGCAGTAATGGGAAAATTACAATTTAACAAAAATAAAAAGGAAATCAACGTTAATTTATTAATAATGGAAGGTTTGGAATTTGATGTAGTAATGGGATCAGATATATTAAATGAAAATAATGCTATCATAGATTATGAACGGAATATAGTAATTATCGACAACGAAATAGTGCATATGACTGACGAAATTGTGAATAAATGTGAAGAAAATAGTAGTGAAAATGAAAATATGAATTATATAAATAGTATAGATTATATGAAAGAATATGAAGAAAAGAATATAAAAGAAATAATAAATGAAAATGAAGAATATGATAGAAAAATAAAGAATATATTATGTAAGTATGAAAGTTTGTTCGATGAAACTAGTCGAGTAGCTGTGGGTCATATGCATCAATTTAAAGTAAAAGAGATAGCAAATTTTAAATCGAAAACGTATCCGATTCCATATAAATATCAGAAACAAGTACACCAGGAAATAAATAACATGTTAGAGCAAGGAATAATAGAAAGAAGTGATACTCCATATATCAACCCAATAGTCGTAGTAAAAAAGGCAGATGGGGGAATAAGATTGTGTTTAGATGCTAGAAATATTAATAAATTGTCAATTCCTCAATATAGTTCACCAGTAGGAATAGAAAGTATTTTCGGAAGTATAACGGGTGCAAATATTTTTTCAAAAGTAGATTTAAAACATAGTTTTTGGTTGATACCACTGGAAGAATCATGTAGAGAGTACACAGGCTTTATGATAGATGGTTCAGTATATCGATTTGCTGTAACCCCATTTGGAATACAATCAGCTTGTTCTGCTCTAGTTAAAGCATTACACAAAATCCTAGACAAATTTGAAGATTTTGTACTGCATTATGTCGATGACATATTAATCTACTCCAAAACCATTGAAGATCATTACAGACATGTAGACGTTGTTTTAAGAGCATTAGACAGAGAAGGTTTAAAGGTAAACTTGGAGAAATGCCATTTCTGCAAAATGCAAGTCAAATATTTGGGATACGAACTAAACGACAAAGGAGTTAAAATGGACGAAGATCGAGTCAAGAGTATATTGGAATATCATCGACCAAGGAACCTAAAGGCATTACGAGGATTTCTCGGGGTACTAAATTATTTTAAAAGATTAATTCCAGATCTCTCAAATAAAATGTTACCTTTGATGAGATTACTGAAAAAGGATGTCAAATGGAAATGGGGGGTCGAGCATGAAGAGGCTTTTTGCAAAATAAAAAAGGAATTTACGAAGAATTTAGAGGTATATCATCCTAGATATGATCAAGCATTTACTCTGAGAACTGATGCTTCGCTAAATAGATTCGCTGGAGTTCTTTTGCAAGACCAAGATGGCATAGAGGTTCCAATATCGTTCGTATCAAGGGTGACAAAGAAACACGAAAGGGGATATTCCGTTACTGAACTAGAATTGGCGAGCATTATATTTTGTGTAACCAAGTTAAGATTTTATTTGCTCGGAAATGAATTCATAATAGAAACAGACCATTTGTCGTTAATACATATAATCGTATAATAAATTAATGAACAACCGAGTACATAGATGGGCCTTATTGCTACAAGAATACAAATTTACCATCAAGTATATACCAGGAAAGCTAAATATTATAGCAGACGCTTTAACTAGGGAAAATGATAGCAACAGGAAAGAACAGGAAAAGAGAATAAGAATAGGAATGAATATACTGAAGGATAAACAAGGAATCTTTTCACTACATCAGATAACGCAAGATCAAGTAAACTTGTCCGAGAAAGAAAAAAGAGGCTCTAGAATTTGTCAAAATATATATGTAAAAGGACCGATTGACGATGAGAAATATGTAATTACGAATAACTTGGCCTATAAAGTCATTGATCAACTACATACAGAAAACTGTCATATGGGTGCTAGAAAACTATGGCTGACATTTCGAGAAAATTATATTACCATAAACGACTACAAAGTAATTAAGGAACGAGTGAGAAAATGTGCCACATGTCAGTTGGGAAAATGGAAGAATCTCAGGTATCAAAATAGCCCTAAATCAATCATAGCAAGGGAACCATTGGAGATTATAGCCATAGATTTCTTATCTGACCTAATACCTAGCTATCAAGACAACAAGCACATATTAGTCGTAGTAGATCTATTTTCGAAATTTGTGAAGTTATATCCATGTGTGAGAACTAACGTTAAATGTGTCAATGATTCATTGAGAAAGTATTTTCAAATCGTAGGCAATCCAAAGTTCTGTATTGTCGACAATGCGACATGTTTCCAGTCAGAACGTTTTAAAAGATTTTGTCCACAAAACCAAGTGACATTACGATTTACGAGTATTCGTCATCCACAATCAAACATTTCTGAGAGATATATACAAGAACTTAACAAGTATTTGAGGATAATGGTACACAGCGATCACCGAGAGTGGCAAGATAAGCTAAATATAATAGAAGAATTACTTAATAATAGTCCACATACAATGACTGGACAATCACCGATTTATCTATTCAAAGGTGTCATGCCTGAAAAAAAAATGGGTCCAACAAAATAGTAAAACCTACGAAGAAGTAGTAAAAATGGTCAATAAATTAAATGAGAGACGTGCAGAGAAATGTGCAAAAAGGTTTTTGAAAAAGAAATCTAAGAAATCGACATTTAAAAGAGGAGATTTAGTAATCATAAGGGCATTGCGAACCTCGAACTATAAGAAAAATATCAGTGCCAAGTTAATGATGCCATTTGAGGGTCCATTCGAGATCACAACAGAAAACCCAGTTAACAGTTGTGAAATCAAAGACCCAGTCACAGGAAAAATTAGAGGAATATTTAATATACAAGATATATTCCACTTCTATCAATAACAATGAAAATAAAATATCAGCACGTATGTAAATTTTGCTTCCATTACTTTCGAGAATCGAAATAATGTCTGCAAAATTGGGGGGTGTTGTGCTGAGAATTGCTAAGGCCATATAAAGTTATAAAAACAAAAATGAAAACCCTTACGGAAACTACTATGATAATGTTAAATTCTGATTATTGATTAAAAAATTGGGTGATCAGATTAGTGATGGGGGGTAGTAGTAGTACCACTGGTCAGTAATAAGTAAAATACTTACGGTTTACACGTAATGCATATGGGTTCTCTGTATATTGTATACATATCCACATCGTTTGACATATTTTACTGTACACTAAAACAGAAAACAAAATAATAACATTAAAACACAAGCACATTCACTATTATTGTTAGTCAGTGTTATTTGGAGAAGCAATGAAAGATATATAGCCATAATTTGTTGGAATGATAATTAAATGAGTCTTAAAAAGTTTAACTAGCAATTTGGAAAATATCTCAGTTAAAGTGAAATAAAAAGAGCCAGAAATCTATATGTAGATAGATTGAAATATTAAGCATGAAATAAATACCAAAGAATTATGTTCTAAATCAATTACCTGAAGGTAATGAACAAAACAAACCTTTTGTATGATGTATTTAGATGTAAGTCTATTATTATTTTATGTGAACAATGAACTGAAATGTACCCATATATGTGTCTGTGTTTGTATAAAAACAATGAACTGGAAGTTACTAAAAAACAGTGTTAAGTGTTGTGGAAACTTTTAAAATCAAGATTACAACATGAACTGAATTAATGTTATAAAAATTATTGTTGCTTATGTTATGTAGAAATAAGGTTAGGTCAGATGTCAATTTTAAGAATAGAATATTTTATACTTACTCGATGGTTCCAAGGAGAATATCTGTCAAAACATTAATTAATGAATTGGAAGAGAGAATGCTATGATCAGACAGGAAACACCAAATGTTAGATGAATTTGGGCAACATTTCCGCTTTTGTTATGGATTGTTGTTGGTTGTTGATGAAATTTAGATGCGAGAGAGCGTCATTCTTGCTTCCCATTTTAAATATAAATATTTTAAAGTATAAATTGTCCAAGGGAAATTCAATTTGCCGCTAAAACAAAGAAGAGACGTTACATCAAGTTTTTAACGTAAGGAAGTACGAGATAAGCAGTAAATATATCAATAATACGTACATTTGAGGATACCCAATACCATTAGCGAGGAAGCCAAGGTTAGAGATTTAATTTATTTAATGTATAGCAGCTCAACCAGACAAATATTTCAATAAAAAGACAGCCCATTCTGTCAAATATCATTTTAAGCAAATGTGTTTATGGGAAATTAAGATTTAAACGCATAAAGTAGAAATCTTATGGGATAATTTAACCATAATTCAACATTGAGAATACAGAGGGAGTGCAGGTCAAGGATCCATATTTATTAATAAGAACAATTGAATGAAAGCCGTAAATTCGGATACTAAATTTAATCATTGTAAATTGATATTAGTTTGATAATTAGAACAACGGATCCGTTTAAAGTTTAGAGTTTAGATTTTAAATTGTGCCAATAAAATTTGTTTAAGAATTTTGAAACGTAATTCTTTGAAAACCCATAATAAGATAATAAGGCTACTATAAATATTTGCAGGCTACTTTCTTCCTATTTTAGCAGAACTCACCACTGAGATAAGTAAGTAAATAAAATATTTGAATATAATTTATTTGACATACATATATGTATATATAATAGAAGGATAGGCAACCCAAATAACCCTGAGATAGCTTAAATCACAAGAGTCATAAAACATTTTTATTCAGATAAAGTTTCACACAAATAATATACAGAGTCACCCATAATACATGGTGTAAAAAATAATACAAGGTGTAAATAAAATTTTTAATATCATTTTTCCACATATAAAATAAATAGAAATATAAAACATTGAATTTTTCATATAAATAAAATATAAAATAAAAATATATATTAGAAGTCAAAGCCAATAATTATATAATATATATATATATATATATATATATATATATATATATATATATATATATATATATATATATATATATATATATATATATATATATATAATTTTTTTTGGCGTATAGTTTTTGTGTGAATAATTGTATCTTGATAGGTGGGAAAATAGTTTGAAAATGTTCGTTGGCCAAGCAAATCAGACCAGTTTTTTCAAGAATATTTTAAGTTCATTTTCTAAAAAAAAAAATATGCTTTTTCAAACAACAACCTTATTTTGATGAAATGTGGTGCATTGTTTCTCCTATATGCGTCATGCTAGTAACCAAATTTGATGCCTGCTTTCGTTAAAAATTCATATTTGCTATTAAAAGCATTTTTATGAAAATTCGCTTCAATAACGCACTTGCTGCATCCAGACTTTTCCGCTTTGTTTGGAATATATTCTAGTGTTCCAACTAATGTTTCTGATAATTTTTTATTATTTTTTTATTCCATAACTATTATTCGTATTTGTTTCCATCTCAATCGTACGCGAAAACACTTTAACCTATTTCGATTTTCATCACTGTTTAAGTTTTAATAATCCATCGGTGTGAAAAGTGTCCCAGTGTTTCTCCTGCAGCAACTTGTAGGGTAGATGTGTGCATGTATATGTATGTGTGTGTCCTGCACGTAGTGTTAAATACTGGACGTATAAATCCTCTTGACGTGAGTGCGTATACATGAGTGTATTTGCGCTCGCGTATGTGTGTGAGTGGATATGTATGTAAGTTTTCATTTTATTTACTATTAGCGAATTAAAAAAAAATTCGCTAATGAGGAGATCTGTGTTTATATATATATATATATATATATATATATATATATATATATATATATATATATATATATATATATATATATATATATATATATATATATATATATATATATATTTATATCCACTCTTGATCAAATTTGGTGAGTGCCTTTCTTTTGCCAGTGGCTTGAATAGGTTCGTTAGCGAGGAAAATCTGACCAGGTTTTCCCGGAAAATTTTGTGTTTTCTTTCTAAAAATTCATATCCCCGGAACTAACAAAGTAAGGACAACCAAGCTTGGTAAGCGTATTTCTATTATAAAGGGTGAACGCTGTACCAAAATTTAGGTCTCTACCTTTAAAGAGAAAGACGTTATGGGCAGTTAAAGAAACAAATTTTGGAGTTTTTCTCAAAACGTCAAACTCGCAATTTTAAACGTCAAAATTGGCAATGTTTAGGCAAAGAACGTGAAACAAATACGGATTGTAAAAAGAACATGTTGCAAGAAGAGTGTTCTGCAAAGCCTTACGTTTCAGATGCAACCGTCACTGCCCTTCATTTTACTAAAATATTTACATAAAATTCATTTCAAATAGACCCTTTCTCTGATTCTTTGGCTGTCGGTTTAGTAAAGTTGATGCTTTCGCTGTAGGTTTAGTGAAGTTTTAGTTTAACGATCTATAATTTTTAGCTAATTTTCTCAGAACAAATTAATTAATACATTTTTGCATTTTTTATAGAAATATGATGCGTGTTTGTGAGAAAAAAATCTAGACGCAGTAAGTGCGTTTTGGTAGCGAATTTTTGGTTCATTTGCAGATTAGCTCCCGAACGCTTTTCAAAAACTGTTTTTAGAAACCTGCCTAGGCCCCCACCTGGATCCACAAACCCCAAGAGAAAATTCTTGTTCACACCCCACAAGAAAGTTACGCGACGAGGAGTGAGTAGGGATGCTGGGCGGGGTGGGTAGTAGAAAGGAAATATGAGCAGAATATGCGAATAAAATGGGCTTGAAGGCTGTCTTTTTCACAACTTTAAGCCATATCCCTCTTAAACCCTGCCTACCCCCCACAGCAGCACTATTCCCCCAGGTGCCGTTACTTCCCTGGCGGGTATGAACAAGACATTTTTCTTGTGGTTTATGCAACGAGGCTAGTTGTATGCATGCGAGGAGAGAAGAAAAATCGCCACGACAAAGCAGTCACCACCCAAACCCCCACCCCTTCCACAAGTCGAACTGGGGGGAGTCTACTTCGTCGTAGGCATTTTCCTTCCCCCCTCGTGTATACAACCACCCTCGTTGCATAAGCCACAAGAAAAATTTCTTGTTCATACCCCCCAAGGAAGTTAAGTGACGTGGGGCGAATATGGGTGCTGTGCGGGGTAGGCAGGGTTTAATGGCGATACGGCTTCAAATAGACAGCTCTCAAGCAGTTTTCTTCGCATTTTCTGCTTATATTCCCCTTTTACTACCTACCCCGCCCAGCACTTCTATTCACTCCCAATTCCGTAACTTCCTTGTGCGGTGTGAACAAGAAATTTTTCTTGTGGTTTGTGCATCCAGGTGGGGCACTAGTAAAGTTTCTGAAAACACTTTTTTGAAAAGCGCTTGGGAGCTAATCTGCAAATTTACCGAATTTTCATTAAATTCTTCAAATTTCAATAACTCAGTTTGCTATTAACGTAAGCTTTGTTAGTTAGGAAACCAACATTTAAGTTTATTTTCGGAAAATTTTTGTATGTTTTCAAACCATAAGTAATTTTGATAAAATATAGTACATTGTTTCTACTACATAGGCTATACCGGTAATCAGATTGATGCCTGCTCGCATTTGCTATTAGAAACATTTTTATGCAAATTCATTTCCTTAACACACTTCCTGCATCCAGACTTTTAACAAATGTTTATATATTTTCGAACAATAAAGGTATTTCGATGAAATATGGTACATTGTTTCTTATAGAGGCAACCAAGTTTGATGCCTACTTTCACCAAAGAAAGATATTTGCTATTAAAAACATTTTAAAGAAAATTCGCTACCATAACGCACTTGCTGCGTCCAAACTTTTTTTTTTCTTTTAGTAAGCAGCCAGTTTATAGGAAGATAAAAGAAATAAGTTAAAAGAGCTTGTTAGATTAGCATTCATAGGACAGGTTTTGCCATTGTGAAAAGCATGGTCAGATGCAACTTTGTTCACTTTCAAGATTTACAGTGACTGAATGAGCCAATTCTCAAAGTCAAAACTCTAATAAAAAAAAACAGTTTTAATAAAAGGTAATTATGTGTAGTTATAGGAAACATATCGGAAAATGCCATAGCAAATCTAAGGTTCGAATTGCAAGTGCTTGACTTTCCCGTACACATAAGTTTCCAGCTTGAATTTTAGCGAATGTTTCGTAAAACGAAAAACTCACTAATGAGGAGATCTGTGTTTATATATATATATATATATATATATATATATATATATATATATATATATATATATATATATATATATATATATATATATATATATATATATCATACCGATAATTCAAGAAATTATGGGCTGATTTTATTGAAATTTGGTACGTATCTTTTTTTTTTGTAAGTGGCTTGGATAGGTTCGTTAGCCAGGAAAATCTGACCAGTTGTTCCAAAAAAATTTGGGTTTCCTTCGGAAAATTTTTGTATCTCCGAAAACAACAGAGCTATGACAACCAAATTTGGCATATACGTTTCTACTGTCCAACTTACCCTACACGCCAAAATTCAGATCCCTAAGTTGAAAGAAAAGTTATAGGCATTTTAAGAACAAAAATTTGGGTGCCGCTAGTGATCAGAGGAAAGCACAAAAACAAAATATTTTGTGTGGTTAACAAAACCAATTGAATACTGCATCCAACGGTCAAGTTCTCTTTACGCAATAACGTCAAGAAGTAGCAGAAAAAATATTTTGAAAATTTGAGAATTTTTCTTCTTCAAACGTCAAAGTCGCAATTTGAAACGTCAAAATTTGCAATTTTCAGACAATGAATTTGGAACAAATATGGATTATGTAGACGATATATCGTAAGAATGTGTTATACAAAGCCTTAGCATTTAGCTTCAACTATCATTGTCCTTCATTTTACTAAAATATTTTCAGAAAATCCATTTCAAATAGACCCTCTTTCTGATGCTTCAGCAGTAGTTTCAGCTATAGAGTTTATGATTTAATAGTCTATATTTTAGCAAATTTTCGTCGAAAAATTCGTTATTGAGAAGACCGCGACTTATGAATTTTGAAAATATTTCTTCAAATGAGCGCGAACTAGAACCCCAAAAACAGAGTGACACTTTTCTACGGAAACGCTTAATATATCCGTTATTATACAAGATATGACAAAAAAGTTTTTACGTTAATTATAGTGTCTCTTGAGCTGCATCTCCTAAACCTATTTTGACCATCACAGGCTGGCACATAAGTCGTTGGTGATTCACACTTTCTTTTTTATAGTGCACCCTTTTATTTTATTGCATTTTTGTATTTTTCAGCGAATCGTAATGCATGTTTGTAAGAAAAAAAATTGATATTGTTCATCGTTTTTGAGTTATTTCAACTGTTTTGCAACCTTTCGCGTTTTTTAAGATATTTCAAACGCATATCACAAATTTTGAAACAGCGTTTTTATCAATAGATAGTGTAGGCCCATGGAAATAACGCGTTCAGAGAGCTTTATGTTTGTATTACTCGTCGAAAAAATTGAGCTGTCGTATATGGGCACGCTCAAATAGTGGCTGAATGTTAAAAGTTTTAGCAGAAATGTTTTTAGTGCTTCTGTGGATTTTATTTTTGTAAGATTTTGCGATATGTTGGTAATTAATAATAAATGTTTAGTAAGTTATTGTAAAAGAAAAGTTGTCGATTTTTTGTGTAAAATGAAATTTAGTGTAACATTATTGAAGGCAATTTCTCTAAAAAAAAATGGTGATTTTCTGTAAAAGAAATTTTTGCAAATTTTCATAATTTTTTTTTTCAATTTTGGTCCTAAAGCTGTTTGTGAATAATTATATCCTGGCAGGTGTGTAAACAGCTCAAAGAGATCGTTGGCCAGGAAAATGGCACCAGTTTTTTCTGGAACTTTTAAGGTTTATTTTCGGAAAATGTTTGTACTTTTTGAAAAAAACAAATCTATCCTTATGAAATAAGGTCGATTGTTACTACTATATAGGTTATACTGCCAACCAAATGTCCTTCTTTTAACAACAAGACATATTTGCCATTAAAAGCATTTTTACGAAAATTCGCTACCATAACGCACTTTCTGTGTCCAGACCTTTTTACATTTCTCTTTGTGTATTTTACATGGATATAAAATTACACGAATAAAATAGTGTAGGTTTGTACAGAATTTAACTGGCAAAAATTGTATTTCAGAGATGTTATACGCCATTTTTCATTTGCAAATGGAGTGAGTCGAGTGGCGATGTATTCCTTTTAGTAAAGAATAAGACCTGAAATTTAATAAGAGTGTCTCTGAATTGAAGTCAGGCTGATGCAGAGGTACGCAAATAAAAATCCACACAGATTTACTTTAAATGAAATTCTTGCTTCGAAATCAAATGAGAAAATATGATATCGCAATAAAATCAGCTTTTACATTTATAGCATGTTTCATGATTATAAGCTGGCTGACTTTATATTGCTATAAATTTAAGCCGCCATAAAATTTAATTTATATTTCTACGCAATAATTCATTAACCAAACCATAAGAATATTTGCTAAGATAAATATCTAAAGGTCGGTACGCAGCGAGTGCGTTATAGCGGCGTAAAAATTCACCAATGAGGAGATGCCGACTTTTGAATGTTGAAAAAATTTCTTCAAATGACCGCGAGCCAGGCTCCCTAGAACCCATATCCAGGGTCAGTTTTAATTTTTATATGTTTATATATATATATATATATATATATATATATATATATATATATATATATATATATATATATATATATATATATATATATATATATATATATATATATATATATATATATATATATATATACATATATCACACCGATAACCCAAACAATAATGATCTGATTTTTAACAAATTTGGCACATACCTTCCCTTTGCAAGTGGCTTGGACAAGTTCGTTAGTCAGGAAAATCGGCCCAGGTTTTCCCGGAAAATTTTGTGTTTTCTTACGAAAAAAAATTATATCTCCTGAAATAACAAAGCAAGAGCAACCAATTAGTAAGCTGGTTTTTGTCATACAGTGTATCCTGCGTACCAAAATTCAGATCTTTATCTTGAAAGGAAAAAAATTAGAGGTAAATTAATTTTTAATTAATTAAATCTGATTAAAGAAAGTTAAAACTTCAAAATTGATTGAGTACGAATGGGAGTGAAAAATACTACAAGAAATGACTAACAAGCTCCTAGATATGTATCTAAGTCGTTATTTTCCTTGATTTCGTTATAATATGAGCAAAAAACCTGTTGTAAATCGAAATGGTTTTCTGTAAATTTTAAAACATTGAACCAATGTATTACCGGATATAGCTGTTAGTAGACACATGTATAGCATAGCTCAGTGGCCTGAGTCGCTGTACATAAGATAATCAAATTCAATTGACTGCATGACGAGTTCCAATCCTAGTTAGTGACTTTGCTTTTTTCATTTTTTTTAGTCTCATTTCACTTTACCGTTATCTAATCAGATTGCTGTTATTCGGATAAGTTTTTTAGCGAGTTTTTGTATAAAAAATTATTAGACAAAGAGGAGATGAAAGTTTTAAGACTTAATTCAATTTGAAGCATATCTGCTTGCTTGTTCTTGCCCTAACTTAGTAAAGCCGTTCCATATTTAATACAGTGGTAGACATTTCCCGTGGCTTCACAAGTGCTTGTTTTAGTGATTTCTTTTAAATATTCACTGCCAAGGAGATCCAGGCTTTTGAATTTAGAGAAAATTTCTTCAAATCAGCGCAAACTAGGTCCCCTATTGTATACGTTACCTATAGGGTGTTTTGAGCTGCATCCCATAAAATTATTTTGACAACCACAGGATGGCCCATGCGTTTTAGTAGCGAATTTTCATTAAACACTTCAAACTTCAATAACATTCCTTATTGCATTTTTCATCGAAATATGATGCATGTTTGTAAAAAATAACGAGACGCAGTAAGTGCGTTTTAGTAGCGAATTTTCATTAAATGCTTCAAAATTCAATAACGCAATTTGCTATTAACCTAAGGCTCATCAGCTAGGAAACGAATTTTCTCCGAAATGTTTTAAGTTTATTTTCGGAAAGTTTTTGTGCATTTTCAGAAGTTATGTTGATAAAATATGGTACATTGTTCCTACTATATAGGTTATACCGTTCACCAAATTGATTCCTGCTTGCATTAACGAGACATATTTTCTATTTATAAGTTTTGTAGAGGTACCTTCCTTTTGTAAGTTGTTTAGATAAGTTTCTTAGCCAGTAAAATCGAACTAGATTTTTTGTAAGAATTTTGTGTTTTCTTTCGAAAAAAATGTTTATCTCCAAAAATAACAAACCTATGGCAACCAAATTTGGTACACAGGTTCACATTGTGAAAGTCTGGACGCAGCAAGGGCGTTATGGTAGTGAATTTTCATAGAAATGATCTGGCTACAAATATTTTTTATACATATATATATATATATATATATATATATATATATATGTATATATATATATATATATATATATATATATATATATATATATATATATATATATATATATATATATATATACTAGGAGGTCACGGGTTCGATTCCCGTAATCAGGCAGTCGGTCTTTTTCACTCGAATGTGGGAAGGCCGGCTTCTGATGTGTTATGGGTGGTGTCCTTTGTCTATATGTGTATGTAAGCTCCCCCGCACAACTCAAAGACTTCAGGGTGCGAAGTTTGTCTACTGTGGTGTTATTATTATTATTAATTATATATATATATATATATATATATATATATATATATATATATATATATATATATATATATATATATATATATATATATATATATATATATATATATATATCTTATATAAATTGAAACTGACCCTGGATATGGGTTCTAGGGGTCTTAGTTCGCGTTTCATTTGAAAAAACTTTTTCAAAATTCGAAAGTCGTGATCTCCCCATTAGTATTTTTTTCTGAGAAAATTCACTAAAAGGAAAACTACACACCAGGTGCATCGGGGCGACAAAGACGCGGACGAGCCCTAAGGGAAAAAACTATACACCAAAATATATATCTCTATGTTATAAGAAAAATAAATTATGGGCATTCAATGAAGAAAAACACCCCTGCGGCTAAAAGTCAGAAAAGATGCAATACAAAGTATTGTATGTGTTAACTATTAGATATTACAGATAATTCTTTTTTGATTCGCGCAAAAAATATTAAGAAATACGAGAAAAAGTAGTGTAATAATTAATTAATATTTTATAATTTTTCTTCTATAGATGCCAAAGTGGAGATTTGAAACCTAAAAAATGAGTAATGTTTAATAATTAAGATTTTATAATTTTCTCCTGTAAATGCCAAAGTGGAGATTTGAAACCTTAAAAATGAGTAATATTTAAATAAAGCTTCTATAACTAATACGGTTTTTGAATGGTAAATATTGCAAGAAATGAATATTAGAAGCTAGGTACTACATTTATGTTTCAAATGTTCGCATTTGATTATCCTTTTTACAAAAAATACATATAAAATAGACATTACATATTATTATATTACAAATAAATAACCGAAGATCATTATCGGTTATCTACATTTTATTACAGTTTGATTTCGGTGGTATAATGGGCCGTCGGTTTAGGTAGCTGACTCATCAACAGGTAACCGTGGTAGACGTGGATTCAAATCTCAATGGTAAATGAATTTAAAAAAATACTTTTTTTGTCTGTGATTCAATGTTAACCTTATGTTTATGTAATCTTGATAATTCCTATAGCGACTGTTTGCTGAAAAAGTCAATAATGATGGGATAAGGGCTTTTAGGACTTTAAGTTCAACTTTAATAGCAGCTGTTGTTGCCCTTAGTTGGTAAAACCGTTCCATATGTGTAAACTGGAACCTGTTATGAGCACTAATAAGTACACTTGGAAAACACCCAAATCACCACAACACATATTTCAGAGACCTTATGATCGTTTCATTGACCATGTCAACATCTCCAGAGGAAGAAAAATTCTTCTTCTTCTTCTCTTCCCTTAAAGATGTTGACATGGTCAACGAAACGATCATAAGGTCTCTGAAATATGTATTGTGGTGATTTGGGTGTTCTCCAAGTGTACTTAAAACCGTTCCATAGTTAACGCAGGCGTAGGTCTTGTTTCTCTGACTTCAGAAATGTCTCTTATCTTCTCTGCAACGGTTTTCATTTTTTACGGCATCGCCAGGCCAAAGAATTTTCTCTGTAGAAAAAATATTTATTTATTCACATCAGAGTTTGAATATTTTTAAATTATTGGCCCTACTATTGTTCTATCTACTCCAGCTCACGCATCTAATTTATAGGGTATTAGACTGTGTATCTCCTCCATCTAATGCGGTTTCCTAAGAAATTTTTATTTTTGTTTAGGCATTGAGGGTGGTTGTAGTCATTCAGAAGGGACAAGCAAGCCAAGATTCTCAAAAAATACATCTTCTGAATAACAAAATATTGCGTGACATATATTTTTATAAGTTTCAATTCTTACCACATTTCACTTGGCTTGAATATTTGCCAAAAAAATGAATTTGAAGTTGCCTTGTTTGTCAGTCTCACATAGAGGGCTAAAATATTTTATCATTTTCAAAAAGTATGGATACAGCATTAGTAAATAATATGTGTTGAAAAGAGTTCGGGTGAAGCAAGTGCGTTATGGTAGCAAATTTTCGTAAAAGTATTTCAAATGCGATGAGTCAACTTTCGATTAAGCTAGAATCTTAAATTTCAATACATAGTAAAACCTATATGAAAGCAGATAAATTTACAAAAACAACATAATGAGCTTGTCGGAAAACTACAGATTGCTTTTAAAAATTAAGCCATTTTGTTTGCATGAACTAATTGGTAGACTAAAGAAAAATCATCCAAGCGATTAATAAGGAACAAAGACCTGCCATATTTATAATTTAGCAGGTCCATTCTTTTTGTAAATACAAATTAATATCTCTTCTAGAAAACTTTATAACTAATGAAATTTGTAACGCGAACTTTTTTTGAAGAGACTTGCAGTACTTATATGTACCCAACTTTAATTTTATAGCTTCCGAGTAAGTTGAGGTTGGCATATTTAAAGTTTTTTCTCAAAAGACGTAATTAAAAAAAAAATATGATAAAAGAGAGCTATCGATGCGGCAACTTTCTAAAAATTATATAAATAAGCACGAACTAGCACGTCTAAAACCGATCTCCAAGGACCATCTAAAATTAATGCATTAGTTAATAATAATAATAATAATAATAATAATAATAATAAAGATATATATATATATATATATATATATATATATATATATATATATATATATATATATATATATATATATATATATATATATATATATATATATATATATATATATATATATATATATATATATAGGACTTTAAGTTCAACTTTAATAGCAGCTGTTGTTGCCCTTAGTTGGTAAAACCGTTCCATATGTGTAAACTGGAACCTGTTATGAGCACTAATAAGTACACTTGGAAAACACCCAAATCACCACAACACATATTTCAGAGACCTTATGATCGTTTCATTGACCATGTCAACATCTCCAGAGGAAGAAAAATTCTTCTTCTTCTTCTCTTCCCTTAAAGATGTTGACATGGTCAACGAAACGATCATAAGGTCTCTGAAATATGTATTG
Source organism: Tillus elongatus (assembly GCA_964006375.1). Lineage (NCBI taxonomy): Eukaryota > Metazoa > Arthropoda > Insecta > Coleoptera > Cleridae > Tillus > Tillus elongatus. The sequence goes on from OZ023262.1 coordinate 93,752,382, forward strand.
TGGTGATTTGGGTGTTCTCCAAGTGTACTTAAAACCGTTCCATAGTTAACGCAGGCGTAGGTCTTGTTTCTCTGACTTCAGAAATGTCTCTTATCTTCTCTGCAACGGTTTTCATTTTTTACGGCATCGCCAGGCCAAAGAATTTTCTCTGTAGAAAAAATATTTATTTATTCACATCAGAGTTTGAATATTTTTAAATTATTGGCCCTACTATTGTTCTATCTACTCCAGCTCACGCATCTAATTTATAGGGTATTAGACTGTGTATCTCCTCCATCTAATGCGGTTTCCTAAGAAATTTTTATTTTTGTTTAGGCATTGAGGGTGGTTGTAGTCATTCAGAAGGGACAAGCAAGCCAAGATTCTCAAAAAATACATCTTCTGAATAACAAAATATTGCGTGACATATATTTTTATAAGTTTCAATTCTTACCACATTTCACTTGGCTTGAATATTTGCCAAAAAAATGAATTTGAAGTTGCCTTGTTTGTCAGTCTCACATAGAGGGCTAAAATATTTTATCATTTTCAAAAAGTATGGATACAGCATTAGTAAATAATATGTGTTGAAAAGAGTTCGGGTGAAGCAAGTGCGTTATGGTAGCAAATTTTCGTAAAAGTATTTCAAATGCGATGAGTCAACTTTCGATTAAGCTAGAATCTTAAATTTCAATACATAGTAAAACCTATATGAAAGCAGATAAATTTACAAAAACAACATAATGAGCTTGTCGGAAAACTACAGATTGCTTTTAAAAATTAAGCCATTTTGTTTGCATGAACTAATTGGTAGACTAAAGAAAAATCATCCAAGCGATTAATAAGGAACAAAGACCTGCCATATTTATAATTTAGCAGGTCCATTCTTTTTGTAAATACAAATTAATATCTCTTCTAGAAAACTTTATAACTAATGAAATTTGTAACGCGAACTTTTTTTGAAGAGACTTGCAGTACTTATATGTACCCAACTTTAATTTTATAGCTTCCGAGTAAGTTGAGGTTGGCATATTTAAAGTTTTTTCTCAAAAGACGTAATTAAAAAAAAAATATGATAAAAGAGAGCTATCGATGCGGCAACTTTCTAAAAATTATATAAATAAGCACGAACTAGCACGTCTAAAACCGATCTCCAAGGACCATCTAAAATTAATGCATTAGTTAATAATAATAATAATAATAATAATAATAAAGATATATATATATATATATATATATATATATATATATATATATATATATATATATATATATATATATATATATATGTAGGTGTGCCATTTAAAACAGTAATAGTCTATTTATTTTAGAACTAACTGGGATATTTGCATAATATTCATATTCTATATTCTGCCATATTAATAGTGTACAATTCTTATGAAAATTTACTACCATGACGCACTTGCTGCGTCCCTGACTTTTAATCAACTCACACACTTTTTCAGGGATTAAAAAAAAAGAAAATCCCTTCGCTTTTAATCTATTTCATACTTTAAGCTGTAATAACGTAGCAAACCCAGCAACTATAAAATGTTTGTTTTATTTTGCAGAAGCCGGCAGAAGTAAACCGTTGCGTCGAATGGATCTCAAAGAATCAATTTCGAATAATAGCTATCTAAACCATTAAGCAAAGTACTTGATTAAGTTAAAACTATGTATTGTTGTTTGGCATGTTATTGGGACGATAAAATCAAATAACATTGTAATTTGCAAGAGAAACGCAGGTGTGATTTGTTTTGTACCAGGTCGTGTTAAGCCGTAAAGCGGGAGAGAGGGAGTTTCCATCTCCATTCAGTTTTATATTTCTGTATAAGGATAATGTTCATTATGTAATGGTGAACCTCTGCCATTACATGATGAAAAAGTAATGCTGAAATGGATCGAAATTTTAATGCACAACAACAATTTTAATAAACTAAAAGGCTGAATACACGCCTAATTTAACCTTTAATATTAATTGTTGTGCCATTATTTCCTGAATAAAGACCTGAGCAAGTCTGTATTAAGTTTTAATATGCGAAACTCGCATCACAATCGATTTCATTAAAATATAATAACAGCAGATTAATCTAACTGTGTGTCTAACAAAAAGCTATTAATTTGAAATAATTGCTAGAGGTGAAAGAAAACTACTGATTTTGTGTTGGTAATTACCAAATCTAACGCTAAATAAAGAAAGAAATCCATTACTCAGAACCAAAACTTTATAAAAAAACCAAAGACGCAGAAAGTGCGTTATGGTATGAATTTTCATAGAAGTGATGTGGCGCAAAACATTTTTTTGATTAAATGCTTATAAATTTTATCCTTTCTATCATAGAAATCTAGGTTTTGTCGTGTAGTTTAATTTTTATAAGCTAAAACCACGGACTTAATTTAGTTACGACAGCTTTGTTATTTTCGGAAATAAAAAAATTTTTTGAGAGAAAACCACAAATTTTACTGGAAAATCTTGTCCGATATTTCTGACTAACAAACTTATCCCAGCCAGGAAGGGTTCTACCCAATTTCAGACAAATCGGTCAATAATTTCTTGAGTTATCGGTGTGACCCCCCCCCCCCCACACACACACACACACGTGCACACAAATATATATATATATATATATATATATATATATATATATATATATATATATATATATATATATATATATATATATATAAATTTATGCCAGAAATAAATAAGTAATAAATAAATAAATATAAAAAAAAGAGATTGACCCCAGATATGCTTTCTAGGGGTCCTAGTTTGCGCTCATTTAAAGAAATTTTTTCAAAATTCAAAAGTTGGAATTTCGCCATTAGTGATTTTTTTCTACGAAAATTGTGACTTATTAAAACATAAACTAAGGTACGACAAAAAAGTCTGGAGGCAATAAGTGCGTTATAGTAGCGAATTTTCATAGGACTGTCTTTAATATTACTTTTTTTAAGAAAGACTTTAAATTTAGTAGACAGTGTAAGCTATACTGATCTATACTCACGTTTATGGATTATTTCACTAAATATGCAGAAGCAATACCGTTGCCCGACATAAGGGCTGAGACGATAGCCGACATAAAGGCTTTCGTTGAGCAAATAGTTTGCAGACTGCGGCCAAACTCCTCACAGATAGGGGTACTAAATTTATGTCTACTTTATTTGCCGAGATGTGTAAACTGCTGCAAATCGAGAGGCTCCATACCGCTTGCTACGCCCCCTCAACAAATGGGCAGGTCCAACGCTTACATCGCACCTTGAAGGACGCTCTGTCATAATATGTAGACAGGTCACAGGGAAAGAATCCTCCCATGTGTCTTGTTGGCCTACAGGATAACGGACCACCCAACCACTGGGTATAACCCACATTTTCTGTTATGCGGGAGAGAGTGTGTACTGCTTCTGGACAAATTCACCAGGTCCAGTCGGCAGAGGTACGGAGAAGATTATGTTACCGAGATGTTAACTAGGATGAGTGAGGTAGCGACTAAGGTGGTGGAAAACACCAATCGAGCGGTGGACGTATGCAACAGGCAGTATGATAAAGGTAAGCGAGAGAGGACTTACCGGCTAGGCGAAGTGGTGTATGCCAGGAACGATGCAGTAGGAGTAGGAATATCCAAGAAATTAGCACCCAGATGGGACGGACCCTATCGAATAATCTAATGCGTGGGACCCGCGACATACAAGGTGAAGAAGGTAAATTCACTGACGGAACAAATGACGCACGTTAACCGCCTCAAACCTTTTGTAGTACGGGAAGGGGCCGACTCAGGGTTACGCCGGTCTCAGGTTACGTCCGCGAGGGCCAGAGGCGACCGGTCACTAGAACCAACAGAGGGGACCGCTTAATTGTAGCACGGTGGACAGAACTTCATTTAAGGAAGCACTGACATGGGCCTCGTAACTGCTACCGGTGCTACCTTCCTCCAAAATCGGAGAACACCCCCCTAAAATTAGAGGAAGTTTTGTTACTTTCGTTCTTGATCAATGGAAGTTGGAAAATGCATCCCCCCCCCCTTCCTTTCGAGGAAGACCAGTTAGTAGGCCCACGGGTAGGCCAATTCTATGAGCCACAAATGCATCATTGATGTCCTGATACTTTGGCTCTAAGCCCTTGCGATTTACAATTTTGCACTCTTCCAGTATACCTTCGCACTTATATTTTGGTGGAATTCTTACACCTTTCATGAATTTTATTGTAAAAAGAAACAGAAAATTGTGGTGTTTTTCTGGCAGAGTTATGTTCCTGGACAATTGTTGAAATTTTCTGCCAACACGTGTAGAAAGTAACATTAGCATATTCTTTCATTGCAAACGACAAGCCGTCACAAGGGTTGAGCCATCTACCCCCCCCCCCCCCCAAGAGACTGTATGAGGCATTTCCCTTTCTCTATTTTCGTTTGCTGTTAGGGCTTTCTTTTTATTGCACCGGGTTAGATTCTCCGCATTTGGAAACTCCTTGTAGCCACCCCGGCTATGTAACGGGATCCAGGTGTAAGGGTACAAGGGGTTTGATGACCAATGCACCCTATACAAATTGCAAACCTAAGCGTTTCCTTATTCAATGCGGATGCTCGCGTAATAATAAGATAAGGTTTCAAGTTGTGTGATGGGTTAATTATAAACATGACGGTGTAGAAGATACCGGATGAGGGTATCATCTAGTTCGTGGAAAACTTCCTTGTGGGTTCGCTAGATTATGGTACTAAGAAATGTTCTCTCGATGAAAGCCATAAGGAAGTCGACTTAGAGAGATTTAAAGTAGAGGTATTTCGGAATATTAGGGGGGAACTCCCAGTTTGATGTAAGGATGGTCGAAGCCTTTGCAGTGGCCGAAATATTGAAGCATTGAATAGGGAAACCAGCTACAGAAGACACTCGGCCTAAAGCATTATAATAAATAATAGTCAGTGTGTCCTTCTGATTGTTCTTCTTTTACAAATTAGGATATTAATTTTGGGCAGTATTTACATTTCTCTGTCAACCTTGTTATTAGCACTGAACAGACTGATGTTAAAACAGTATTATTGTAATTAATAATAAGACGTTGGTGAGTACCTAACCTTAACAAACTTGGTGCCTTGCACTTTTAAAAACTAGTAGTGTTCTAAACTAGAGTGAGTGTCACCACAACAAGAAGGGGAAGCGTCTCACCCATCGCTACATAACGGCTCAGTGTTCGTAATGGACTCCCAGGGAAAGGTGAACAGACATTGGTTGGGAAGACGCAGTGCCAGTTAAAGAACATAGTGCATATACAGTTTTCGGAAAAACTTAACGAAAGACTTGACCAGTAGTGCGAAATAAGTAAACGGATAGACAGTATGGGGGGGGGGGGGGTAGTGTTAACAAGACAATACAACGGCTTACTGCCGAAAGATGAACGCGACCGGGTTAGGTTGAAAGACAGCGCACAATGAACTTGAACTTCAACAGTAACTTGCAGACACCAAGTAATATTATCATAAAACAAGGTGAGCGCAAACGGACTTAGTTGGGACAAGTAGTGTTCGAGTAAGCGGAAAAGGACTTTCGGAGATCTTAACGGTATGGTTAAAGACTTTAGAGTGCAATCCCGAGCAGTTAGTGAGGCGATAACTCCTCGCGGCATGGTATGGTACAAGGCCAAGCAGTTACAGCAGACGTATGCAGCAACTTGAAGCACACCATCGGTGTCTCTTCAGCCTCAGGTGTGACAAAGCCCAAACATAACCTTATTGGAAGTACAAGGTACAAAAATTATAATGGAGGATAATTTTGAAGAAGTAGCGTCCTAAGGCAAGGGAATAAACTTGACTTGCAAAGAGGACAAATCGAGTTAAGACGATTAAGAATAAAGCCAAACAACACCCCTAGGCAAAAGTCAATGGTTGTCTTGTGGATGGGGATAGTGTTGTTGTTAGGCGCACATACCCTGCCTAGTCACTTTGGGGAAGGCGTCTGTTCTGAACCAAGTAAAGTCGGAGAGATGGTCCAGTATAAAGAGAAGTTTGGTGGTTTGGAATCAGTTACTTTTATGGCAAAACCATAGGCGGCGTTAATACACAATGACAACGCCCTTATGTCGCCAGGAACTGGCAAGCGTAGCCAGGCAACCCGGTATTCCTAGTCAACGCTAGAGTTAAGTGCAAGAGAGCAGCAGTTCGGTGGGGTAGTGATTCAACATTTCCGCAACATCAAAGTATGAGACACCGGGGCGTGATGTGACAATATTAGCTAGTACATGTTATACCCGGGCAGTTTTGATGTTGCTGATTCAGCCGAACGACGACGGGATGACGGTCAGATGGAAGTAGCCACAGCCTAATCAACCCCTTTGGGTGAGCCGGTAGAAACCAGGTGCGGTACTACACTGAGCTGTTAGTTCACTAAAGCTACAGCAGCATCGTGAAACGCCAACGAGGACCAGCCTTCAACGTCGCCAGTGTTTAAAAGACACCCAGTGGTTATAAACCAAAGTGTGTGTTAGGCTAAGTTAGGATAGGTTAGCTAGTTAGGCTTTCCACTAAGCACTCCAGGCGGCTACCATGTTTTGCGTTCTTGTAACTTCTTTTTTTTTAGACAAGAATTTCCTGCGGATAATTTTTTTTCTTCTAGTGGGGGGCAGATGTAAGCAGGGCTACCTGCTTAAGTTTTGGGATAGTGTCCAAGAGGACAGCTATAATTATAGGCCAGCCTATATAGCGCATAGGTACCGCTAAATAGGGGGCCTTTTTCAGTGGGAATTGTAATTGCGAGACAGTCCATGCAGGGACTAGATACCATGTAATGATGTTGTTATTTGTTTGGACTTTGTAATTACGGGACAGCATATAAACAATTTATAAATTAACCAGCTTAATATTTGGCTAAATTTAAACAATGTCCTTATGTATGAAAATACAATTATAGCATTGCAACATTGAGTTATTTTAATATCAGCAAATTACAGGTCAAAGACCGTGATATTTTACTGAGATATGTTGCAACACGATACTTGGGTGTCATCAAAAAGCGCATGACCATGTTGCAAAGAGCTGTGACCAAAAATGCTGACTGAAGGGTTAAATTCCGAGCGTTAGCTTTGCGAAGAAAAAAGAAAAGAGAGTTTCGGTTTTGTGGGAGGTAAGGTAAAACAGACAGTGAAGCGCGGAACTCGGGATTAGGCGGTCAATGCCAGAGAGCTAGTGAATACACGGTGTTGAGTTATAGATCTATCAATGAAGATAAGGTGCTGGGGTACCTTACCAGGTCGGTATTGTCTTCTTACTTACTGAAAAGTCGAGGGCCAAGGGGTAAGTGCTAGTCGTAATTTTATTTTCTTGTCAATGATAACAAAAAGGACATACATGGTGCTTGTATCGGAGGATTTTATCATAAGCACAATAAAATATAAACTAGGTCAGAAATTATCAATTTTGTTTCATATTATTTTAACTAACTGTACGGGGGAGTAAATTTATGTCCAAGGGACAATTATAGTAGTTTAGTCAAGGGATTTGGAATAAGAGTAGTAGTTGGGAGGTCTAGGAAATTCAAGCACAAATATTAAAGGGGTAAATAAATTAATTAAATATAGGCTAATATTTTATCACTTCTAATTTTGCTCATAATTTTGAAGACAAGCAAGGCCTTGTAAGTTATTGAAGGGGTAAATAAATCCATTGTTCTTTTAAGGTGCCCTTTGCGCAACAATTGACGCTTCTTTCCAAGGGGGCACAATAGAGTAAAGTCATATTATTAGATATTGTACTTTTAAGGTCTCCATTTCTTTTTAATTTGTAAAATCGGGTGTGTTGAATTCATTTGGTCTATATTAAATTACTTTTTATAAACAAACGATTGAATTTTATTTCTAGATATTGTAAACCAACCACCCTATATTTCAAGTAATATTGAAACCTCGTACGAGAGCGACAAAAAGTGGTCGCAGGGTATATGATACTGTAGGTGTATAGTAAAATTGGGGCTTTCAATTAAACCTCCCTATGTTCTACAGTATTCATTCCAATAATCCAATTTCTTAGGTCAGTTAAGGCTGATTAAACCTAAATCATTTAACAAGGGCAAAAACGCGCCCATTACAGATAATAGGGAGATATCGCTGGTAACACTTTCGAAAGAATTCTTCAAATGTGCGCGTACTAGGACCTCTAAAATCGATCTTCAAGGTCTGTGTAAGTTTAAAGTATTAACTTTACTAATATGCCGTATAATAATAGTGTACAATTCTTATGAAAATTCGCTACTAGAACGCACTTGCTGCGCCTCGAACATTTTTTTTTGTATTTTAATGCATGCAAAAATGTTCTATGTATGAGAAACCATTAGTTAAATGTTAAATTCATGTAATAGAAGATTTATGCAGATTGCCTATTTAACATTATTGGTACGGCCTATTACTAAAATTAATACTTTTAATTCAAACATACCTTGAAGATCAGTTTTACAGGTGCTAATGCGCGATTAATTAACGAATTCTTTAAAAAATGCCACCAGCGGTATGTCTCTATTATCATAAAAAATATTCAAAATAATTTAGTCGCCCAAAACTCAATTTTCTATAAAGCCAAAAAATTACTGCAAGTCTCTTTGAAAGAAAGTTGTATTACAAATTCTATTAAAGTTACAAAAGCGTTCCAGAATAAAACTTAATTACTACTTGGAGAATGAATGCATGTATCTGCCAAATTATAAACGTGGCAAGTATTTTTTCTTATTAATTGCCTGGATGATTTCGCTTTAGTCAATCTAATCGGAGCGGTTTTCCAAACAACAAAAAATGCAAATTATAGGTATCAATAATAAGAAAATGTTTACTGAAAATTATTATTTTAGACTCAATGGTTACAAAGTTATTCAGACGTTTTAAAGTAAAAAAAAATAGATCTTAGTTCAAACGTATGAAATCTGGACGCTATTATTTCTACCAAATACTAAATATTATTAAATTATATATATATATATATATATATATATATATATATATATATATATATATATATATATATATATATATATATATATATAGTATTAAAGCTAGTGAAATTAAACAAAATGTTACGTGTATCGTGTGGGAATCGCAAGTACTCTACCGCTGAACCATGGATGATAGCTAATAAATTGTTGGTTTACGCGGTACTCATAGAGACGAAAACTTGCTGCTTCAGAAAATTTTATATTATATCCTAAAAGTAAATGTAAGTAAGCAGCTAATTACAGAATGACTCGTAGTTGAATTGTGACTTGATAATTCGACCGTTGACTGTATTTTTAAGTCTAAGGATAAGAAACAAATTGCTGTAGAGTCAGAGACGTGAACCGATTTCTTGCATTCTTTTATATCTTCTCATATCTATATATTAATATACAGGGTGGCGCATTGAAAACGAAACAGACCGATTTGCGTCCAGAATTTTTTTTTTAAGGAACGCTGAAATACGTCAATTTTAATATTGAGGGGGACATGTTTCGACATAAAACTCAACTTTGTCCAATCAACCTCTTGAGGGTGGTGATAACAACCCTTGTATTTTAAATAGGGAACGTGGGTCGAGTGTCACATCATTTGAAAGCTCGTTCTTTTCTGAATTCAGCACACTAATTTTTTTGGAAGTTTTATTAACTCGTTTAAAAATTATTCACAGTTGGATTTGCAAGAACGTATTTCATTCTTCTGATAAGAAATGCACAAATTAGTTAATTTTTTGTTAAAAAAAACTAAAAAAACAAAACCAAACGTTCAAAAATGTTTATTCAGTTAAGTAAGTGTTCAAATTGTTGACCACCAGCTTCCATACAAAAATACACATTTTCTTCAAAACGAGCTCTGACATTCTGGAGCATTTGTGGAGTTATTAGACGGCGTTCTTCAACAATGCGTCGCTGTAATTCTTAAAGAGACTCCGGTTCTGTTGAGAAATTTCTACTCTTTGAATGGCCCCATAGAAAGAGGTCTAAAGGAGTTAAAGCCGGTAATCCAGGGGGTGACTCAATATCACCTCTACGCCCAATCCATTGCTCTGGAAAGTCTCTGTTCAAAAACTCCCTTACACATTGTGAAAAATACGGAGGAGCTCCATCTTGTTGAAACACTTATTGATTTTCTTGATAGCGTTCATCATTTTCAACAACGTCAATTAGTAGAGGGTAAACGATATCTTCTAGTGACTCCAAATACGTTTCGACACTCGAATTGTCATCAAGAAAAATTGGTCAGATTAAACGATCTCCAAAAATGCCAGTCCAGACATTCAGTTTTTGTGGAGTTTGAGTGTGGACTTCGTAAAAATTTCTTGGATTATTATCTGCCCAATAACGACAATTATGACGATTGGCTGTAGAGTTTAATAAAAACGTACCCTCGTCTGAAAAACAGATATTGAACAAAAAGTTCCCGTTATCAGCTATTCGTGCAGTCATAACTTCACAAAACTCCAGCCGCCGATCAAAATCATCTTCATTCAGTTGTTGTACAAGATGAATTTTATACGGGTGAAATTTATGATGCTTTAATATTCGCTGAATAGTTCTGCTTTTGATGTTTGAAAGAGTGGCCAATTTTCTCGTGCTCAAAGTTGGGTCTGCAGCAATTTGTCCTTAGTAGGTATTCCGTCACTTGAGGCAGACAGGAAGTGGGGGCGGAGCCCCCACCCCCACTCCTCCCCTAGTGGGCGGAGCCCCACCCCCTTGTGGGCGTGGCCACGCCCCAAGATGGCGGACCAAAAATGGCGGGCCCAAAATGGCGGACCAAAAATGGCGAACCCAAAATGGCGGAATAAAAAATGGCGGCCTAACCTGTGATACCTTAAGCTGACATATATACCCCTGACATTATAAAAATGGCGGCTTTCGTTCTTAAAGATGGTGCCTTTCGCTTTTAAAGATGGTTGAAGACTCCATTATTTAAAGTTACGTCACTCCAACCTTTAGAGCCGACAAATGAGAGTGAGGTTGATAAGCGAGAATAATGGTATAGGTCGAAGACTCCATGATTTAAAGTTACGCCCCTATTAAAACAAACCATACATAAAGCTTTTGTTATTAGACATAAGACATAATAATTAATATGTTTAATATTAGACAGACTATTAGATTTCGCATAGAAATTAGCCGAACGCCACAATTGTTATATGGGTAGGTTCTAAAATAACACACAGAGGTCGTTGGCAAACAAAAGAAGGAAGTTCAGAAACCAAAGAGACAACAGGTTCAAATAGGAAACCAAACTTAAATATCGTAGAGACAATAGAGGTCGCTGGCAAAACAAAGAAGGAAGCTCAGAAACAAAATGGACAACAGGTTCAACTCTTAAAAATAGGAACTTTTTTAGCCTTATGTGTGGGCGCGGCAAGTCTAACCTGAGATGACGTAATCAAATTCAAAAGCCAACTAACCTGTATTAGGCAAACGAGGAACCGCTATTTAAAATAAGGAACCGCTATTTAAAATAACATGCGTAATAAGAAGTAAATTATTAGCAATAAAATATAAACGACTTATCTAACCTGAGAAGTATATGAAAATTCGCTAACAGAACGCACTTGCTGCGTTCAGCTTATTTATGTAAAAAGTAGTAGACCAACTCACCAAACATAGTCATCGCCTTCAAACATAGGACCACACTAGCACTTAATTTTTTAAAACACCAACACCAATGTTCACGCTTTACACAAAATAACTAGTTCCATATTAATAACACCTGTAAACAGATTTACAAAAGAGCAATGCGTTATGTAAGACCTATAGCCTCTCCAGCTATTAAAAAATAACCCTGTTTTATTTAAATGTAATCAAACAGTAATACACTTAAACATCTGATGCATTTTAGGTAAGAGTCAAAAAATTATTAAACACATAATTATCACGACCGCGCCCGACTGATGATTTAAACTATTAATAGCGGGCTATTCACCTAAACCGGAAACACTCTTGATAACGGTTAAAGATTTCGCATAGAAATTAGCCGAACGCCACAATTGTTATATAGGTAGGTTCTAAAAATAACACACAGAGGTCGTTGACAAACAAAATAGACAACAGGTTCAAATAGGAAACCAAACTTAAATATCGCAAAGACAATAGAGGTCGTTGGCAAACAAAAGAAAGAAGTTCAGAAACAAAATAGACAACAGGTTCAAATAGGAAACCAAACTTAAATATCGTAGAGACAATAGAGGTCGCTGGCAAAACAAAGAAGGAAGCTCAGAAACAAAACGGACAACAGGTTCAACACTTAAAAATAGGAACTGTTTAGCCTTATGTGTGGGAGCGACAAGTAGTTGATTTTATTTTGAAAGAGATACAGGTTCGATTCCTGACATATGCTCCTTGATATGGTAGCGTCAAACAAATACAAAGAGGTACCGAATAACTAAACACTAAGCTTAGAAACAATGGTTGGTTATAGGTTCAATTCCTTTCTTAGTTTAAAGCTAACCCCCCACGTGTTTAGTGGCATGTTACTCGTCTAAGTAAGCAGAAGTAAAAAATGGCGACTAAATTAAGAGAAAAAACTTAAAACCCTTATCGCGGAAGATCCGTGAGATGTACTATAGAACCAACACATGCACAGTGTCAAGGAGGCCAAATCAAAGTGGAATATACAATAAAATGACCACTTCCGGTCTAAACTTTAAATCCTTATATCTTTTGAACGGAAAGTGATAGAAAGGAACCGGCTTCAAAAATATATCGTTTCGTAACAAGCTCTACAAGAAAATGCGATAAAAAACTTCAAATCCTTATCGCGGAAGATCGGTGAGATGTACGATAGAACCAATACATGCACGGTGTTAAGGATGCCAAATCAAATTGGAATATACAATAAAATGGCCACTTCCGGTCTAAAGTTTAAATCGTTATATCTTTTGAACGGAAAGTGATAGAAAGGAACCGACTTAAAAAATGTATGTTTCGTAACAAGGTCTACAAGAAACTGAGATAAAAACTTCAAACCCTTATCGCGGAAGATCGGCGAGATGTACGATAGAACCAATACATACACGCTGTTCAGCAAAGCAAACTCTACAAACATATTCAATAAAAATGTTACTTCCGGTAGACACTTCCGGTATAGCTATTCTTAGAGCTACATACATGTGCGACACCTCAAAATAAACGTCTTGTTGAACAGAAGAAATATAATATTTAAGTAAGTCAGAACAAGCTGTGTTAACACCGTAAAACAACACACTCTCTTAGACTTAATGAAGCTACTTTCAGAGAAAATTTCAACCATACCATAAAGAACACTATTCAATAGCGTATTTAAATGTTGACTACATCAAGTGATGCGTGCTACAGACAAATTTTAGTACACCCTCTTAGACTTATTGAAGTTGACGGCACAGACAGCTGTCAAGCGTACCTAACAAACCAAAGTAAATATGTCTTGAAGAACAGTCTTGAATTACCCTAAACCAACACATCTCTATCATTTCAGAGTAATCTTAACCATGTGACCAGTCAAAATCTTGAAGTGTAGCTTTTATGTATATGAGATATAAAATAAGAAAACTAAAGGTTGATTGCCTATTACAACAGTCAGCTGAAGGAACATTTGGGTTATCGGAATACATAAGCCAAATGTTCCAACCGAAGGAGTCCACTTAGACACATCTCCAGGGGCTCGGAATACCGATGCCCTAAAAACGGACGCAACATCTCAAGTAACACCAGCAACAGCTACATACGTATTAAACATTGGTGGAGCGCGCGGTGAAAACAACACGATATCTGGTACATATGTGTGCAAAGATTTGATATTAAAGTTGGCTTGTTGGATAACCAATCATTTTTATGAAAAATGCAACAATTTTTATTTCTGCGTAAGCGAATGTAATCAGAAATATAGAACCAACCTTCAAGAAACCGAAAAAATGATGAGAACATTAAGAACAAACATTCCGATACCGAAGTGATCCTAAACACACCATATGATGCAAATTCTGTAAATCTCTTTAACAGAAGAAAAACAGAAGTCAAACACCGTAAGACAAATAGAACCGACGTACATAACAGATGTGTCTGAGGAGAAACGTATTCAGAACCTTATTGAGTTTACTAAGTTTTAAGTATACGAATAGAACAGTCTATGTACCAACCAGGACAACACAACTAACCAACCAACTGTTTTTGAGGTGTAACCTTTATGTATGTAATTTAATTTTCGCTGGTGTAAAATAAATGTAAAAAGTGTTATATAGCAAAACCAAAGATTTAATTGCCTATCACAACAAGCTGACCGAACAGTGTGACCAACGGAATACCGATACCCTAAATATTTCAACCGAAGGAGTCCACTTAGAGTCATCTCCAGGGAGCCGGAATACTAGCCCCCTAGAAGTGTCGGAAGCAACATTTCAAGTAACACCTAAAACTGCTACATACTTGGTAAAAATGGGTGGAGCTCAGACTGTAAACGACTTGATAGGTGGTACATATGTTTGCAAAGATTTGATACTAAATTTAGCCTGTTGGATATCCAATCATTTCTATGAAAAGTGCAACCAACCAACTAACCAACCACCCAACCAACCAACCAACGTTGAGGGGCGTAGAGATAGCAAGCTATCTACAAGTGGACCCCTCTGAACCTATGATGTTAATAATGGATTAAGAGATTGAATTGGTACGTGTTTATATTGAAGGCTTGCATGCTACGTACAAGTGTCTGAATATATGATGGTAATGATGAGTTAAGATATTTAATTGACATGTATTAAAGGCTTAGCGGTTTTCACTTGAGTCATCGTCATTCGAAAACTATTAGAACGAAAACCAGGTCCTTTACTCTGGTATATCTTACTCAGTAGGAACCAAATGTCTTCGAAAACAACATTCTTTGCTTTTCTGAAAGGCAAGTGAGCAGCCCCCTTGTCGAACCCCTCCGAGCTAAAGGTAAACCCCACTCTGTCTTCGGGATCGACATCATGGACTATATGACTCACAATATCTTTAATACGATCTCTGACCCACTTCTCTGGATCGTTGACATCGTCAGGTATATCGTGTAGTCTAAAGCATACGCTTCGTCTATCAAGTTTAAACTTCTTATTGGAGGTCACTGTATCTTCAAGTATTTGGAATGCCATTGTTTCGTGCTACACAACTGACTGTGTTGGTTAAAGGACCGAAGTTTAGCCTCGTGTTTATTAAAGACTAAAGTTTAGCAGGTACTATTTGTTTTCACCTTCACTGCTGGCTACCGACTGAACCTTAGCGGACGCTCCTCGTCTTAATATTCGACAAAACAACACAGATAACACAACTTATTGTTTTCACCTTCACTGTTGGTTAACGACTGAACCTTAGTGGACGCTTCACGTCTTAATATTCAACAGACAACAATGACAGCTGTCATACAGCTGTCTGACATGACAGACAGCTGTCATACAGCTGTCATACAGCGGTCATACAGCTGTCTAACAGCTGTCTAACACAGCTGTCTAACACAGCTGTCTAACACAGCTGTCTAACACAGCTGTCTAACACAGCTGTCTAACACAGCTGTCTAACACAGCTGTCTAATACAGCTGTCTAACACAGCTGTCTAATAGGGCAGACATATGTCTAACACATGTCTAGCAGATGGGTAACAGTCACTCTTTTGCGGAACATAAACTGAATGTTTTTAAGTCAAACAAGAAGAAAACAATTTAAAACACATCTACGATGACCATGAGGCAGCCTACATGGACTTTGAACAATTTTTAAAAATAGATGCGGCCAGGTTAGTTGATTAACCATCCAGGTCAGTCACAGCTGACGCTATAAATAAAAACGATGCTGGAAGCGAGTGACGTCACAAGAACCGGTGGTGCATGTGCCCAGGTTAGACCTCCAAGCTTTCCAGGTTAATACCGGGTTAGCTCCATGACAAGGTGGTGGACCAGTCGGGTTAGCTAAGAGTCGGGGTGGTGGAACGGTCGGGTCAGCTAGGCTCCGGTCGCCTAGCTGACCCGGTTCCACCACCCCGACTCTTAGCTAACCCGACTGGTCCACCACCTTGTCATGGAGCTAACCCGGTATTAACCTGGAAAGCTTAGAGGTCTAACCTGGGCACATGCACCACCGGTTCTTGTGACGTCACTCGCTTCCAGCATCGTTTTTATTTATAGCGTCAGCTGTGACTGACCTGGATGGTTAATCAACTAACCTGGCCGCATCTATTTTTAAAAATTGTTCAAAGTCCATGTAGGCTGCCTCATGGTCATCGTAGATGTGTTTTAAATTGTTTTCTTCTTGTTTGACTTAAAAACATTCAGTTTATGTTCCGCAAAAGAGTGACTGTTACCCATCTGCTAGACATGTGTTAGACATATGTCTGCCCTATTAGACAGCTGTGTTAGACAGCTGTATTAGACAGCTGTGTTAGACAGCTGTGTTAGACAGCTGTGTTAGACAGCTGTGTTAGACAGCTGTTAGACAGCTGTATGACCGCTGTATGACAGCTGTATGACAGCTGTCTGTCATGTCAGACAGCTGTATGACAGCTGTCATTGTTGTCTGTTGAATATTAAGACGTGAAGCGTCCACTAAGGTTCAGTCGTTAACCAACAGTGAAGGTGAAAACAATAAGTTGTGTTGTCTGTGTTGTTTTGTCGAATATTAAGACGAGGAGCGTCCGCTAAGGTTCAGTCGGTAGCCAGCAGTGAAGGTGAAAACAAATAGTACCTGCTAAACTTTAGTCTTTAATAAACACGAGGCTAAACTTCGGTCCTTTAACCAACACAGTCAGTTGTGTAGCACGAAACAATGGCATTCCAAATACTTGAAGATACAGTGACCTCCAATAAGAAGTTTAAACTTGATAGACGAAGCGTATGCTTTAGACTACACGATATACCTGACGATGTTAACGATCCAGAGAAGTGGGTCAGAGATCGTATTAAAGATATTGTGAGTCATATAGTCCATGATGTCGATCCCGAAGACAGAGTGGGGTTTACCTTTAGCTCGGAGGGGTTCGACAAGGGGGCTGCTCACTTGCCTTTCAGAAAAGCAAAGAATGTTGTTTTCGAAGACATTTGGTTCCTACTGAGTAAGATATACCAGAGTAAAGGACCTGGTTTTCGTTCTAATAGTTTTCGAATGACGATGACTCAAGTGAAAACCGCTAAGCCTTTAATACATGTCAACTAAATATCTTAACTCATCATTACCATCATATATTCAGACACTTGTACGTAGCATGCAAGCCTTCAATATAAACACGTACCAATTCAATCTCTTAATCCATTATTAACATCATAGGTTCAGAGGGGTCCACTTGTAGATAGCTTGCTATCTCTACGCCCCTCAACGTTGGTTGGTTGGTTGGGTGGTTGGTTAGTTGGTTGTTTGCACTTTTCATAGAAATGATTGGATATCCAACAGGCTAAATTTAGTATCAAATCTTTGCAAACATATGTACCACCTATCAAGTCGTTTACAGTCTGAGCTCCACCCATTTTTACATTCGCTTACGCAGAAATAAAAATTGTTGCATTTTTCATAAAAATGATTGGTTATCCAACAAGCCAACTTTAATATCAAATCTTTGCACACATATGTACCAGATATCGTGTTGTTTTCACCGCGCGCTCCACCAATGTTTAATACGTATGTAGCTGTTGCTGGTGTTACTTGAGATGTTGCGTCCGTTTTTAGGGCATCGGTATTCCGAGCCCCTGGAGATGTGTCTAAGTGGACTCCTTCGGTTGGAACATTTGGCTTATGTATTCCGATAACCCAAATGTTCCTTCAGCTGACTGTTGTAATAGGCAATCAACCTTTAGTTTTCTTATTTTATATCTCATATACATAAAAGCTACACTTCAAGATTTTGACTGGTCACATGGTTAAGATTACTCTGAAATGATAGAGATGTGTTGGTTTAGGGTAATTCAAGACTGTTCTTCAAGACATATTTACTTTGGTTTGTTAGGTACGCTTGACAGCTGTCTGTGCCGTCAACTTCAATAAGTCTAAGAGGGTGTACTAAAATTTGTCTGTAGCACGCATCACTTGATGTAGTCAACATTTAAATACGCTATTGAATAGTGTTCTTTATGGTATGGTTGAAATTTTCTCTGAAAGTAGCTTCATTAAGTCTAAGAGAGAGTGTGTTGTTTTACGGTGTTAACACAGCTTGTTCTGACTTACTTAAATATTATATTTCTTCTGTTCAACAAGACGTTTATTTTGAGGTGTCACACATGTATGTAGCTCTAAGAATAGCTATACCGGAAGTGTCTACCGGAAGTAACATTTTTATTGAATATGTTTGTAGAGTTTGCTTTGCTGAACAGCGTGTATGTATTGGTTCTATCGTACATCTCGCCGATCTTCCGCGATAAGGGTTTGAAGTTTTTATCTCAGTTTCTTGTAGACCTTGTTACGAAACATACATTTTTTAAGTCGGTTCCTTTCTATCACTTTCCGTTCAAAAGATATAACGATTTAAAGTTTAGACCGGAAGTGGCCATTTTATTGTATATTCCAATTTGATTTGGCATCCTTAACACCGTGCATGTATTGGTTCTATCGTACATCTCACCGATCTTCCGCGATAAGGATTTGAAGTTTTTTATCTCATTTTCTTGTAGAGCTTGTTACGAAACGATATATTTTTGAAGCCGGTTCCTTTCTATCACTTTCCGTTCAAAAGATATAGGGATTTAAAGTTTAGACCGGAAGTGGTCATTTTATTGTATATTCCACTTTGATTTGGCCTCCTTGACACTGTGCATGTGTTGGTTCTATAGTACATCTCACGGATCTTCCGCGATAAGGGTTTTAAGTTTTTTCTCTTAATTTAGTCGCCATTTTTTACTTCTGCTTACTTAGACGAGTAACATGCCACTAAACACGTGGGGGGGTTAGCTTTAAACTAAGAAAGGAATTGAACCTGTAACCAACCATTGTTTCTAAGCTTAGTGTTTAGTTATTCGGTACCTCTTTGTATTTGTTTGACGCTACCATATCAAGGAGCATATGTCAGGAATCGAACCTGTATCTCTTTCAAAATAAAATCAACTACTTGTCGCTCCCACACATAAGGCTAAACAGTTCCTATTTTTAAGTGTTGAACCTGTTGTCCGTTTTGTTTCTGAGCTTCCTTCTTTGTTTTGCCAGCGACCTCTATTGTCTCTACGATATTTAAGTTTGGTTTCCTATTTGAACCTGTTGTCTATTTTGTTTCTGAACTTCTTTCTTTTGTTTGCCAACGACCTCTATTGTCTTTGCGATATTTAAGTTTGGTTTCATATTTGAACCTGTTGTCTATTTTGTTTGTCAACGACCTCTGTGTGTTATTTTTAGAACCTACCTATATAACAATTGTGGCGTTCGGCTAATTTCTATGCGAAATCTTTAACCGTTATCAAGAGTGTTTCCGGTTTAGGTGAATAGCCCGCTATTAATAGTTTAAATCATCAGTCGGGCGCGGTCGTGATAATTATGTGTTTAATAATTTTTTGACTCTTACCTAAAATGCATCAGATGTTTAAGTGTATTACTGTTTGATTACATTTAAATAAAACAGGGTTATTTTTTAATAGCTGGAGAGGCTATAGGTCTTACATAACGCATTGCTCTTTTGTAAATCTGTTTACAGGTGTTATTAATATGGAACTAGTTATTTTGTGTAAAGCGTGAACATTGGTGTTGGTGTTTTAAAAAATTAAGTGCTAGTGTGGTCCTATGTTTGAAGGCGATGACTATGTTTGGTGAGTTGGTCTACTACTTTTTACATAAATAAGCTGAACGCAGCAAGTGCGTTCTGTTAGCGAATTTTCATATACTTCTCAGGTTAGATAAGTCGTTTATATTTTATTGCTAATAATTTACTTCTTATTACGCATGTTATTTTAAATAGCGGTTCCTTATTTTAAATAGCGGTTCCTCGTTTGCCTAATACAGGTTACTTGGCTTTTGAATTTGATTACGTCATCTCAGGTTAGACTTGCCGCGCCCACACATAAGGCTAAAAAAGTTCCTATTTTTAAGAGTTGAACCTGTTGTCCATTTTGTTTCTGAGCTTCCTTCTTTGTTTTGCCAGCGACCTCTATTGTCTCTACGATATTTAATTTTGGTTTTCTATTTGAACCTGTTGTCTCTTTGGTTTCTGAACTTCCTTCTTTTGTTTGCCAACGACCTCTGTGTGTTATTTTAGAACCTACCCATATAACAATTGTGGCGTTCGGCTAATTTCTATGCGAAATCTAATAGTCTGTCTAATATTAAACATATTAATTATTATGTCTTATGTCTAGTAACAAAAGCTTTATGTATGGTTTGTTTTAATAGGGGCGTAACTTTAAATCATGGAGTCTTCGACCTATACCATTATTCTCGCTTATCAACCTCACTCTCATTTGTCGGCTCTAAAGGTTGGAGTGACGTAACTTTAAATAATGGAGTCTTCAACCATCTTTAAAAGCGAAAGGCACCATCTTTAAGAACGAAAGCCGCCATTTTTATAATGTCAGGGGTATATATGTCAGCTTAAGGTATCACAGGTTAGGCCGCCATTTTTTTTTCCGCCATTTTGGGTCCGCCATTTTTGGTCCGCCATTTTGGGCCCGCCATTTTTGGTCCGCCATTTTGGGGCGTGGCCACGCCCACAAGGGGGTGGGGCTCCGCCCACTAGGGGAGGAGTGGGGGTGGGGGCTCCGCCCCCACTTCCTGTCTGCCCCAAGTGACGGAATACCTACTGTCCTTTAACTTCAATCTCAGTAGTCTCATTTCTAACCGGAAATTCACGTTCAGGATCCCGTTTTTGGTTGGCTACTGAACCACTTTGTCAAAACTTTGCAACTAACTCCAAAATGTGTTTGTTCGGATGTCGATCATTAAACAAATTTGCGGTACGGTTGGCACAGTCATCGCTTTTGAAAAAAAGAGTAATTATTTCAACTCATTCTTCTACAGAATACACCATTGCGAAATTAATTTTCGTTAGTACTATCAAGTATCAAACCGACCGATAAACTTAAATAATAAACCCCATTTCTCTCATTCCGATAATAAATGTTCTGATAGTAAATTTTTTGTTTACAAACCAACAAAACATTGACTACCAGCACATTTCTTATCGGAATGAGTGAAATGCGTTTTTGGATCTTCAACTGTGAATATTTTTTAAACGAGTTAATAAAAGTTTCAAAAAGATTCGTGTGCTGAATTCATAAAAGAAAGAGCTTTCAAATAATGTAACACTAGACCCATGTTACCTATTCAAAATATAAATTTGTTATCACCACTCTTAGGAGGTTGTTGTGACAAAGTTGAGTTTTATGTCAAAATATGTCCCTCTCAATATTAAAATTGACGCGTTTCAGCGTTTCTTAAAAAAAATTATCTGGACGCAAATCGGTCTGTTTCATTTTCAATGCGACACCCTATATAAAAAAAACTTAGTACTTCTCCCTAAGCACATTGCGCGCACGGAAAAGTGTAAGATTTTGCATAGTTAAAGTTCATAGGGGGAACGAGTGCAGAAAAGGAAAATGTAAAATATGTGTTACAAATAGATTAAATTAAAGAAAATAAGACATTGCTTGTTGAGGTTCATAAATTGATCAATGTCAAACACATATTACTCTATAGTCAAACAGATGTATATAGATGCATTAATAGGTAAAGGTAAGATGCTTACTGGCAATTACGACAATGCTGACCTTTTTTGCTCATCTAAACTAACCTACCTTCCACCTTAAGCTCGATCTCAACGACAGAAGTGATTTGAAAATTCATCCGCTGCCGGTGAATCTCGAACCGCCGTCCCTCGAGTACGAATTGGGAAGTTCCAGTCAACTTTCAAACACGGCCACGGCGGCGCATATAGATGTATTCGTTTTATTACCTACGTTCATACTGACTGTCAAACGTATGAGTCAGTGCCCAAGCAGTCGCACTGAGTAGAGACAATCGCCAAAGAATGTTCAAATAGGTACATATATTGTATAAACGTTATGTGTTTTATCTAATAAATATATGTGCTCTATATATTAGTGAAATATAGCTTGTTCAATATACATCTGTTGTAAAAAGAAAATTGTGAAGCAGCAATTGAAATTGACTTACTCTCACCTATTTAATTCATTATATAATAATAAATTTCACTCGAATTCTGACCATTGGTCAACCATTTGTTTCTATTGTGGCCAGTGTCGGGATTATGTTCAGACAGAACACAAGTGCTTTTTTGTTAACGTATCACTTTTGTGCTGTGTTAATCTATCTTTAAGGACTCTGCTTGTTTGGCCAATGTATTTTAAACTACAATTACTATACGGAATACAATATACCACTCTAGACACTTTGGAAATTTCATCCTTACTTTTGAATTTACTGAAAATGTTATTAATTGTTTTTGTATATCGAAACGTTATTTTAAAATTGGTTTCATCTTTAAATAAAAACTTTAACCTAGTGTAAATATTCTTAATGTATGGGATCGATATGTAAAAAAAGTTAGATGTTTCCGAACTCGAAATTATATGGATGTTATGTCTGTCAGATAAATTTGATACTGTTTGTAGAGAGTGTCTTGTATTGTAATGGTGATTGTTTGAACAATGGTATAAGAGTTTATTAAGTAGTTTGGGAAAATAAGAGTTGTTAACAAAAATATTATAAAGTATATTGAGCTTTTCAATTCTTTACTTTCTGACGAAAATTATCACCAAAATTTAACCACAGACCCACCATCCACCTTTCAACAAGAAGCTAACAAAGTAATTTCTAAATTAAAAAGCAATAATTTTATTACAAAAGAAATGGCTAAAAGATTAACAATATATAATCAGACGTGTCCAAAATACGGTCTTCATAAAATTCACAAATCTGTTTTTCTATAAATTCACCTAGTAGTAAACTATCTATACTAATCACTGAAATTTTAACAAAAGCTTACAATAACAACAATGATTATTACATGAGAGACTCTTTTCACTTTTCAGAATTTATAAAGAATGTTACACTTCCAGACAATTATGTAATTGTTAGTCTTGATAATTTTCACTGAAATTCTTTAAAGATAGCATTGAGAAAAGAGGGGTGTCTATTTCTATAGAAACATCAATTCCAAAAAATATATTTCCTGAAATTGTTGATTTTATTTTTAAGTCAAGCCCACATATTATAAACAAATTTTTGGAACTCCAATGGGTGCTTGTATCTCTCCAAGTATTGCACAATATGTATTATCACAACACGAGTAACAAAACAACTCACACCTCCTAAAGTAGTAACTGCTCAAAATGTTGTCCATTAACACTCAAACATTTTAATATTCGTGTCGTAATGCCGCTAGTGGTTGCTGACAGAATCTCATTTCTATATAACTCTTTAAACGCCCTTTTTACTCTGATCTCTAATTCTTCGCGTGAATTGCTTTGGTTTGTATCTTTCCCCAAAGATGGAAATCAAGCGGGGTAAGATCTGGACTTTTTGCGGGCCATATCCAGGGACCGCACTTTCCAATCCCTCTGTCTTCAAATAGATCGTCGAGTGTGTTAGATATTTCTCGTGTAGGGTGAGCAGGAGCTCCGTCATGTGGATACCAACAAGTTCGATATTCTGATAATGGTAAATTGTCTAAAAATGCTGTAACTATTGTTCTTAATATTTCCATGTAAAGATTAAAAGTTAAGGTTCCATCATAAATATGATAATAAAAGTTATTACCTTTCAATAAACAAAACACATTGAAACTAAATTTTACTTGAAATCCCCTTTCCCTAATAGCATTAAGGTTTAGATTTGCGTTAACATAACTCTTATGTTTCCTTTATGATAAAATTTCGATTCATCAGTCCATATAATTTTTTTTAATTCATCATCTCCTTGAATATGAATTAACATCGTTTCACAAAACTGGACCCTTTTACTAGCATCTTCTGGATGCACAGCTTGCACTAAAGTAATCTTAAAGTTGTGAATTTTGTGCTTCCACAAGAATCTTTCTACAGAGGAGTAGGGAATACGTATGTCTTTCACTGCAGTGTAAATAGAGGCATGTGGATATGCTTAGAAATAAGCCAGGACAGTTATTTCGTTATCTTCATCTCTAGTCACTGGACTGGGATTAACTTTGGGTGCCTTAAAAGTACCAAATTCTAGGAAATTTAACTCAATCCTTCCAAACTTCTTTTTACTCATGGGTGGCAGATTAGGATATAACTCATTAAACCTTCTACATGTTCTACCAATAGTTCGATTACATTCTCCATGGATGTAAAATAAATTTAAATAATCTGCATTGGAATAATGATTTTCCATGTTAACTGTGTACATTAGTACATTGACATTTATCGAATAATTTAGAATGACAAGTATGTAATATAAATTGTTCATCATGGCACACTTGCCTTAACGTTGACGTTCAACCACAGTATAAAAAAAAATTATGCTGTGTTATATTTTTGAATGTCTCTAAGTACCTCAAAAACTGTCCTTTTTAGCTATAGGAAATACCCAATATAGGTCGGAAAGTTATCAAAAAATGAATTGGCTGGAACTGCAAGTTACTCTGTCTCCTTTAAAATAAGACGCTCATTGAAGGCAGAAATAGTCAAAGGTTGGCGCCGCCCCGCTGACCATTAATATTTTCAAATCAATTTTCAAAGAAAACTGTATGAGATAGGTATAGGGTAATGTATACCTAAAAGGTAGGGAATTTAACGCTTAATTAGATTCTGGGAACATATGGGTACCGTTCTATTTAAAAAAAAAACAAGTTATCTCTGATTGAAAATTATCAAATTCAAATTTATAATATAAATAACAGTTATCTTAATATCGTATTGTGTTTATAACAGTATGCAGGAATTTTTACGCTCTATGGGATAGTGAAAATCTCATGTTTCTACCTTGCATGTCTTTAAAGATATCGGAATTTTTCTAAAGCGCTCCAATCGTAAGTTTTTCTACAAAATGGCGAATAAATCCGAAACGGTACGAACTAGCCCGAATATGTTGTGATCAAAAGGTCCCTCAAATTGAACGTGTAATTCAAAAAGTTAATAATATATAGGGTGTTCTATTTAAAAATACAAAGTTGGTGTCAACTTTCTCTATAACCGGAAGTGCAGGTTAATGGAAAATATTTTAATTAGGAAGATCAGTATCAACAACGTGCCGATACCAATTTTCAGAATTTAAACAGATGTAGTTCTCCAGAAACGTCTAATAGGCCACTCACCGTGAAGCACCCTGTATATATATATATATATATATATATATATATATATATATATATATATATATATATATATATATATATATATATATATATATATATATATATATATATATATATATATATATATATATATATATATATATATATATATATATATATATATATATATATATATATATATATATATATATATATATATATATATATATATATATATATATATATAAATTAAAACTAAGCAAGGGCATGTGTTCTAGGGGGCCTAGTTCGGAATTATTAAAAAAAAAATTAAATTTAAAATTAGCCATCTCCTCAAAAGTGAATTTTTTCTACTGAAATATAGAGGAAGTCAGTTTCTGCGTAAAACTAAAGCCCTCAGAATATAAAATATCTCTGCAACTAAAACTAAATGCGGCTTACGTACGTTAGCCATTATTACAAAAGATAACTTGTTTATGGCAACCTTTAGAACGCATCAAAACATTTCAATATGTGCTCAAAAAGCGCTCGCCAAGCATACCTGCTAGAACGGCTCACATGGTGGAAAGTTAATGAGAAATAAGCCAATAATAATTTTAGCTTGTTGTTTAATATAAATGGATTAATGCTGCTTTTAAACAAAGCAATATTTAATCATTTTGGTCAAAACCGTAACAATAGGTTCGATACATACGTAAATTACGGATATTGAAAAGAGCTATATTGTTAATTTCCATATAGATGCCGGTATCTAATTAAAATTTATTCAAAATAACAATGTTTGTTTGATATACGTTTTGCTTTTACCACAGAGATATTGCGATACTACCAAATTTGCGTAAATATAAGTTGATAATGAGATCTGTATCTATATATCCATAAATACGGTGGCTAAAGTTGCGAGCGTTTTTGTTGATTTTTTGAGCGCCTTTGATTCGGAGGATGTGGATATCCTTAACACTAAGTTCGAGTGTTATGTTGTGCGGAGTGTGGGGTGCTCCACTGAATCTCATGAGATCATACTTATTACACCGACGAAAATGAGGTGATATAATATATATAATATATATAATATATATAATATATATAATATATATAATATATATAATATATATAATATATATAATATATATAATATATATAATATATATAATATATATAATATATATAATATATATAATATATATAATATATATAATATACATAAGCTTAATACGTCCTAATATTTAAATGCCCTGTATAATTGAGAGTGTAAAATATTTTAGGTTTAAATAAGGGATTGCAAGACAGCTAAAAGAATGCAGAACAATGATTTTTTTTTTACATGTAGTACATTTTAATTTCACGAAGTAAAAGTCGTTAAAATACAATAGAACCAAAAGAACAATAGCCTTGTTTTTATTTATAGAGTTTTAAATAGAATATAACGATTTTATTTTATACTAGGCACTAAGTGCATTTACTATATTATACATTTATAATATTAAGGTTAAAATAAGTTTTTGTAAATACGAATTGTAAGAAAAGACGCAGTGTGAGGTACAGGAGACAAGATTTCTGTAACACAGGTATAGTTTATTTAAGGAGTCGACGGGAGGTCGATGAGGACGATTAGTACCACAAGTGAAACTTGAATTTAGTTGACGTGCGACGTCACTGTAAATATGGAAGTTGAGAAGTAAAACGTGAAAGTCAAGTGCCTGATAATAAAATCATATACAATTTTTGTGTAAAGAAAATAAAAATAAATACCTGGTACACGGTTTGTTAAGACCGTTTTAAATAAAATTGAAATTAATTAATAATCACAACCAAGCTACTAAATCCAAACAGTAGATCAAACGGAAAGTAATGAGTACACATCAAATGGAAGAAGTAATCAAGATAACATTCAGTAAGTCGTTTTATGAACTTTATCGAAATAAATGTGCAGACTCTTTTTCTATAGTGTGAATAGTTTTTTAAGCATATTTTTGTCCCATTGATGATTTTAATGTATATTTAGTTCACTAAGGGGGATACTACATAAAGGCCGAATCACTATATCATAGTTAGGTAATTCATTGTGTTAAATAAATTTGATTTGTATTGATTTATTGACAATCTGTGATGATAAATTTGATATAACCTTTTTCAATAAAAATTTGTTAATTTAATCAATCAAAAATAAAGCATACGGGGTTGCACTTACATAATCTGTTTCATTTTGACCTCATATCAAACAAATATTAGTTATATGATTAATTAAGGCTATTTTTTCACCGTTAATTAAAAGTAAAATCAAAAGAACCCAATCATATATAATTTTTTTGAAACTTCCAAACACTCGGGAGTACTATAGTTTATAAAAACCATATATTAAACAAAAATGGTAGCCCAAGCACAGAACCCTACCCATAAGATGAGAGAAAAATGTAAAATCACAGCAGTAAGTAAACAATGTTTGGCATAATTTCAGCATCATCAATATTAGCGTTTTTTTAAATAAAAACGCAATTGAATTCTCATGCTCTACAATTAAAAGTGCTAAATTAAATTAAAAGAAACCACACAAAATACCATAGCAATGTATATATATATATATATATATATATATATATATATATATATATATATATATATATATATATATATATATATATAGCGTATGTGTGTATACATATTAAATGTTGACTTGTTCTGTGCTCTACTGGGGCGATTTTAATGAATAAATTATCTATCTATCTATATATTCCAGGTCTGTTACAATTTTTATACGCCGAAAGGTAGTATACAGGTGTTCAACCAGTGTGGGGGTGGAAGATATCTCGGTTATTTTCAAAGAGATAGAAAAAGTTTAAATGTTAGCTGCCTTTATTTCTCGAGCTCTACAAAAGTAAAACATTGCGGTGTATAGAGGCTGTCCCAAATTTCTTCTACCGGCATCAACTTCATTTGTTTAAATTGCAGCCCCTACCATTTGTAACATTTTTAGATCACTGGGGCATGTAAATCTCATTCGAGCTACTCTAATACTTACAAAAATGTAGCGTTTTCAAAAAACCAATTTGTATAATTTTGGGAGAGAAAATGTCCGTTATAGCTGATTTACGAACTCGTCCGCGGTCTTAATACAGTGGAGATATCTGCCAAGTTTCGTTTAAATCAGTTGAGTATCTTTTGAGTTATCGCCTGGAGACACAAATACATACATATATATATATATATATATATATATATATATATATATATATATATATATATATATATATATATATATATATATATATATATATATATATATATATATACATATATATATATATATATATATATATATATATATATATATATATATATATATATATATATATATATATATATATAAATTCAAACGGACCTTAGATTTGGGTATTAGGGGCGGTAATTCGCGCTCATTTGAAAAAAATTATGTCGTCACCTAACATCTAAACAATCGATGGATGTTGTTTTTCAAGTGACAATTATTATTATTGTGTCTGTGTTTTGTTTCTTTGGCGTCGGCCTATTTCCGCGACTATGGCCAAACACCAACGCCAGGGAGCAGTTTCACCTCACTATCCTGGAAATTTTGCGAAATCCCTGCCTTTCTGTAAGAAGGTTAGGGATATTTAACGTGCCCAACATCGCATGGATACAGGACCGTCGGTTTTACGCCCCCTCCGAGGCGCGGAACGTCCAGACATTCAACTTGCTTAAATACAATGCCAGAACATCGGTTAATGTTAATGTTTCTACTGAAAAAGTAAAAAACAATCCTGGGATCAAACCCAGTACTCTTCGGTTCAGAGGCACACGTTCTTACTCCTGAGCCACCAAGGCTCTATTATTATTATTATCAATCAAGTAATTAGTTGTTACGTTTACTTTTAATATAATATAAAATATCTCAGGCGGTGGCGTCGGCGTCAATTGATAGGTAAACAAAGCTTTAGTTAACGTACCTCAGCTGGTTCAGTGCTTGTTTCCTACGCAAAAGGTTCCGAGATCGATTTTCGGTCTATGAATATATCGTTCTTGTTTGTTTCACTTTGACATTTGGAGAAACAATAGTGTACATATTTCATACGTATTGAACAAGATATCGTTTTTGTTTAAAACGCTTAAAAAACTTTGTCATCTTTGAGTCTAAAATTATTATTTCATATTATAAAATCGAATTTTATTAAGAAATTTCACCAATAAAGAATTAGTTTTTTAAAAGCTTTTGTAGCTGTTGGAAAAACCGATGTGATTAGGTTGATTTAAACGAAACTATTCAAGCGATTATTAAGGAAAAATAACTGCTACATTTATATGTTGGCAGCTAGTTTAATTTTCCAAATATGAATTAAGTTTCCTTACGCAAAAGCTTTGTAACTTTAATGAAATATGTTATGCAAGTTTCTTATAAAGACTTATAATATCTATAGATATGTCAAAATTTAATTTTCTAGCTTCATAGAAAGTTGAGTTCTGGGCATTTTTCTCAAAAGGAGTTAGAACGCAAGATTTTTTGATAATAGAGAAATATCGATAGAGACACTTTCGAAAGAATTGCTCACATGCGCGCATACTAGGACCTCTGAAATGGATCTTTAAGGTCTGTGAAAATTTAAAGTAATAATTTTAGTAATACACCGTATAATAATAGTGTACAATTCATATGAAAATTCACTACTATAACGCACTTGCTGCCTCCAGAAATGTCTTTCAAGTTTCCAGCTCATAATACGGCTTGTGGCAATGTACACAGCTAGCAGATCCATGTAGAGAGGAACTTCTGCAACGATGTTCACCGTCTTGATGTCCCATATAGTTTTCAGCGAGGTCAAAGTTTATGGTAATTTTCTCCCTCCTTGCACTCTCCATGTTTTTCGCATGTTGTACAGCTACGTGTCAAATATGGTCACATTTTTCTTCACTTTGTCCCAATAGAAGATGTCTCGTCTATTGTGACATATATAGTGATCCGTTATAACTGGTTTTCTTTCAGTATATAGTTTGTGTTTCTGTTTGCACTACATTAGGAGGAGTGTATTATTGAATGTATGGTATTTATCTATTCTGAGGCCATATAGATTGTGCTAGATGTTGATGGATGATTTTTGCGACCTTTTGATGCCTGTCGGTGCACATATTTGCGGCCAATGCTTGTTACCTGCTGACATGTTCGTTTCGACCTGCTCGCACATGCGGTATGTGTCTTCTATGTTGTTTGACCACGTGCTTCATATTACTTTCTGTGGGTACCACACGATGCTGCATCGCAAACATCGATCCTTCAGCCTCAGAGAAAATATGCTTCGTCAAGATTAATCCGCGCCGGGCCTGGGTTTTTATTTCCATCTCTCTATCTATTGCTTGTTAGTTATCTGTTGCTGAAGTAAAGTGTAAATACTAGTTCTAATTATTATTATTAATATTATCATTATTATTTAGATTTCACGGCGTTTGTTTTTGCCGGCACCTGGTATCCTTTCCTGCGGCCTTTCAGCAAGTACAAGTGTTGATTATCGATCTATTTGGCCACCCGTAAAACACCTAACTGCATCCATAAGGACCGCCTTTTGCATATGTAAATAAAGGTCGCTCCCAAGTTAGCAGACTACAATGCAGCTTCTCTGGAATCTTACCATTCGTACCCAGAACAATTGGTACTATGATTGCCCTGTCCATGCTCCACATTAGCTTAATTTTGTCTGCCAATGGTAAGTATTTGTATGGGTTTTCTGTATATGTTCTTTTTGTATTTGGCGCTAAAGGGACTGCGATGTCAATTATAAAAGCAGCTTGTGAATCTTCTAGTGTGAGTACAATATTTGGAATGTTGTTGTTTATTGGTGAGTCAGTAATGATTTTCCGATTCCAGTATATCTTAGCTTCCATTGTCGTAGACCGTGGCGGTTCATACTTATAAAATGGAGTCTCCCATGTGGTGGTATGTGAATTTATAAGAGTTTGATGTATCAGTTTATCGACGTGGTTATCACGCTCTAGGTACATTTTAGGGGCCAAAATCGAGCAGCCTGCTACAACATGGTCAATGGTTTCTTCTTTATCGTTGCATAGTCAGAACTTTTTGGTATCTACTTGTTTTTTTTTCAAGTATATATCTCAGATATGCTTCAGTTGGGATGAGCTGGTCCCGAGTCGCAGCCACAAAGCTTTCTGTCTCGACAAACAGGTTGCCATTACGGAGCCACGCCTGCGAAGCTTGGGCGTCCATAAGATTTTCTTCCAGGCCGTTTATATAACGGCCATGGAGAGATTTATTCCTCCACTGGTTTTTCAGTTCATCTGTTGTGTGGCTCTTGCTTAGGTGGTCATAATTTGTATCTGCCAAGTGCTACGGCGTACCTTTGGTATCCATTTTACCTATAGTTCTCGGTAGACTGCTGGTGGCAGATTTCTCGTGGAAAATTTCCTTAAGTTATACACTTGGGTATAGCGTCTGTTGACAACATTTGGCATACCCTTCCCCCATTGTTTCTTGATAAGTGAAATCTCTCAATAGCGCTGCGTGGATGATGTTCGCGCAATTTTTCAAAATCCACCCTGGTCCTGATATCGATGCTTTCCAGCTCCGTGTTTGTCCAGTTTATAACACCAAGATCGTAAGTTATTACTGATGTTGCATACGTGTTTACAGTTTTGTTGGAGTTCTGAGCAGATAGTTCCGACTTTAGAATGCTTTTTAATCTGTTAAAATAGGTGTCGAATAACCTTTGTGTCGATGTTTTTTTTATCAATACCCATTGATTGTAAATGGCCCAGGTACTTATATTGCTCAGATTCTCCTATTCCTTGTATGCATCCTTGTTACGATCTCATATAGTGTCGCTTATTTTCCCACTATTTCCCCCTTATCATGCTGTTAGTCCTGCACTTAACCAGCCCGAACTGCATGCTAAATTTTCCCACGCATGACAACAATTTATGAAGGTGTCATTTTCGACTCGCGTACTGTTTCAGGTCATCCATGTACCATAGATGGCTTAACTCGACGTCAGTTGAGTCAAGCTGGTACCCCTTCCTATGACTATTAAAGGTAGATATTAGGAGCTCAAGAACAATGCAGAACAACAGCGAACTAAGCGCATCGCCCTGGAAGATTCCTCGGTTAATGTTGATGTTTCCTGTCTGCATGTATTTTCCTAAGCTGCTTAGGAATAACTCGGTTGTCCACGAATTCATCACATGTGTAGAAACGCTACAATGTGTTTCTGTATTCCATATAGTTCCAGCATCTCCACCAGTCAAGAATGGGGTACACTATTAAATGCCTTTTGATAATTGATATACGCTGTAAAAAGCAGCCTTTTTTCTGTCTGGCATTATTAGTAACCACAGCATCAACTATCACTTGTTCTTTGCAGCCCCTCGATTTCTTTCGACATCATACCTTTTTCTCTTCTTCCATTCATTTGTTGTTTATGTGGATGTATATTTGTGCTGATATAATAGAGGTAATGATCTTGTAAATTGTAGGAAGGCATGCGAATGGACGATATTCAGTTGGGTCTGTTGTATGTTGGTTTTATTATTATTATTATCGAATTTAGCCTGAGCGGCTTTCACACTCCCTCAAATGGGAACATTCACTCATCCCAGGTATCTCAGATACCAAAGGGACTGAGCTCTGATGGAGCCCGTTCCAAGTTATCGGGCCCTGAACGACAACGCGACACAGCCTCCGCACGGTCTGGACGGTTGCAAGTATAACCGCCTTCTACATAATCCTATAAAGATTATTATTATTATTATTATTATTATTATTATTATTATTATTATTATTATTATTATTATTATTATTATTATTATTATTATTATTATTATTATTATTATTATTATTATTATTATTATTATTATTATTATTCGTTGTCCACACTTCCTTTAAAGAAGTGAGCATAAAGCAATGACACATTGGTCCAGGACAAGATGGCCAGCTTGCATGTATGTATTAAAAATTCTGATGGATGTCCCCCATTCCCCTGGGAAAGGGACTGCAAGCATCCCGTACAATCGATAGGTAAATATAATTACCATTCTAGGCCCAGTTGTTCAAGGCTCTTCTTCAGGCATTTTGGTGTTTGGCCTGTGGCACCGTCAACAATGGGGACTGCCGTAACCATATCTTATTCTGAAAATGCTTTCAGCTGGCAGTCTTTTAGTAAATATGGATCTTTTCTGGTCTATTATGTTTTGTACTGCTTTTCTTCTAAGTTATGGGAAATGTTCTGTGACTTCTTTATGCAGTTCTCTACCGAATGAGTCGGCGAAATTTTCCATCTGAGTTATTCTGTAAGAGTAGCGAACTATAAATTCATTAACCTCGTTACTCCATTAAATTCGTAGCCTTAGTCTGCCCTGGTATATAGTGGGCTGGACATTTGTTTCAGCAGCACGTACACCTTTGGTGGCCAATGGTACATGTAATGTGTGGCGTTGGTTTTGTCTTAATCCTTATCCTCATGACGATTCAGACCCAGGTCCTGCTGCCCTGCCTCCCCTGAATATCTTCTATTTCTAGAGCTCTGCCAGCGGGCCTCCGACTGCCCATTTTCAGTCGCCCGTAACATGGGGTACAGACGCTGTCGAGTAACCGCTCATTCTCAGTCAGACGCTACCCTTTAGCTGGTTTTGTTCCGCCCTGAGTATTTTGTTTCCTCAGTAACCTTCATGATGACGAGCTTTCCCCTAATCGTATAGGGACGCGCCCAATAGGGAACTAGGACCGCCACGAATTATTATTATTATTACTATTATTATTATTACCATGATTATTATGATTATGATTATTACTATTCTTTTGTTCTTTTCCTTGATCTCGTGGTGCACTTGATCCCTCACGGAACAAGGCATTTGCAACACGTTCATCTTTGTCCAACCGGAGACTATAGCGGTAAACATAACATTTTATTTTCGTATGGTTACAGGGATTTTCCTAACGATGTAGAATGTCCCAAAAATCACTGCTTTCTGCGTTGTTCTTAAATGACCGGTAGTAAGTCCGATGTTACAAGCCCATTTGCTGATACGACCACTGGGATGATCTTACCCTCTCTCAGCTTGTACAAGTCAATCAACTCGACTGCGAGTTTTTTGCACTTTTGTGGCTTCTCCCCTATCTTCGAAACGAGATTGTCGTCGAGCGGCACTGCAATGTCCACAATGAAAGCCTTCCGGATTATCTGGTCAATAAGCAAAATTTAAGGCCTATGCCGCAGCCCACAGCAGCCTGATCTGACCCTTTTGAATTACGTCTTCAGGCTTTCATTTATAGTAGGAGGTTTCAGACTCGATAAGGCCGTGATGTTTTGCCAAGGCCCGATGGACCTTGACCACGTTATCATGGCGTCTCTTGTAATCTGACGGGGCCAGAGAATCAGAAGCGCCCGTTACATGCTGAATCGTTTCTGACAGTCGACATAGGTCGCTGACATACTGCTTCATGATGTGCCGCTGGCACCCGCGCGTGCTAATAACCTGATCTTGTATCTCGCATAGAAATCCTTCTGTTTCAGCAAACAAGCCTGTTGCCCTTAACCATTGGGATGAGGTACCGTTAGACATCCGGCGAAGTGTCCATGCAGCTCCATCTCTTGGTAAGCGTTCCGGCGCTCATCCACACCTGAAATAACAGTAGGGACGTGATCTTGATCGAGTTGGTTGGGCTCAAAAGAGTCTAACCGTATCTTCTGTCTTTGCTTATACTGCACCAGTTGTTGTCTTTTCTTCCAGAAGTATTTTCTGAGCCGCCTGCATTCTCTGTCACACATCACTTCCACCGAGAGGAGTCCACGTCCCCCATGTCTCATGGCAAGTACAAGCGGTACAAGGAAGCCCAAGGATGCAGTATTCGATGTTTTCTCATAACGGAGCGGATCTTCTTGTCAATCTCCATAAAGCAATTGTTGACCAATCGAGGATGCCCCAAGTGTAGGTAGCAATAGGGACTGCCCAAGTGTTTTAGGCTCTGATTTTTTTCTGTCGGTCAGGTACGTTTTACACACGTTCCTCACCCTAGCGAATACACTGTCCTCCACAGCCCGCCGCAGCTCTGTTGTCTTCACAGAGAGGAGTTCTTGGACGCCCAAATACTTGTAAGCGCCATCAGACGCGAGGCCCTGAATTTGTTATTATTATTATTACTATTATTGCTTTTGTTATCATTATTACAACATAGCAAATTTTAACATCCCATTTGTCATATTTGAAACTTTGCATAAAATTTGGCAAATTTAAGCTAAGGGATGTCAACATAATGAAGTTGTTCCAAATTTTATGACCGCATGATGTAGACGATATACGTAGCAAATGCAGCATCCTCTGTTTACAAAAGACAAGGTCATCGATTTCTAATTTTTTTTCACCAAACCTGAGAATGCACTGTAACGAGATGACCATTTTACGTTGCTTGTGAGCTAAGTAGCTCGAGCAGCTCTAGATAGAACAGAGAAAGCATTTATGGCTGTGTATTATGGGCAGTGTACAGGAATATGGTTAGCAATATTTCTTGAACGAGCACTTTATGCTGCACAGGTAGTCTAGTTTACAGTGAAACTTCTCTAACTACTCTAATAATCTGAGTGAACTTTGCTAAATTGCCGGTAATGGGAGCCAACTCATGGTGTAAGCAATATAATCGACACATATGTTTGTGTAATTTAATGTTTGATACGACGGCATTTCGCGATCATGTTTTGATGAGAAAAAAGTCTGGACGCAGCAAGTGCTTAATGGCAGCGAATTTAAATAAAATTGTTTCTAATGTTTAATTTTTTTTTTGAGAAAGACAGCAAATTTTGTGGATTTAAAATAACCTTTATAAGATTTCATTACACTAACTACTTGCTACTACTGGATGCGTGAGTAGTAGAGAATTTTTATAGGAACAGGTTGCCATTAAAAAATATTTATTAAGCACGTAATTAAAGTTATATTTTTTTTTCAAAATATCCCGGTGAAGCAAGTAATATAAATATATGAATAGAAATTCTTTAGCTCTGAAATCTGGCAGTTTTATTATTTGTAAATAATAAAGAACATAAATTATTTAATATATTACGTCTATAATTTTCATCTTATTTTTCAGGGCACAAAATTTTAGTTTATGATTTTGGTATCTTTCAGTGCCCTTACCTATAATTTTCTTTCTTTTGTCAATAAAATTCAAGACTTCCTTTTTATTCTACAATTTGTCTTAGTCTTGTGCCCATAAATGTCTTATGAAGCTAGAAAATTACAATCTGGTATATTTAGGTAACATCGTCTCTACAAATGGAACCTATATGTTACAATTTTCTTTAAAGTTACATAAGTCTTTGAGACGAAAATGTATAATCTTTATTTAGAAAAGAAGGCACCTGCAAAATGTATACGTGGTAGGTATTTTTTCTTGTTAATCGCTTGAATAATTTTCTTTAAGCCAAACCAATCAAACTGGATTTTTCACAAAAAGGTTTTCGGGAAAAATTTGTAATTTCAAAGCCTACTACGATATTTTTATCAAATTTACGCCCTAAAAAATAAGCAACTAATGACGTTTGGATTTTATCTTGAGACAAAATATAAAAGGGATCTATCCTCTTGTAGGAGATGTTCAAGATGCATGCCTTGCGCGTCGCGGCAGAATCACAGTGGTAAATAAAAATGTCTTCTAACGTTAATCAACATCTGAAGCATTACCGAAATAATCGGAATCGTTATTCTACCTCTTAAGTCAGTTAAATCGTATGGCTTAGTTTTGCATACCATACTTTTCACATATCCGCATACGAGTAAGTCTAGTAGCGTAAGATCGGGTGATTGTGGTAGCCATCCTAACGCTACTCGCCTCTCGATCCAGCGATTTGGAAATATTAAGTCGAGATACTGCTGGACATTTATTTTGTAATGTGCTGGTGCTCCATTCTGCTGGAACTATATCCCATTCTGGAACCACGTTACATTTGCTGGAACTAGATCAGGATATAAAGTTGCCAAAGTTGGCACGACATTATTTTGGAGCAGTTTTAAATAATTATTTTCATTTAAATTGCCATCAATAAAATGGACCAACGACAGTAGCAGTAGTTAGTGTGATGAAATCTTATAAAGGTATTCCAACTATTCCTG
Source organism: Tillus elongatus (assembly GCA_964006375.1). Taxonomy (NCBI): domain Eukaryota; kingdom Metazoa; phylum Arthropoda; class Insecta; order Coleoptera; family Cleridae; genus Tillus; species Tillus elongatus. The sequence goes on from OZ023262.1 coordinate 93,789,634, forward strand.
CCAAAGCATCAACCTTTTTAGGGTATGGCGTATGTTCTTCTGTCATTTAGTGTGGATTTTTTTCAGATCCATTGTTCAGAAAACAACTGAGTCTTGGTTGCCTATTTTCTTAGCATTTGAGTTTATATTATTATATTTTTATATTTTGTCAAAATAATTGATATAATATCACATTGATGTAATATTTAAGTCGAGTCATTTCATTAATTTTGTTTCGTGTGCGTATTGTTTTAACAATTATAAAAGTATGTCAAGAATACATTTAGACTGAGATATAAACAACAGCTATGCATCATTGATATGTTCCCTAGGGTGGAGTGAAACATAGGCAAAAAAATATTTTTTTAAAAATTGGTGAACCCTATATCGGGAAAAATGGCATACTGTATTGCATATTTACCGTGCAAAGGCTGAAGTTTCTAGGACAATATTTTCCGGTGCCCCTAGACACTCAAATTTCAGATATTAACGTAATTTCACAAATTTCTAATCTTGCAGCTCTTCGCTTGTTTTTTGATAAAACAACCCAAAGCTCACCAGAAGGAGGTGGCTGCAAGTCGAGCTTCACCCGCCCACCCACTTCCTCAAGTTACAAATGTATAGGTCGGCCTTGAAATAATTACTCTTACTCTCAAATTTAGGTAATATCTGACGCCCATTAATACGATTTCTAATAAAACCATCTCGTGCATAAGAACCACAAACTGCTAACGACGCTCCCGTTACAAGTTTTACGCAACGTTTGACAGCTTGGGTGTGACATGGTAGTTTAAAAATGTCGATTTCCTCAGGGATTTCAGCAATCATTTCCCTCATATCTTCTGTAGAAAATTTTCGTGTAATTGGAGGCTCTGTTACGGCTATTGCTTGCCAATGTATTGTTTTAGTGTATCCTGTAGCTTCGAAATTAATATTAGGTACTTTTGCTGTCTTACATTAGCTTGAGGGTGGTCTGTTCCACATTTTAAAATACGTCGCAAGCCTAGTTCCCTAATGTGCAAACGTTCGTCTTTAGGCATACACAAAAGGACGTTTTCTGGGTGTGCAAAATAGCCGTTGACTTTAATAATTTTGTCAACGATCTGCTTTAAATGTGGGGGTATGTATCGAGATATCTGAATTAAATTAAATAAATGCAGCGAACCGTACTTCATATCAGGTTTTAGCTTAATAGAAAACCAGATTGTTACATACACTTTTAATATATAGGTTGTTAAAATTTTCGATTCTTCAGATGGATTTATAGTTCCAATGTATAAGAGCAGAATCCTGTTGGCAGCTGTCAGCCATCTTGAACGTGCCAACTTTCCAGGTTGCTTCTGAGCTAAACCTTCTGAAATAACGCCATTTGATATGGCAACACTTATCTTTAAAAGATAATTCTGATCAGTGCTTAAAATGTTCGGACCTACTTCTGGAACTACTACGTTAATCTTTTTAAATGAAACAATTGGTAGTTCTTCGAAAGATTACTACTTGTCAATTACTACAATATATCCAGTTGGCCCAGTTGTTTCTCCATCCAAGTGTTTAATTAGGTGTCGAAGTGGTAATGAATTACCGTGCAGCAGGCAAATTATCCACTGTAAGGATTTTACAGTTTCCGCTTCTAGATTACGAATAATGCCGTTGTGAATTCCCGTATTGACAGCTGTTCCATCACATCCTATTGCGACTAAGTCAAACAAGTCCATTTGCTTTTGGAGAAATTGAAGCATATTTGTTGTAATGTTTTTAGCTGTACCTGAGGAAACTTCAAAATGGCCAAAATATTTTGAACCTGGTTCTGAAGTGAGTGCAATGTGCTATTCGACAATTGTTTTTCGATGGAAAGTGTCTCCTTCTTTAGTTTGAACTAGAGTCTTATCCTCCCTGCCGTCGAAATATATAGCATAAAAAAGATTATTATTGTGTTGTTCCTTTATTGTATTTCGTGCTCGCTTACGTTCTCGTCTAATTTTGCTTCGATCGATTATTTTATTTTTTTCTTCTTTTGAAATTAGTCCAACATCTTTTAGGACGGCGTTTGCTATTATCGCAGCTGATCTGTCTGAAACCCCCGTACGATAAGCTCGATAGAGTTAATCTCATCTGCGAAGTGCCTGGAATTGCCTGACAGGTTTTGACATTATCAACTTTATTAACAATATCTGGGCCATCTTTGGTTTTATTTAGATAGACATGGTTGTGGTCTTCTTCATCTTCAGGTATTAAAAATGTATTTGGTCCAGAAATCCCAGTTTCTGTTATGATAATACCAGGCATCGTTACTGTTTTGGTTCACTTTATTTCTAGAGAAAGTTCAATTTTTGTGGTTATTATAGCATCAACCGAACCAATAACCATTTTTTCTGCTGGTTCTTTGATCTGTTAAAAACTCTTTTTCCCTGAAGGGTACTTTTATTTTGCACTTGCATAACAAAAAAACAACACATTTACAGGTTGAAGTGTCAAAAAGCCTACCTTATACAGTTTGTTTAAACTCTGCTATTTTGGTTAAGAGCACTTCACTATTCCTTGACTTTATAGGTTTTTTAATCTTTCGACTTTCTCATGATAACTTCTGATTAAATGTATGATTTGTTGATCCAAAATGTTTGGTATGGAGGATTTCGCCCATATTACTTTAATTTCAGCAAGTAAAATTGTTGATATATATGTCAACAGAGGCTCTGATTTAATTTGCGAAGCTTCCAATAAGGACTGCCGTATTAATAGATAGTTTGTCATAACGTCCGCGTATGTCGGTAGCACATTGTTTTTAAATTTGGACGGAGCTCCAAACACAGGACACTTAAAACGTCTTTCCTCGTTTTTAGCATGATATTACCACTTCCACAACGTAAAAAAGTATTATTTTTGATATCGTCAACTGATAGTAATCAAACTAACAAAACACACACGTACAAGTTAAAACCTGTCGTAGAACTGACCAAATGAGCCTTTTGTGAGTGGGCCCGAGAGCGCCGAATTTAAAGTAGTGGGGGCACCGGTAAACAACAAGCGATCGCTTTCAAATTTTAAAGGGGTTAATAACCCGCTACTATTATACTTTTCCGCATACAGGAGTTTAAAATTTTAAAAGTTGATATTTTCGTTCCACCCTAAATGTTCCCGAACCAAACGCAAGATAATAATATTCTTCAAGATCGACGACGTTATCGGAGCTGCAGAATATTAAATTTTAGAAAATATGTAGGGCAATGGAAGTTTAGTTCACTATCAAATTAAACACCAAGTTCACCAGGTCCAAGTCGAACTCAGCACTTCCTTGCAAAGGCAGAACAGTCTATTTGCAAAAACGTGAATTTGATAAAATGGACATTTTACAACTTTTGTCCGCCAATTAAAATATATAAAGTATGTGGAATCCAAACTTAGTAAATATTATTAACGGCTATTTCAATAATCATGTGTTATAATTTCTGCTAAGTTGATAAGGTTTTAAGGTTATTATAGCTTATTTTATAGTTTGCCTTAGTTATTAAATACATACAACACTATATCATAAAATGGCAGAAGAATCTAATATACATTAGATTTTTTTGCCTATGTATGATATATCATTATGTCTTGATAAAACAACGGGATTCATCATCTAATGTACTTTAGCTATTTTCACATAACAAAAAAGGAATAGTTTCAAAGCGAAATGGTTTTAAAAATAAAAGCGGAAAATATCTATTTTAAATATTGATGTATTTGGAAAATTAACTTAAACAAATTAACTATTCTAAAATTGTAACGAACAAAATGAAATTAAAAGAATAAACAAGACAAAAGAACATACTACATCAATTTCTTTAAATGCCTTCGTTCAGTAGATCACGGGCATTATTATTATCAGGAAGATTAATCCAGAATGGTCTTCTAGACTCCATCATTTTGGGAACTAATTTATTTACTCTTCCTTGCAAAGGCAGAACAGTCTATTTGCAAAAACGTGAATTTGATAAAATGGACATTTTACAACTTTTGTCCGCCAATTAAAATATATAAAATATGTGGAATCCAAACTTAGTAAATATTATTAACGACTATTTCAATAATCATGTGTTATAATTTCTGCTAAGTTGATAAGGTTTTAAGGTTATTATAGCTTATTTTATAGTTTGCCTTAGTTATTAAATACATACAACACTATATCATAAAATGGCAGAAGAATCTAATATACATTAGATTTTTTTGCCTATGTATGATATATCATTATGTCTTGATAAAACAACGGGATTCATCATCTAATGTACTTTAGCTATTTTCACATAACAAAAAAGGAACGGTTTCAAAGCGAAATGGTTTTAAAAATAAAAGCGGAAAATATCTATTTTAAATATTGATGTATTTGGAAAATTTACTTAAACAAATTAACTATTCTAAAATTGTAACGAACAAAATGAAATTAAAAGAATAAACAAGACAAAAGAACATACTACATCAATTTCTTTAAATACCTTCGTTCAGTAGATCACGGGCATTATTATTATCAGGAAGATTAATCCAGAATGGTCTTCTAGACTCCATCATTTTGGGAACTAATTTATTTACTATCGTCTCCTTTTTAGCAGTACAAATTCCTCTTGCAGCTTGAATATGTTGAGGTAATAACAAACTAGCATTTTTCTTTAACACATTGCTAATGCAATTGTAGTTACCATCATAGTCAGTTCTTACGTACAAACATTCTGATCCTTTTATGAATTTTAAAGCCACAATATCTTTAAAATATGGTAATTGGTCATTAGGGGTTTGTTCCGAATTGTTTTTTCTGTTGAAAGATTTCAACTTATTTTCTATTTTTAAAAAATCATTATATTGCATTTCTACAATATTCATGCGGGAGGAAGCTTTTTTGCAACACTCCCTGAAATCTGGAAAATCTTCCACATTTCCCATCCTCCTTACAGCTTGTTCAATTTTTCCATGCAGACCATCGGCGGCCATATAAGTGTGACCTGATATTAAGTATTTTAGTGATATACTTTTCGTGGTACATAAGTCAGAGTTTATGTATGATAATATGGCAGAAATTAATATATTATTCTTATTCTGTCCACTACAATTATCTAACCAAAGTATAACATGTTCTGCATCTCTGTTACATTGCAAAAATTTCCAAAATGAAGACGCTATATCTTCGGCCCGCCTCCCCGCTATTGCTTCGTGCCAGAGTACACAATAATGTTCGTATTTTTTTGCCATAGCGGCAAAGGTTTCGTTGAACACTACAAGTCGTGATGTGAAAAAGGAATCCTTTACGTTGGGCATCCTTGGTAAGAGAAATACTTTCTGGAGATCAGCAGTATAAACTTGAAAAATATTTAACTCAGCTGATAATTTTGCATCTGCTCTGTACTGGGACCTCACTATTTCAACCTTAAAAAAACAGAAAACAACTATTAAGGTTACACATAATATGAGAAATAATCACACATAAATTGTGTAAAACTGTGTGGTATTAAAATGCCATTAAAATATAAATAGATGTTAGTGAAAAAAATATAATTTGACAATCTAACCTGACTAAACACAATCTAAATGAGGTCGAAGTTATTAACAGTATATATTACTATGCCGTTTAAAAGTAGTAAACCTACAGCGAAACATTTCTACCGGTTTATAATTTCTAGAAATACGAAATATTAGATACCTACCTGTTTCAAATGTGCTTCCTTTAACTTTAAATTGTCTTCTGTTGGATTCATATCCATTTCTATGCAAAAGCCGCATTTATCCGCTTCAAGATTATAAAAACCAATATTTAAATCGTCAACAGTCTGCCTATATTTCTCGTAAGATAAATTCATATCATTTTTTTCTTTAAAATCGTTATACATATATTTTATTGTCAAATCCGGGGGCAAATATATTCTGTTTGGAGCATGAATTCGCCTATAATGAGAAGGCTTTGGATTAAAACTTCTAATATGATCTCTTATAGGTGTTGCAGGTATTTTATTTCCTGGCTCGTGTCTTCCCCTTTGATCTTTTCTAGGTATTAACAATTTTGTTCCATGATCATCTTTCGAAGCTTTAGATAAACTCTGAAGTACACTGGTGCCTTTGTAACCCAACGTATCAAGAAAAAATTTTTGACACACTTCTACTCTGTCGTTATTTTGGTCAAGGTAATATTTTCTAGTATAGTTCCTTTTAGTACCTTGAACTTTTCGCTTCGCACACATTTCAGTTATTCGGCTTGATAACCAAATGGTCTTATCATTTTTAGACATATTCCAAAATTGGTTATTGATATTTTGTCTTTTTTCCTTGTTTATTTTTTTGTCACATTCTTTTGTTTTACGATTACACGCCTTGTCTATAATCGGGTGCTTGTTTTTAGCATTTACTTGCTTTTCCGTCTCGGTTCTGGCTCTTTTTTTAGCAATGTTTTGCGAGGCAATTCTTAACTGCTCCTGTTGATCACTATGGCCTAGTAGTCCTGAATGTTCCTTGATATTCCCGGTATTTGCTGTATTTTCTATATCCCCGTGTGCTTCTTCTTCACTATGGCCTAGAAGTCCTGAATGTTCTTTAATATTCCCGGTATTTGCTGTAATTTCTATACCCCTGTGTGCTTCTTCTTGATGGTGTGTTATATTATTGTTATCCCCATTTAAACATTCACTGTTAGATACTACTCCTATACTTGGCATACATGCTGATGAATTTGATTTGAGTGTAAATAGAGAAATAATTTGAGCAGGAATGGCATCTTGATATTCCTCTGGATCATTGCCATTTGAAATATTAAATAATTTTTTTTAACGAAATCAACTCTGCGCTTCTTTATAACAACATCTTGATTTTCAGAATCGGTTGAACTGTACTCTTCATCGGATTGCAAATTAAGTTGATAAGTTTTGGATTCAGAAAAGTCAATCTCTTCCTTTTCGTGTTCATTATTTTCGTGTTCCTGAAATAATAAATAATTATCTAAATAAAGAAAAATGTAATATACCACATTGTTAAAGCGGGATTAAAAGTATAAAATAGTTTATATGATCGCATTTAAAATTTAAAACGAAAAACTTTCGTTTTAATACTCAATAATAATAAAATCTCTTACAATGATATATCAGTCGACTTACGACTATGTATTTAAAATACATGTTAGGTACTTCTCACAGAAGTACTGGGCCTGGGTAGTAATCCAGGCTCTTGATAGAGCGTTATTATAAAACACTTAAATTAGTTTATTTGAATTATATAAGAATATCTCAAAAATATTAAACAAAAAACAAAAATAAAGTTCGTAAAAACATACGGATGTATTTTTGTTGAGTAGGTAGGTATCAAGTTTCGTAAACGACTTGATTTAGTATGATTCGTTTGGAATGTTTTTATAAACACTATACAACAATAGAGCGCAACTTATACTGCTTACTTTTAGGGTGAACCTAACCTTTACGTATAAAATTTAATGTACCTACGTATAAACAAAGACAAGTATTCTACTTACCATATTATTTTTCTCAAATACATGCTTTCCCAATTGGGCAATTCTCTGAGCCCTAGAAAGCATTTTATTAAGATACACTGACTTAATTACTTTTATTAATAGATACACTGCACAGTAAGCAAAAACAGCAATCTCAAACGTTATGTTATGATTCGAAATTGTAAAAAATGGAGATGGCAGCGTTTATACCGGCTAGTTGCGACTGCGCGCGGCTACTACATTCCAACGGCAAAAGAATTTAGTGGCTGTTAACACTTTGTCTATTCACACGAATTTTCAGGTCCTTGCAAAGGCAAAACAATCTAATGTATGAAGTGTCAGTCGAAACAAAGGCGAAATAGTCTAATATACAATAGATTATTCCTAAATACACCAACCACCAAAGGCAAAACAATCTAATGTATATTAGCTTCTTCTGCCATGGTTTCAATGCACAGTAATAACTAGTAACAAGTATTTATTGTACATTAAACTGTTTTGACTTTGTATTTTTTTATAAAATATGTTCATTAGATTCCTTTGCCTTGGGATTGTCAGTAATGTCCTCACAATAGACTGTTTTGTCGACGACTTAACTTTAAAACGTATTATCTTAGGAATGTGATTTCTATAACAAAATGTAGCGCTCCTTTCGCGCATGACATTTATGACAAAATATGCAAATGGACAATTTTGCGATTAGACTCTTTTGCCTTTGCAGGGAAGCGCATACAGTGGACATCAAACATAATATGAGACGTAAATTTACATATTGTTCTGAGACTACTTCCTTATCACTGTACATCACGATTATACACATTATTTGGAAGTATTTGAATAAAGGATTAGTTTGATTTGTACACAATGTGTATTATTACATCTACGGTCTCCAAATTACCAAGTCTCCAGTTACCTTAAAACCCTTTTTCCCTTTTGTGTTCACCAGTAGCGACAATTTTGACGATTAGAATGTCCGTGAATTGTAAAACTGTAGTCATCAGGAAATATTCTTAACTAACATTTCCATCATTTGGTGACAAAAAGACGATTTTTTTCAAGATCGTCTTCCATGGGTTTATTAGTGTGTATCAACTTATAGGGATGTATTTTTTTCTTTTAATATTCGAATAATCGAATAATGGTTCGCATACAATGTCGTGGCTGCTCGTCTACCCGAAGTATGTGGGTTTTCTCTTAGTTTACAGAGTTCAGTTCTGATATATGACAACGTTTTTAACAAGTGAAGGTGTGTGAAATTTACCAAAACACCTTGATTATTTTCAGAGATACATTTTTTTTTTACTTTTAAATTTTACAGAATTTTTCTGTCTTAGAAAATATTTATGAGGCTTAGCTACAATAAGGCGCTTGCATCGTCTAGACTATCACTTTTTTTATTGAAACACATGACTTATCAAATGGTTTCAAAGGTTTAAAGAACCTTGTATATTGTAAAAAATACTGAAATGCATCAACATCAATTACAAATTGTACAGTCTTATATAAAGCCAATAAAATGTTAATTGTAATAATGTTCTGATAGAATACATAAAAAAGGGAGTACAAAAAGAATAGCCTGTCTAAAGAGTCGTTAGAACAATCGTAATAATAATTTAATTCGCTGATAGTATATGTGAAAATTATTCTTAGATTAAAAGCACGTTGGTATAACGGTTGATTTATTACCCAGGTTTATATAAATACATTCACAGGCAATGCGCTAATTCTGCCACCAAGCATGGCCTTTATTTCAGGAAAGGAACAAAGTTGTGGACTTGCTTGCATGCAAATATGTGGCATGATTCTGTTTTTACGCATAAATCAATTTGCGATATAATTTCCACCATATAGACAAATATAACTTTAATTGTACTTTTCAGTGGCGAATGAATAACATTTTTAATGAAATTAGATAGAGAGATAAGCAGTAATAAATATTTATTTGATTTGCATGCAGATGCCTGACTTCATTAGTCGTAAAATTATACAGACATAGAGCAAAAAGTAGACGCAAATCAAAACCTAGGTATTTTAGCGCCTTAAAAGAATATCCAAGCACACTATATCAATAGTAAAACTAAGACAAGATATAGTTTAAAAAAAATAGTTAAAGCAGGCATCAATCTGGTTACCGGTATAGCTTATACAGTGTGTCCCAAACTGGATGGGAATGTATTGCTATCTCCGTTATTATTTGAGATAGGGAGACGGTTAAATTGGCAATGTTTTGTAGAATTTCATGCTCGTTCCAAATGTGACTAAATTTTGACTCAGACTCGTGAAAAACTGAGAAAAACAGACAATTTTAACACGTTGTAATTAAAAAACTAAGCATCTGCGGACCCATGTTTATTTAAAAATAGTCTTATATTTTTTTTTTGCTGAATGTGCACCTGTAACATAGACCATCATTTTTGAAACACCCTGTATATATATATATATATATATATATATATATATATATATATATATATATATATATATATATATATATATATATATATATAGTTATCAAACCGATATCTCAAAAAATAATGGGCCGATTTTGATAAAATTTTCTAGGTACCTTCCCTTGGCAAGTGGCTTGGGCAAGTTAGCCAGGAAGATCGGCCAGATTCTCTTGGTCCATTTTTTTGTTTTCTTTCGGAAAAATTTATATCTCCGGAAATAACACAGTAAGGGCAACCACATTTGGTGCACTTCTTTGTATTATAAAGAGTGAACTGCGAACCAAGACTTAGGTCTGTATACTTACATAACAAAAAGTTATAGACATAAATAAAAATTTTAACAAAATGGAAAACCGACTTCACAAAAAAATATTCTAAAACAAAAAATGCACTAAAAAGTAAAAAATAATTGCGTATTCTTCTGTCTACAACTTACAATCAACTTATTTTTTCCACCCAATGTACGATCTAAGCATTTACCACGCAAGAATGTAGGTACCCACTTAAACTTAACCTCTAACTCAACACATAACTATGACTAACAAACAATTATCAAAACATTTATTTAGAGTTCACCTAAGCAGAAAGTTTTAAATATATGTGTAGACTGTTAAAAGACAATCAAATTATTAGGATCATATAATGTAAAATTATTGTTATTTTTGGAGTCGGTGTCAGCCAAGATGGGTTTGTAACTACTTAAACATGAAATGTCTTACTTTACTATATAACAATTGGCATACACACTTTACACACATAGACGCGGCGCCGGCGAGTCGATTGCGCGCGCGCGCCCGGAAGAATGGTTGGAGGGATATAACCGAGTGAGCGAGGCAAACGCGTACGCCGGCCATACGCCAGTCAGTCAAGAGATGATGAGAAGCGATAGGAGTTAGTTGATTATAAACCGATTGCGATTCTTTTTCATTCTACACCGTCTTTCTTAAGATAATTCTTTATGTTTATTATTATAGCTACATTTTCGTATCAATGTTGCTTGATATTGTCGTATTAAATTTCATTTGTAAATAGGCTGAATTAGGTAATGGTACTTTGCCTTGAGAGACGTATTGTCACAGCATAATATCTTATTTAAGTTCATTTGTAAATAGGTTTAATAAGGTATTGGTATATTGTCGTTCCAAGGTCTCAGGATATTGTCACAGTATATTGTATAAAATTTCATTTTTAAAATAGATTTCATAAGGTTTTCTCGTATTATTAATGTAAGGTATATTGTCATATTTCCTTGGCTGACACCGACTCCAAAAATAACAATAATTTTACATTATATGATCCTAATAATTTGATTGTCTTTTAACAGTCTACACATATATTTAAAACTTTCTGCTTAGGTGAACGCTAAATAAATGTTTTGATAATTGTTTGTTAGTCATAGTTATGTGTTGAGTTAGAGGTTAAGTTTAAGTGGGTACCTACATTCTTGCGTGGTAAATGCTTAAATCGTACATTGGGTGGAAAAAATAAGTTGATTGTAAGTTGTAGACAGAGGAATACGCAATTATTTTTTACTTTTTAGTGCATTTTTTGTTTTAGAATATTTTTTTTGTGAAGTCGGTTTTCCATTTTGTTAAAATTTTTATTTATTTCTTTATTTTTAGTGAATCTGAAGCTTTATATTTGTTTTAAATAGTCCCAATATGAGTAGACCTACTAAACGCGCTGCTCATATGAGAGCGCCGTTTAAATAAGACCAACGAAGAAGAGGAGAAACGCCTATCTCAAAATAGGAAATCCACCTCCAGGGCCATTTAAAAAGAGACTTGTGAAGAGCGCAAAAATAGACTTTCGAAAATGCAGGCTTACATGAAAAAAGTTTTGAACAAGGAAAATTTCCAAAAACGTACTCAACGTCTCGGCTTGACCCACGATCGTCAATCCAATGAGAGGAAAGCGCAACGTGCCCACCATCATCAATGTAGTCGAAGTCAATTAAATACGCATTATTAAGGATAACTGAAACACTATTGGTCAGATCTTGATCACATTTATATGAGACCACACGAGAAACACCAGCTCTCACATAAAAGAAGAATCATCAAAATAGGTTCAACTAGAAAAAAGTTCTGAGATAACACACAAGAACATCATCAATGTAGTCGAAGTCAATTAAATACGCATTATTAAGGATAACTCAAAAAGTAGATCAGATTCTGATCACATTTATATGGGACCACACGACAAGCACCAGCTTTCAAATAAATAAAAAAAACTCTGGACGCAGAAAGTGCGTTATGGTAGTGAATTTTCATAAAAATGTTTTTAATAGGATATTTTTTTTAAGAAAGTTTGCATGAAATTTGGTTACCTATATAGTAGGAACAATGTACCATATTTTATCAAAATAATTATTTGAAAATGTACAAACATTTTCCGAAAATAAACTTTAAATATTTCCGAAAAAAACTGGTCTCCTAGCCAATGACCCTTAGGTTAATAGCCAATTGAGTTATTGAAATTTGAAACATTTAATGAAAATTCGCAAACAAAACGCCCTTGCTGCGTTCATACAAAAATTTTCCGAAAACAAAGTTAAATGTTGGTTTCCTAACCAACAAAACTTACGTTAATAGCCAAATGAGTTATTGAAATTTGAAGGATTTAATGAAAATTCGCTACCAAAACGCACTTCCTGCGTCCAGATTTGTTTCTTACAAACATACATCATATTTCGATAAAAAATGCAAAAATGAATTAACGAATTTGTTGTATGAAAATTAGCTAAAAATTATAGACCGTTTAACCATAAACTTCACTGAACCTACAGCGAAAGCATCAACTTAACTAAACCGACAGCCAAAGCATCGGAGAAAGGGTCTACTTGAAATGTATTTTCTGTAAATATTTTAGTAAAATGAAGGCCAATGACGGTTGTATCTGAAACTTAAGGGTTCGCAGCACACTCTTCTGGCATCATTTTCTTTTCACAATCCGTATTTGTTTAACGTTCTTTGCGTAAACATTGCCAATTTTGACGTTTTAAATTGGAAGTTTGACGTGTTGAGGAAAACTCCAAAATTTGTTTCTTCAGCTGCCCGTAACTTTTTTGTCCTTAAACTTAGAGACTTGTACATGGTTTACTCTTTATAATACAAATACGCGTACCAAATTTGGTTGCCCTGACTTTGTTATTTCCGGAGATATGAATTTTTTTAGAAAGGAAACACAAAATTTTCCGGGAGAACCTTATCCGATTTTCCTGGCTAACGAACATATCCAACCCACTTACAAAAATAAGGTACTCAACAAATTTGCCCAAAATCGGTCTATTATTTTTTGAGTTGTCGGTACGATATATATATATATATATATATATATATATATATATATATATATATATATATATATATATATATATATAGATATATATATATATATATATATATATATATATATATATATATATATATATATATATATATATATATATATATATATATATATATATATATACGGATCTCCCCATTAGTGAATTTTTTAAAGAAAATTTGAATCACCAACGGCTTATGGGCCATCCTGTAATTGTAGAAATGTTTTTTAAGATGTAGCTGAAGACACCTTATAATTAACGTATACAATTTTTTTCCGTATCTTGCATAATAACGGATATATTGGTCTTTAAAGATTTTTTACGAAAATTCGACAAAAATGATATTCTTTTAACCGATAAACTCTATAGCCAACACTACTGCGAAAGTATCAGAGAAAGGGTCTACTTGAAATGAATTTTCTGGGAACATTTTATTAAAATGAAGGACAATGACGATTGAAAGTAAGACTTCAGGCTTTGTAAAACATTGTCCTTGAGACATTTTCCTTCCATAGCTCATATTATTTTCAGGTTCATTGCCTAAATATTACCAATTTTGACGTTTAAAATAGCGACTTTGACGTTTTGGGGACAATCCAAATTTATTTTTCTTGAAACACCTGTAAGTTTTTTGTCCTTTAACTTACAGACCTAAATTTTAATAGGTAACTTACCTATAATGATGTAAATGCGCGTGTGAAATTTGGTTGCCCTTACTTTGATAATTCCGGTGATATAACTTTTTTTCGATTTTTTCGAAAGAAAACACTACATTTTGCGGGAAAACCTCGGTAGATTTTCCTGACTAACGAACTTATCCAAGCCACTCGCAAAAGGAAGGTACTTACCTAATTTTATCAAAATCGGTCCATTATTTTTTTAGTTACAGGTGTGACACATAAATATATAAACATATGTATATATATATATATATATATATATATATATATATATATATATATATATATATATATATATATATATAAAGTCTGAAACCGACCTCGGATTTGGGTTCCAGGGGTCCTAAATAGCGCTCATTTGAAGAAATGTTTTCAAAATTCAAAAGTCGAGATCTCTTCATTAGTGCATTCTTTTTAAAGAAAATTCACTAAAAGAATCATCAAAATGGGTTTACCTAGAAAAAAGTTCTGAGGTAACACACATAAAAAACTCGGGACGCAGCAAGTGCGTTATGGTAGTGAATTTTTATTAAATGCTTCAAATTTAAATAACTAAATTTTCTATAAACTTAGAGAGTTTAATTTTTATGTAGTAAGGTATTTCCTAAGGCAAGATATCCACAAAATTTGATTAAAATAACTTTGTAATTTTCGGAGAAAAAATTTTTTTTCGAAAGAAAATTAAAATTTGAATAAATCAATTTTCTTTAAACTTAGACAGTTGAATTTTGGTACGCAGTACAATCTCTCCTGAGGCAACATATATACTGAATTTCATTAAAACAGCTTTGTTACTTTTGGAGAAAAAATGTTTTTCGAAAGAAAACTAAAAATTTTCCCAGAAAACCCCGTCCAATTTTTCTGACTAACGAACTCATCCAAGCCATTAATAAAAGAAAGGCACTTGCCAAGTTTCATCGAAATCGGTTAATTATTTTTTGAGTTAGCGGTTGGATATATATATATATATATATATATATATATATATATATATATATATATATATATATATATATATATATATATATATATATATATATAAACATATAAAACTTGAAACTGACCCCGGATATGGGTTCTAGGGGTCCTAGTTCGCACTCATTTGATAGAATTTTTGCAAAGTCTCACCATCGATACCTCTCTATTAGTGAATTTTTTTAAATAAAAATTCACTAAAAACATACAGGCGAATTGAGAATCTCCTCCTTGTTTGAAGTCGGTTAAAAAAAGCAAATAAAAAGTATTTGGACTCGTCCGGGATTTGAACCTGGGAGCTCCCACACTCTAAGCGGAAATTATACCTCTAGACCATCGAGTTAGTTGCTGGAACTTTGTTTTAATGTCGTATTCCAGCGGGCGTTGTAGTCATTTTAGTCATAATTAATGTTTAATGATTTATATAAAGATTATAATGTTTAATGATTTATATAAAGATTATAAATAGTATCTAGTTATTAAATTAAATACTGAAATCTCGGATAAGTTTTGTTTCCGCGGAAACACTGTTTCTTTCTCAACAGAATGACTGAATCGTTGGTTGTGATGCACAATCATCATCAATGTAGGTAGTCGAAGCCAATTAAATACGCATTATTAAGGATAACTCTAAAACTACTGGTCAGATCCTGATTACATTTATATGGGACCACACGAGAAGCACCAGCTTTCAAATAAAAAAAGAATCATCAAAATCGGTTCACCTAGAAAAAAGTTCTGAGGTAACACACATAAAAAAAACATACAGGCGAATTGAGAACCTCCTCCTTTTTTGAAGTCGGTTAATTAAAAAAAAAAGTGGGGTTTTCCTCAAAATGTCAAGTTCGCAATTTGAAACGTCAAAATTGGCAAAAATTAGGCTAATAACGTACAACAAATACCGCTTAGCTAAAGAAAATGACGCAGGAAAAGTGTTCTGCAAACACTTAAATTTCAGCTTCGACCGCCATTGTCCTTGATTTTACTAAAATATTTACAGAAAATTCATTTCAAGTAGACCCTCTCTCTGATGCTTTGGAGGTAGTTTTAGTTAAGTTAATGGTTTAACGGTCTATAATTTTTAGCTAATTTTTGTAGAAGAAATTCGTTAATGAAGAGACCGCGCCTTTTGAATTTCAAAAAGATTTCTGCAAATAGGTACAAACTAGGCCCTCTAGATTTCATATCTGGTTTACATTGTGTCTTTATCTGTTTACATTAATACAGCGTGACGCATTTTTAAAATTATTTTGACAAGCACAGGCTGGCCCAAGTGATTGGTGATTCCTAAATTTTTTTCTAACACCCTTATTTTATTGCATTTTTGTTTTTTTGTTCGAAATATGATGCATTTAATCGAGACGCACTAACTGCATTTTGGTGGAAAATATTCATTAAATGCTTTAAAATTCAATAAATCAATTTGCTATTAACCCAAGGTTTATTGGCTAGGAGACCAATTTTCTCGGAAATATTTTAAGCTTGTTTTCGGGTGATTTTTGTACAGTTTCAAACAATAAGTAATTTTGATAAAAGATGGTACATTGTTTCTACTATACAGTATGCCCCAAACTGGATGGGAATGTATTACTATCGCCGTTATTATTAGAGATAGGGAGACGGTTAAATTAGCAATGTTTTGTAGAATTTTATGCTCGTCCCAAAATATTTCGCAGGATAGTGACCAATCTATTAAACGACGGTAGCTTCCACGCAAAGAAACTACCAATGCCTAGAAATGAAGAAAGAAATAATGCCGTCTTACAGGTTTCAAACGAAAATACTCTGCAATATGTTCGGGTTTATGGTAAACAAATTGACGTTCCAAAGGGTACGGTACAATGTATATTAAAACAAAGTCATTACCATCCATACAAACCTACAATCGTACAAGGTTTAAATGTTAACGATTACCCTAAGCGACTTCAATTCTGCAGATGGTACCAAGGACAATGTCTGCAAGATGAAAATTTTCATTTGAAAATAATATGGACTGATATATCCAGATTAAAAATTGTGGTCTGTATAATCGCCATAATAGGCATTATTGTGCAAATGGAAATCCCCAGCTAAAGGAAGAAAGACGATTGCAAGACAGATTTGGTATTAATGTTTGGTAGGGCTTATTACTTAAAAAACTGCTATTTTTATTTGTAGATTAGACAGTTAATTTTAAAAAGTTTCAGGTAACTTCATTGTTGGTCCGTTCTTTTTTGAAGATAATTTAACTGGGGAAAGGTATCTTAGTCTATTAAGAAATGATATCTTACCAACAATTAGAAGAGTTCATGATAACTTAGACGAGATTTGGTACCAACAAGACGGCTATCCAGCTCACAATGCTGCTGACCTGACCTGACCTGACCTGGCCTGCTACCGTGTGTTATTGCACCCAATCAACTTCCGTGTAAGGGTCGTATGCGACCATCGCGGACCCAAAGACAAAATCGGGACTCGCCACAGAACGACATGATTCCATTCACCATTCTAGTTTGATCTGCCGTTATACCACTCAAGCAGGGCAGCACAATGTCGAGGTTTCAGTGGGGGACAAAAAATTGTATATGCGAACTGAGCCCAAAAGAGCATTTTCTGAGATATATCGCTGCCCCAGTGACCATTTGTTGATTTCCAGTCGACCGTGTTGTGAAAACTCTGTCTTGTAAAGCCGCAGTCCTCAAATAAAAGTGTTTCCGTGCTGAAGTTGCTTGAGGTGGTCCAGATCCATGACGATGGTTATGGATTCCTTCTTCAGACCACCTTGACCAACACCGTAACACTGTTAGCACATTACGTCTTATCCCGTGGGAAATTTGTCTGATTGAAAAACCGACTTCGGCATACCAACAATGCGCTCTCTTTCGAATTCACTTAAATGATTGTAATTGTTCCCTAAACGGCGTCTAGCCGTAATGACTTAATGACTTAATAAATTGAGCACAAATCACTACGAAATATTACTTAAAATTGACGGAAACGTAGAGTTAAAGTGATACGTTTTTGATAAAACAAAATTGAAAAAGTGTACACCTGTTAACATTTTTTGTCCATATTGTTATCATTTCTTATTGGATAAAATAATGAAAAATCTCATTGCAATTGGTCTAATTTTGCTATATATGTATATATATATATATATATATATATATATATATATATATATATATATATATATATATATATATATATATATATATATATATACCAACTTTCCAAAAAATCCCAACACCCAGCAAAGGCCACCAATTGCAATGAGATTTTCTATTATTTTGTCTAATGATAACAATATAGACAAAAAATGTTAACAGGTATATACTTTAGTGAATTTTTATTTAAAAAAATAAAAAATTCACTAATAGAGAGGTATCGATGGTGAGACTTAGCAAACATTTTTTCAAATGAGCGCGAACTAGGACCCCTAGAACCCATATCCGGGGCCAGTTTCAATTTTTATATGTATGTGTGTATATATATATATATATATATATATATATATATATATATATATATATATATATATATATATATATATATATATATATATATATATAACAGGACTTTTAACACGGCATTTCTGTATACTATACAAGAAGAAAGGTTAAGGGCAAGGCCGCAAGGAGACAACCACGTACACGTGTTTCAAGCTTAAAAATAATTAACCGATTTTGATGAAACTCGGTAAGTGCCTTTCTTTTATTAATGGATTCAATGAGTTCGTTAGCCAGGAAAATCAGACAAAGGTTTTCCGGCAATATTTTGAGTTTACTTTTGAAAAAATAAATTTCTTCGAAAATTACCAAGTTATTTTAATGAAATTTGGTGTATATATTACCTTGATAGGGACCTTACTACATACCAAAACTAAACGTTCTAAGTTTATATAAAATTAGGTTTTTTAAATTTTGAAATTTCTTTCGAAAAAAAATTTTTTCTCCAAAAATTACAAAGTTTTTTGATGGAATTTGGCGAATATGTTGCCTTGTAAAAGGCCTTACTACACACCCAAATTCAACTTTCTAAGTTTATCAAAAAGTAAGTTATCTAAGTTTGAAGCATTTAATAAAAATTCACTACCATAACGCACTTGCTGCGTCCTGAACTTTTTTTCAATTTTGTTTTATTAAACATTATCTCTGTAGATTTGCGGTTCCTTCAGCTTTAAGTAATATTTCGTAGCGATTTGCGCTCAATTTATTAAGTCATTAAGTTATTACGGCTAGACGCCGTTAACGGAACAATTATAATTATTTAAGTGAATCCGAAAGGGGGCGCATTGGTGGTATGCGGGAAGCCGGTTTTTCAATGAGACAAATTTCCCACTGCATAGTAGGCAATGTGTTAACAGTGTTATAGTGTTGGTTCAGGTGGTCTGAAGAAAGAATTCATAACCGTTGTCATGGATCCGGACCACCTCAAATACCTTCAGGACGGAAAGATCGTCATTTGAGGATTGCGGCTTTACAAGACAGATTTGCCGCAACACGGTCGACTGGAAATCAACAAACAGTCACTGTGGCAGCGATATATCTCACAATACGCACTGTTGGGCTCCGTTCGTATATACCATTTTTTTTGTCTCCCACATCTCGACATTGTGCTGCTCGGCTTGGGTGGTGTAACGGAAGATCAAATTGGAATAGTGAATGCAATCGTTTTGTTCTGTGACGAGTCCCGATTCTGTCTTTGGGTCCGCGATAGTCGCCGAAGTGTAATATGATTGCTGTGTAACGGCATACAGCCCTTACACGGAACTTGTTTGGCTGCAATAATATACGGTAGCAGGTCACCTGCAGTTCTTTTTGACAGTTTGAATGGAAACGATTACATACGAAGCGTACTGTAGCTTGTTCCAGTACCACACTTACAATGGTTAACAACGCATCTACTTATACATCATAGGCTAGTACAATGTTCTTACAGCAAAATTGAGTCATCCCTGCGCCCATGGCCTTCTTGCTTCCCAGACCAATCGAAGATGTGTGGGATACGATTGGCAATCGACTGGGTGATTTACCTCAACCACCAATTGACCTAGTTGACCATTTTCTTTATACAAGTCATATTTCTTTAAATATTTCTTTATTGCCTTCCTGAAATCTTTATCTTACTAACATATAGAATATTTGCAGTCTAAAGTTTTAATTGGGACGGTTTATTAAGCTACAAATAATATAGTGCATCTTAAATATGGTTTTATTGAACCGCCTTTTTACCTTACCATTTATAATAGTTTAATGAAAATTTGCCATGATAACACATTTTTGCGACACCGATTTCTATAACCTGAGAATTCTTTGAGGTGAATGTACGGTCTGAGTTATCAAAAATCATTTAGAAAAGGTTCTAGCAACTATTTTTTAAATTATTTGAATACATATCACACAGACTAACAACTTAAAGAGAAATCGTTGGCATAACTACATGCTGGAATACGGACAGAATATCTAAACTGTTCAGTATTCTATCAAAATGCATTCTGCAAAGATGTCAGCTGCATCAAACGGGTCTTCTCATTTACATTTCGTACCACATTCATATAACGCAGAGCTTTCCGAGTGCACCTAATGTGAAATTAGAAGAATTTAGAACAATACCAAGACTTGCATTCCCCGAGTCTCGAACAAAGCGATGCATCTGCTACCAATATATATGACTGCAAAAACGAAAACTGGAACGAAGTTCCAATCTTTGGCAATATGTAGAATCTAAACTTGGCTTTGTTGCAGAGATAACTGTCGCAGTGGGGTTAGCAGAATATACATAATATTTGAATAACCTTAAGAAACAATAACTAAAGGCGGAACTTCTTATTTTAATCATTTGTTGCCTTATCTATAGAAATAGAAACCATTCCTTATTAAATATAAAGGTAGAAGCTCCACGTCCTAAATCCATAGATTTTAAGGTTTATAAAGGGTAGGTATCGCAATAGTATGACAAAGCCTCATATATTCTATTAAATACACTTTAGACGACATAATTTACCATTAAATATTTTCAGACCCGACGACTGTTTCGCCAGCAACCTTATCGTCACCAGAAGGATGAGTAACCTCCGCCTGTAATCCCACCGATAATTCAAAAAATTGTAAGTCAGTTTTGATGAAATTTTGTGGATTCCTCTTGTTATAGTGCCTTTAACAAGTTCGTTAGCTAGAAAAATCTGCCTAGTTTATCTGGGAAAATGTTGTCTCTTCTGTGAAAAATTTTGTATATCTCCGAGAATAACGAAACTATGACAAACATATTTAGTACGTAGGTTTACATTATAAAAGGTATGCCATATGTCAAAATTTTTATCCCTAAGTTAGAAGAAGAAAAATTTTGGGATTGAGAAAATTTTAGGTGCCACTCATGATCAGAGAAACGCACAAGCCTGAAATATTTTTTGTGGATAACAAGAGGTATTGCATACTACAGATAATAATTATGTTTTTTGGTGCAAAGACGTCAAGAGATGCAAGAAAAATTAGTTTTAAGATTTTATAGTTTTTCTTATTAAAACGTCAGTCACGATTTGATACGTCAGAACTGGCAACTTTTAGGCACAAAACCTGAAACAACTACACGCTACGTCGAAACAATATCGTACAAAGTGTCTTTTCTGACAGCAAATATGTATTTTATCAATGAAAGCAAGCATGAAATTTGGTTAATAGTATGACCTATATAGTAGAAATCATGTACAATATTTCATCAAAATAATGTTATTGTTTGAAAAATTACAAATATTTCCCAAAAATGAACTTAAAATGTTGCGGAAAAAATGGGAAGATTTTCCTGGCCAACAAACATCTTCTATTTATTCACTTGCCAAGGTATAACTAGTCCCAAAAGCTTTACGAAGAAATTCCCAAAAATATTTAGCAGGAAAATTTGCATTTTTTTCACGAAAATTCGAAAACTTTTTTTACAATAACGTATTAAAAATTATTACTAATTAACAAAATTTCAAAAAATCTCACCAAAAATTATTTCTGCGGACACAGCAAAAAATTTCTGCGAAAACTTACTAAAAATGTTTTGCACAAAAATTTGCTAAAAAATACATTAAATTTAATTCATATAAGTAATCTGTAAACAAAAAGGAACAAAAAATGTAAAATATGTTTTCCACTTTTCATGGAAATTTGAACCAGTGGAAGTGCGTTAAAATATAAGCGGAAAATTACTAATATATTTTCCTTACAAGCTGCCAGTAATAAGAACATTATTGAGTCTGTTACTTTAAAGTTTCGTTTGATATTTGCGAAAACAATATATCAACTACTTATATATATATATATATATATATATATATATATATATATATATATATAGATATATATATATATATATATATATATATATATATATATATATATATATATATATATATATATACTGTGACAGGCCGTGATTACAAGCATTTCAATACGGGAGATATTGATGAAAAAATTTCGATACTTACCAACACTATTACTGGATTGTTTTACAAGCATGCCACTTACAAAGTGAAGAGAATTACTAGGATACCGCGTGCTTGGATAACGGATAATGTAAAAATGCTCGTGTCGCTGAGAGATAATGCTAAAGTGAAATATCGTAGGTCCTTGGCTGTGGGGGACCGGAATTACTACAAGCCTCTGAGAAATTTTACCAGCGCCACTATACTTAAAGGTAAAAACATGCGTGATTTATATAGTGAATTGAATAAACTATAAGAGAAGGAGCAGATGACTGATGTGAGCACATAAACAGCGGATAAACGACGAGAGGAAAAGAAGGAAATGGTAGAAAAGTTAGAAAAGGAACTGCAGACAGAACTCGATGAAGCACGTTTTCTAGAACCAATAATACTGATTGGCCGGAGGAAGTCTACAAAATATGTCAGATATACAGGGATCCAGGAAAACCAAGAGGATTTAGCCAGATCATTATTCTTAGGAAAGGGGAAGCACAAGACGATAGTGTGAAGCAGATCGTGGAACGTAATCCACAGGTGGAAAATGCTATAAGTGAGGGTAAACTGGAAGCAGGGAAAATGATATGTTGTGTAGAAACAAATCGCGTCTTTCTTGGAGATGAGGGCTGTTGCCCTGTAGCTGATGACAGAAACAGTTCTGAAAGACACACATATATCATTATGACACTAGATGGAGGAGAAACCTCGGAAGATAAAATTAAGCTGAAAGGTAGTCTGCAGAAGACACTGCGGAACGTAAAGGAAAATAAGAGGGTAAAAATAATGTGCACTACTGCAAATGGCGTACCAGACCTGAATGTAGGAAATATACTAGAATATGTAACTATACGGGAAAGCCTAGAAATACAATTATGTAGAAACAAGAAAGCAAGTAAGAAAACGATTAGAGGGGAACGTGATATGAAAACAGCCGGAAATTAAAAAAAACAGAAAAAATGAAACAATAATTCCACAACCACTAGCCGGAAAATCCTATGCGGATATCATCAGGAGTCTTAAAAGGTATGTAAACACCGACGGAATAACAGTTGACAAAATAAACAAAATAGACAGTAATAACGTACAGATAAAGATACGAGGGAAGGATGAAGCACGGAAGCAGGTGTTTAAAGAACAACTTACTACAAAGATGGAAAGAGTGGTGAAAGGCCAAATAAGAGAGAAAAGGGAGACGGTCATGATATTCGATATAAATGAGACAGTCGATGAAAATGAACTTCAAGCGGTGCTAAAAAAAGGCCGTGAAGAAAGGACATGAGGAAAACCTAGAGGTGATATTATCAGATAAGGTAAAAAAAGAGGTTATAAACACGCAACTTAACTTTCTTGTAAACACACTTGAATTTTTAAAAGAATTTGTTGATTATAGTAACAGAAAATACTTATGAATAATAAAAAAATGATAAAGATAAATTATGACAACTTAAAAGAGACTCAAGCAATAACAATGTAGGAATGTCCGTCCTTGGTCTGGTAACTTTCTTATATAGTCTCTGGTGGGGCGCGGACTGAGAGGCGGTTTCCACACTAGGTTGGTGTTTTGAAGGTGATCTTGGCAGGTGGCCGTTTACTGAGTTGGGTCTAGTTGTTTACCCATCCATGAATAGTCTATTCTTCTAATTGCGCTGCTATTAATTAACCCATTCGTCAGCGACCTTGGGTGTTGAATCGGGATCTGTACTTCTTATATACATTGTATGAGGTGGTTATTGTTATCTCTTCCATCCTTTAGAGAACGAAGCCTATGGTTCGTTCCGAATAGTCATCGGGAATCCAGTGGTTGGTTTGGAGTCAGCAGTTTTCTTTTTTGACATCTGCAATATGTATCTTAAAGTTATTGTGATTATTGTTATTATTATCACGATGTATAATATAATTGTCCATGCACTAGGGTGGTATATGGGCAAATTGGTGGTTCATGGAATTCTGCCATTGATTGATTGTAACTGGGGTTTGATATTGTTCAAGTCGTGCAGTTGGACATTTTCTAATTTTAATTCTGGTAATTTGTCTGGGAAGATGGGTGCTTTATTTGTTACCAATTCGATGGTTGGGAGATTGAACGATTTCCGATGCCATTTGTACTGAGTTGAATCTTTCGTTATTGATGATAAGTTGGCATTTGGGTTTCAGAATCGCCAGTTTTGTTCCGCTGATTATTTTGGTTTCTACGTTTTCTTCGCAGATAAGTTTGATCTTCGTTTCTTCTGGTGCCACTATTATGTATTGTGTATTGCCATATTTTAAAAATAGAAAGACTAGGGTTGGGGTTCTTGATAGATTGAGTGACGTAGATAAGTCAAATGACTATTTTGTTAATAGTGTTCATGTGGTTTCGACAAATGGTAACTATAGAAAGTATTGTCCACACACAAATAGCCTAAAGGTTTTTCAATTCGTTCTGGAGACCCAAAAACCACATCTAGATGCTTAAATAAAATCTGGAGTGATGCAAGTGGTATTGATAATATAAGTCTTAAAATGTTAAAAACCCGTGCGTCATGTATTACTGTATTTACAACTAATATATATTATTCCTGTATTGTAGCTGGGTATATTCCACACTCGTGGAAGTGTGCTAGATTGGCGCCTTTACCGAAGGTTGATGAGTCTACAGAGTTTAAGTATTTGAAGTCAGTTAGTCTGTTGCGAATTTTATAAAAGATTTTTGAAAGAGTTCTTTGCATGCAGCTGAGACAATATCTTGATGAAAATAAGACCGGATGTGCAGTCTGGTTTCAGGCCAAATTTTAGCTCTACGAAAGCTCTATGCAAAGTTATTGATGACATTTTTCAATCTTGCAATGATGGCAAGTTTACTATACTGATTCTTTTAGATCACACAAGAGCATTTTACACCATAAAGCATGATGTTCTGATAGACATACTGCATTATATTGGTCTTGACAGCGAGTCCATTGGACTTCTGTCTAGTTATCTCACTGGCAAGTCACATCATGTAGAGTCTCGTGGCAATGTTTCCGTTGCAATTGGAGTGAGTAGAGGTGTACCGCAGGGTTAAATCCGTGGCCCGCTTTTATTTACCATTTATACGCCTATTTTTCCAGTATATATAAAAAGCTGTAGCATTTATATATATATATATATATATATATATATATATATATATATATATATATATATATATATATATATATATATATATATATATATATATATATATATATATATATATATGTGTGTGTGTGTGTGTGTGTGTGTGTGTGTGCTCCATTATTCAGTTACAAAGTCACAGCTGCATGAGGCACTCAGTAGGATAAATTGTCATTTGAGGTTGGTGAATAAACTATCGTTGGATCACTCATTGCATTTGAATGCAAAAAATCCGCAGCAATTGTTTTTGGTCATAAATCAGGCATTGATATTATAAGGTGGCATATATTATTGCGAAACAATGGGGTCCATGCCATTGGTTAAAGAAGTTAGAAATCTTGGCCTTATCATGGACCCTACCTTCAGATATCGTAAACACGTTTCCAGGTGTTTACAACGAGGAAATTGTGGATTAAAACTACTGTATCCTCATAGATCGTATCTTTCTCGTAAACTGTTACAGTTGCAGATTGCTCTCAGGTGTATTGTCCGAGTATATGTGTAAAATACAAAAGTTACAAAACTCTTGCTTGAAGTTTGTTTATGGGGTGCGTAAGTATGATTATACAGGGTCGCTGATAAGTCTGGAAACGGTCGATTATCCGGGAAAATATACAAGGTGTCGAAAAAAGTTTTATACAAAAGTTTTTGGGTTCTTCAATGTCTACTAGGCGGTGATAATTTCATTTATACAGGGTTGGTCATACAGGCGTGGCACACCAATATTAATTTTTTTTAATGGAACACCCTATATATTATTCGATATTTCAATCCTTCTCTTAATTTTGAGCAACATTTATCAGAAGCATGATGTACATAAACTCAATCGTTTCCGGGTAAAAAAATAAATAAAAATAAACGCTATTGTTTTTAAAATCTATTGGATGAAGAACAAAAATAAATGAAAAGTAGAATATCTCTTGAAAACAATCTGTGAGTGTGAAAAGAACCGGTTGCGATGTTTTTAACATTGTTTGAAATCCTATTTTATAAGATGTTCAAAGTGTTCTCCATTGACCTCCTGACAATAATGAATTCGCTTAACAAAACATTGCACTGCATTTACAAGAGCGTTTTGAGGAATGTTATTAACTTCATGCACAATCCTTGCTTGCAACTCTTCAATATTCTGCGGTCTATTTTGGTAAATTAAATTTTTTACATGACCCCACAAAAAAAAAGTCAAGCGGCGTCATGTCGGGAGACCTAGCTGGCCATTCAATAGTTCCCCTGCGCCCTATCCATCTGCCAGGAAAGGTTTGATTCAGATATTCCCGTACCTCAATTCCAAAATGAGGGGGTGCCCCATCCTGCTGAAACCATATTTCTTCCGCTGGTAGATTTGGGTCGTTATTGTTCGGAAATAATCGACTAACGTCTGGAACAATTGATTCTTGCAAAAGTGTCAAATATCGAGCAGAGTTCAAATTACCGTGTATAAAATAAGGTCCTATGATATGTCCACCAATAATAGCACACCAAACATTTACTTTTTGCGGTCTTTGGGTGTGAATTTGTTGCATCCAATGTGGGTTTTCGTCTGACCAGTACCTACAGTTGTGTCGGTTGACTTGTCCATTCAAACAAAATGTAGATTCGTCGGAAAACAAAATGTGGTTGGCAAAGTTAAAATTTTGGCGTAACTTCTCCATAATAAGTTCACAGAACTCGATTCTGCGATCAAAATCGTCTTCACTCAGTTCTTGCAATAAATGAATTTTATATGGACGGAACTTTTCCCGCTTCGTAATCTTTTGAATTGAATATCGACTCATATTGTGATTTAAAGCCAATTGCTGTGCCGAAGTTTTCGGATTTTCCACCACATCCAATATTACATTCAAAGAATTTTCTTCATTTGTAACGGTTACTGGCCTTCCAGTTCTAGGTTTATCCTTGATACCGCCAGTTTCGTGAAAACGATGCAAAGTTTTCGAAACTGTGGATTTGGAGATCGATTCCCGCTCAGGATGCAACTCATTGAACATAATCACCACTTGAGCAAAACTTCGTGTTCTATCACCGTACCCTATCATCATTAAAATTTCGATACGTTCGGTTTCACTTAAACTTGCCATTTTGCACAAAAACTGTTGACACTAAATTACTAATGTTTCAAAACTGTTGACACTGAATGAATGTTTGACATTCGTTGTCCTGGAAACATTTTAAAACAAAAGAATAATACTGCGTTTCTTATGGGCATCTTATCTTATCTTGGGATTCCAAACAATGTTAAAAACATCGCAACCGGTTCTTTTCACACTCACAGATTGTTTTCAAGAGATATTCTACTTTTCATTTATTTTTGTTCTTCATCCAATAGATTTTAAAAACAATAGCGTTTATTTTTATTTATTTTTTTACCCGGAAACGATTGAGTTTATGTACATCATGCTTCTGATAAATGTATCTCAAAATTAAGAGAAGGATTGAAATATCGAATAATATATAGGGTGTTCCATTAAAAAAAATTAATATTGGTGTGCCACGCCTGTATGACCAACCCTGTATAAATAAAATTATCACCGCCTAGTAGACATTGAAGAACCCAAAAACTTTTGTATAAAACTTTTTTCGACACCTTGTATATTTTCCCGGATAATCGACCGTTTCCAGACTTATCAGCGACCCTGTATATCGCATGAGGTTAGGAACAGTGGCTGGCTGAACATTAATAACGGAATGAAATTGCATAGAGCCTGTTTTTACCATTCGTTAACTCAGTCTAGGATGCGCATAATGTTAACATTTGAATGACAGATTTGTTGTCTGTGCCTAAGCATATTTACAGGCGATCTTTTCCGTACCATGTTTGCCGCCTGTACACTAGTATACCGGAGGATATGAAAAAGTTGTCGGCGCGATCATTCAGGGGGGCATGTTCGGTTATTCGCATTGTAGACAGTTATTTATGTGCGGGTATGTGTGTGTGTGTGTGTGTGTATGTTATTATTATTATTATTATTATTTATCGGAATTATCATGTAATCAATACGTCAGAGTAACATTAATAATAAATAACTTACATCTACTTCAAATACAAATACGTACAAATTTACATACACAAAATTTGCACATATTTATATACAATATATAATTGGAACTGACAACGTTTGAGCAAGAAAGAGGAGGTTACACGCCAAATACAGTCAGTTATTGTCTTATAAATAGTTACGCATTTAAAATCTGTGAAAAAATTAGGTCTTTTTCTTCTAACTTACACAGCACTGTTTTTGGACACCATACGTCTCCAAAATGGGAGTGGTTTCCGTTACCAAGATGCCAAGCGTACTCTTTGTAAATTCTTGATTTGAGTCTTGCGAGGTAAGAATATTTATAATTGACTGACATTCGTTCGCCTTTGTGTTAAGATATGAAGGAGTTATAGATTGTGGTTTTTGCCAATGTACAAAGGTAGTTTGCTAAATTGGCTTCCGGGGTATTCAGATCGTAGCCTCTGTAGATGACTTCAGTTGACATGTGTTGGTGAGGTAACAGTTTTTTGGCCAATTCTCTTACTAGTTCCCATATGCTTTCTGTTTCTTTGCATGCGAGGATCATGTTCCAGGCATCACCTCTCCCCGGGCACCATGGACATTAATCTGTGTCTCTTATACCGACATGTCTGAGATAGACGACCTGCGAGTCGATTCTTTGCAAAACGTCAGGCTATCACGGCGTCTTGTCCCAAGGTTGGTCTTGGAAAATAAGACCTCCAGTCTACTCCACCATTCCAGCGGCCCTGTGTTGTATTTTGGTCACTAAAAAATATTGTCGTGAGAGTTTTCTGAACAAGATTATTTTTATTATTTTCCAGCTAGATTGTTTTGTCATTGGATTTCAACAAAATCGTCATTGGGCTGTATTGATTGAAAACCGGAGCAGAATCTTGAAAATTTAAAGTAAAGTAGTCCACAATTCTATTATAGTAGTTTACTAGTTCTGTCATAGAGTTTGTTGAAGATCGTGAAATCAGTTGTTTTAGCTTGTTACCTGTTAACCACTGGTTGTTTTGAAAAAAATCACCAACGATTCTAAACCCCAGAGAACATCATCTTGAGTTAAATAGGGGTGGAACTGATGTTTGTGGAAGAAGTTTTGTGTCGGAAGTTGGAATAATGCTAAGGTAGTTTTTAGACATCGGAAATATAGCTGGTTTTAAATCAGTTGTGGTCCAGACGCTCAGTAAAGAATCCATGAATAATGAATTTATTCCATTTGTGTTATGAAGATCTTTAAAAAATAGTAACTGCCATGATACACTATGCCTATTTCCTCTTCTCAACATATCTCGCAAATATTATCCACTCGTTATTAGACCTGTTAATTATTTTATGGCCTATCCACAGTCTGAAAAAACGAATTTTTGATGGCAAGTGAACCAATCCATGCCCTTCATTGTCTGGAGCAGTGCAGAGATGTAGTTGGGATGTCCAGTGTTTTCCGTTCCATACATATGCCACCAGTTGTTTTTGTAAATCATCAACTTGATGTTTGTTACACGGCAACACTTGCATGCGATACCAGAACGTTGGTGCGATGAAACGGTTGATTACAATTTTCT
The DNA here is from genome assembly GCA_964006375.1 of Tillus elongatus. NCBI lineage: Eukaryota > Metazoa > Arthropoda > Insecta > Coleoptera > Cleridae > Tillus > Tillus elongatus. The sequence goes on from OZ023262.1 coordinate 93,819,654, forward strand.
TACCACCCAAGGATAAGGTTGGGTGTGAGTTTTTCCATCTTGAAAGTGATCTGTTTGATTTTTCTTTTAAGGTTTCGTAAGCTATTTCAGTATCTCGTTTTATATAATTTGAGAAAATTATTCCAAGAACATGGGTGTTTTCTGATGTCCACTTGAAATTAAGCGGCTTATCGGGCCTACCAGACCACCTTCCAGTCCAGAACCCTTGTGACTTATATTTAGTTTTGCACCGGATTGGTTTGCATATATATTATACACCTGCTGGAATGTGGGTGTACGTGTGTGTATGTATGTAAACAAGTACCTTGATCTTTCCTATCTTTGTTTTAGTGAATTTTCTTAGAAAAAATTCACTAATGAGGAGATCTCGACTTTTGAATTTTGAAAAAATTTCTTCAAATGAGCGCGATCTAGGACCCCTAGAACCCATATCCGGGGTCAATTTCAATTTTTATATGTTTATATATATATATATATATATATATATATATATATATATATATATATATATATATATATATATATATATATATATATATATATATATATATATATATATATATATATATATATGTATCACACCGATAACTCAAAAAATAATGGGCCGATTTTGATAAAATTTGGCATGTACCTTTCTTTTGTAAATGGCTTGGATAAGTTCGTTAGCCAGGAAAATCGGACGAGGTTTTCCGGGAAAAGTTTGAGTTTTCATTCGAAAAAAATTCCTATCTCAAAAAGTAATAAGCCGATTTTAATAAAATTTGGCATGTACCTTTCTTTTGTAAATAGCTTTGACAAGTTTGTTAGCCAAGAGAATCGGACAAGGTTTTCCGGGAAAATTTTGAGTTTTCATTCGAAAAAAAAATTTATCTCAAAGAATAATAGGCCGATTTTGATAAAATTTGGCATATACCTTCCTTTTGTAAATGACTTTGACAATTTCGTTAATCAAAAAATCGGACGAGGTTTTCCGGGAAAATTTTGAGTTTAAATTTGAAAAAAAAAAATTATCTTAAAAAATAAGAAATTTATGATAACCAAATTTGGTAGGTAGGTATACGATATAAAAAGTAAACTATACACCAAAATTTAGATTTCTATGTTACAAGAAAAAAAAGTTATAATAAAATATTTTGTGCCAGATCATTTCTATGAAAATTCACTACCATAACGCACTTGCTGCGTCCAGGCTTTTTTGATTTTGCTTTCATTTTCATCTACTCCTTCCTCTACGTACTGCACTTTTCCACCCTTTTGCCGTGATTACTGTTTGCTTATTGGATGAGGTGCTGATGTGTGACCATCGTTTGTAGTTCTTGACTGATGTCTCGCGACTTAACTTCACGGTTAAGACGTTTGACTTTTTAAAACAATTTATTTAATACTTTGAACAATCAATACTTAATTACTTAGTTACAAAAAAATAAATAATATATAATACTAAAAGTAAGACGATCAACCTACATGTGATCTAAAGTCTCAGCACTCGGTGTGCGAAGGACTAACTCGGAACAAGAAATGAACGGTTCTCCCACTGTGATTAGCCTCTTTATAGTCTTTCCTCCAGGCGTGGCACTATTGTCTCTGGATCACAAGGAATCTGCTGATGTTGATTCTCACAGTGATATTCCGTTCTACTTGCACTTTGGACCTGCAAGTTCTTGGCTCCGTTCAGACGGCGGCTGACTCAGCGGTTCTTACCGTGGGAAGGCGACATTGTATTATAATGGGCCATTGTTTGGGCTCCATTTATCTCCTCCCCTTTTTGAAGACGAAGCTATGGTTCGTTCCGGATTCTCAACGGAAATCCGGACTCGGTGGTTCCTGTTTTTGTTTCTTTATCTTCCTTGCGGGTTCTTCGTTTCTTCAACCCCATTCGGACGGCTATCGTTGTGATGGTTATTAAGACAGCTATGTACAGTAATATTGTCCATATACTCAGGTGATGGATTGGTATTGTTATAGGTCCTGGTACATTTTGTTTAATTTTTTGAAGTTGGTGTTGGATTTGATTGATGTTGTGTAGCTGTACGTTTTCTAATGATATTTCGGGTACTGGTCCTGGATTTGGTTGATCTTCTTGAATGGGGGTTTCTAGTGTAGGCAGGTTGAATAGTTGTTGTGTTTCTGCTGTTGCTGGGCCGGTCTTGTAAATTTTGTTGCCTATGGTTAATTGGCAATTTGGTTGCAGGTTGATTAATTTTGTACCCTTGATGATATTGGTCCACTCCTGTTCCTTGCAAGTTATTCTGGCGTTAGTTCCTTCGGGTGCTATAACTATATACTGACTGGTTCTATATCTCGAAACTGTGGTTCTATTAATTTTGACTAATTCTTGATTACAATTGTTAATAGGTTTTTGAAATTTTATTAGTTTTATTTCACATGGGTTTTGATCATTCATGGTTGTTGGATTGTCGTCTTTGCAAAAATATATTTGGTTCTTTAAATTTTGACATTCTTCATTACGATAGGCATATTGTTTACTGCTCAGGATAAGGTATTTGGTTCTAGGAATTATCATGGTAAAAAGGTGTGTCTTTCTAGGGACAGGTAATGTATATAATTGATAATAATCATATTCTGATTCATCTACCAGAGGTATTTCTATTTGAAATATAATTTTGAAATTGTTTTGGACGGCTTTTATTTTAAAGACTTTTTCGTATAGATTTAGATCAGTGGTTGTTATTACTTTAGCATTAGTTGCATAATTATGGATTTTATTGATTTCTTTTATTATAAATGTTGGTTTTAGTATGGATGTGTGAAAGATTCCTAATTTTGCAAAAGTGATGGCATTTTCTGTTGTTAGTGCTATTTCTTGAATATTGTTTAATAGTTGTCCTAGCTGCATGAGTAACTCTAGGATCTTGATGCGATGATAGTGAGTTAATTGTTCACTTCGCAGGCTTTCTACTGTATTACCTAATTCATTTATCCTATTTATTATCGTGCCTTGGTTATGACTCAAGCCTACTATCGTGTTATTAAGCTCGACTATTGCCTCGAGCATGATTGAATTTTTAGACCTAAAAGTTCATGAATTTTATTTTGATCTGTCGTTAAGACTTCTAATGCTTGTTGAATGCGTTCCCCATCTTGTGAATCGAGATTCCCCGTGATTGACTTAAATATAGAACCTAGTCCGTTTATTAGGCCACGTTTTCGTCTATTAATAATATTGTTATTCGGAAAAATCCTATAAAATATATCGTCTACATTATCTATGGTGAAATTCAATGTCAATATGAAATTATGATATTCAGAATGGTAATCTTTTGTCATGAAGGTAACTGTATTTGCGTAGTCTCTTTTTATTTGGTTGTAGTCTCTATGTAATTGTGTCAAGTCATGTATGTGTATCAGATTCCAGTTGCTAGTCTCAGTGTATGCTGTGCCTAATTTCTTTGGTAACATGCCTGGGTTGTCTGTCAAGTCTTGTATTTGGGCTGTTATTCCCGTGGCAAGGAACCTGCAATACGTAAATTTCTTAAATGTGCTATCGTCTGTTCGTCATTTTTATGATTTATTAAAATAGCTTTGTTATGTTCTAATAGGGATATTATTGAGTACGGTCCTGAAAATGGGTTTTTATGTTTTTTATGAAAGCCTGGTGGTATCTTTTTATAGACAATATCACCTTCCTTGAATGGTTGGTTCGTGTTTTTATTTGTCCGTTGTAACGTTTTTATTTTTGAATTCTCTATCCTGCTTCTGACTATTTCGTAAATAATTTGCATTAAATCTTTATGTTGTACGTTGTATTCCTGTGTAATTATGACTTCCGGGTCATAGTTAAACATTTCGGGTATGTAGCCAAATATTAAATCAAAAGGTGGTTTTAGTGTCTGTGAGTGTATTGTCGAGTTGTAAGCGAATATACAATATGGTATTAAGTCTATGGGTTCCATATTTTTAAATTTCATTTTGAATAATCGATAATGTTCAATAATCGTGCTGTGAAATCTTTCGATAGGTCCATTGGATGTTGGGTTTTGCGGTGTTGTTATATGTAACTCTATCTGATATGTTTCTAATAGTTCTTTAATTACCTGGTTTGAAAACTCAGTACCTGGGTCTGCGATTATTATTTTACACGCTCCATACTGTGAAAAGTACTTGATCGAGTTTTTTGCAATTTCCGTAGCACTTTTACTTTTTATTGGAAATGCTTGGCCAAATTTACTAAATGGATCTATAATTGTTAGGAAGATAGCTTGTTCAATTTGGAATGTGTCAATGTGTAATATCTCTAATGGTTTAGATGCCGTGGGGGTGTGCTCCAATGCTATTTGTACCGGGTTCCTATTGTATTTGCACGTTTTGCATAATTCGCAATTTCGTACATATTCCTCTATATGTTTCTTTAAGTTGGGATAGTAGTATATTTTCTTTATTCTTAGGTAAGTCTCATCAGCCCCGCGATGGTTACTCTTCCCCTCGTGATATTTCGTTATAGTCTCGGTTATTTCGTCCTCGTTGATTTCATTCCTAATTTCCAGACATCTATAAAATTTGGGTGATTCTACGTTATTAAAGTTTTTATTGATTGCCGAACTTACTAGTTCGTAATCTTGTTTATTTACAAAAATGCAATAATATTTCCTTTGTGGTAAACAGTATTCTTTTATAAATTTCTCTATCTGATCCGGCTTGTTTAAATTGAAGTTTGCATATATGAAATTTCTTTTATCTCTTCTGACTGAGAATATGTCCGGTTTATCCGTATTTTTAAAAACTATCTGATTGGTTTTGCTGTTAACGATTTCTTCCTCGAGTATTGGTATGCCTGGTGCCGAATACGAGTCCGCATTCGAGTTTGCTGTGTCGTCATCGTCGATTTCTATGATTTCTTCCTCTTCGTCGATATTATTCGCCATTGACTGATTATCTATGTCTAGTGGGTTTATTTCTACTCTGGACAGTGCATCTGCTGCGCAGTTTAGTTTTCCTTTTTTGTATTCAATTTTAAATTCATATTCTTCTAATTTTTAATCTCCAACGGAGCAATTTTGAATTTGGTTGTTTCAACGAAAATAACCATTTTAAAGGTTTATGGTCTGTGTATATAGTGAATTTCCTTCCGTATAAGTATGGTCTAAAATAGTTAGTTGCCCACACGATGGCTAATAATTCTTTTTCGATTGTGCTGTACCTGGATTCGGTGTCGTTTAATGTCCGGCTGGCGTAAGCTATCGGGTGATCCGCATTGGGTTCGCCTTGGCTTAATATTCCGGCTATTGCTACGTTTGAAGCGTCGGTGGTTAATATAAAGTCTTTAGAAAAATCTGGTGATATAAGTACCGGTGAATTCATTAATATGTCTTTACATGAGTTAAAGGCAGCAATGCATTCTTCGTCGTTCACGTTTATCATCGAGTTTTTTCTTAAACATTTTGTTAGTGGTTTCGTAACGTGTGCGAAGTTTTCTATGAATTTACAATAGTATCCAACTAATCCTAGGAATGATTTTATTTCCTTTGGGGTTTTAGGTATCGGGAATTTCCTTATTGCGTCCAGTTTCTTTGGATTCGGACGGATCCCGTCTGGGCTGACCACGTGTCCTAAAAACTCGGCTTCCTTCCTTAGGAAATCGCTTTTGTCTAGCTGGATCTTTAAGTTGCTTTGCCTGAAGCGCTCGAATACTAGTTTTAGTTTCTCAAGGTGTTCCTGTAAAGATGTGGAGAAAACTATGACGTCATCCATATATACAAGGCATGTTTGTCCAATTAGGCCTTCTAATACGTTCTGCATGAGCCTAGAAAAGGTCGCTGGAGCCCCAGATAACCCGAACGGCATCCTGGTGTACTCCCAATGGCCTGTATCGGTGGTAAACGCTGTTTTTTCTATGTCCCTGGGGTCCATTTCAATTTGGTGATACCCAGAGATCAAATCGATCGTCGAAAAATATTGGGCTCGCCCAATTTTGTCCAGTAATTCATCAATTTTGGGGATTGGGTGTCTGTCCGGTATTGTTTTTTCATTTAGTTTCCTATGGTCCACCACAATTCTCCATTTTTGTTTATTTGACTTGTCCATTTTCTTTGATATAACCCAAATAGGTGAGCTATATGGGCTGTGGCTTTTCCTAATGATTTTTTGTCTTAACATGTCATTTATTTGTCTGTCTACTTCCGGTTTATGTACGTACGGGTATCTATATAATTTAGAATGGACAGGTATGTCGTCTGTTGTCCTTATTCTATGTTTTATCGCATTTGTGTGCGTCAATGGTTCGTTTTTATTTAAAAATATGTCCTGATATTCTGATAATAAACTAAATAACAATTGTTTTTCCTCGTCATTTAATTCTCCTGTATCTATTTGTTTAATTAAGACATTCTCATTATTAATCCGTTTTTGATTACGCCCCGTATCGTAAGTGTTTAAATTATTAATATGAGTTGTACTCGAATTATTATTTTGTATAACTACTGGTGCAAACGGACTTCTCCTGTGGCTATATCTGGTTTCCGATGCATATTGTTTATTTAATCTGCTGAATGGCCTATCTCTTACATTATAAGCTTGGTTATTATTTAGTACGTGATTAATTGTCTCAAGTTCTTCATTACGTATGAAATACTGCTGGGTTATTATATTGTTTAAACGTAAACTAGTCTCGGGTAGCTTTAAACCATCTGCGTTGGTTTCTGGTTGTCCCGATCGACTTACGCTAAGATCTGTGAATTTTATTGGTATAATATTCTTGCCTATATACAGTTTGTGCTCCTTAAAATCGATTTTAGCTTCGTTTCGTTTCAAAAATTCCATCCCAATCAATCCCGAAAAAAATGTGTTAAAGCTAAACAGGCAGAACTCTTGTACTTCCTCTGAAATCGATTTAAGTTTAATACGTGCACGCCTACAGTGCTTCGAAATGCCATGCACGGTGCGTGTGGTAAAATCATGCGTAAATATGTTTTTAGGGAACTTATCATATGCTACAGCAGGATTTAAAAGATTTTTTGAAGATCCTGAGTCTAACAAAAATTTACCTGATATTTCATTTAATTCTATATACGGTAACTTACATAATGTATTCATATTATTTATATCTATCACGGTTCTCTCGTTGAGGGCCCTGCCGTGAGAAAATTTCGCTGTTGGATATCGTATTCCTCGGCTGGCGAATTTTCGTAATTTAATTCTTCGTTTACATAATTGACATCGTAATTTGTTTCATTTACTTCGTTTTCATTAAATTCTATATTGTTTACGTGACCTGCTCTCCTTGGTAATGACAGTCTAGTGTTAGAACTATCTACTTCCATTGGTTCGTGATAATTTCTGTTAGCATTATGATTTACATTGGGTCGACCCGGTTGATTATTGAAGTTGGGTCTCCTAAATTGACTCGAAAAATTTTGCCTTGGTACAAAGTGTTGATTTTGTCTAGGCTGGGAATTTGTGTGATTGTTTTGATTATTATGTTGTTGAAACGGTCTAAAGTTATTTTGGAAAGGTCTCTGAAATTGTACATTCTGAAAAGGGGGGTTATTTTGTCTCTGAAAGAACGTACGGTTTTGTCCTTCTAATTTATTACCATTACTGAAATTCTTATTTATTGTTTTATCTCTATAATCGAAATTTTCCTCTGCGAATACGAATTTCAAAGCTTGTTCTATGCTCGTGGGTCCTTGACTACGCAAGACGAGCCCTAACGGATTGCGTAATCCTCCTAAGAACGCTTTTAATGTTTGATTCTGGTATATGTCTTTCTTAATTAATCGCACGCCTTCATTTGGCTCGTTGGCTATTAAACTCGAGATGAGCAATTGCTCTATATGACGGCATCTGTTCGCGAACGACAGTGCGTCTTCAGCATTACGCTGTTTCAAGGTTAACATCTCCGCTAATAAACTATGACTATCTCTTTGGTCACTGAAATTCTGAACAATGGCCTCTCTCAGGTCTGCCCACGTATTAATTATCTTTGTATTTACTATAAGCCGGGCTGTTCCCGTTAGTTTAGTTTGAACATAATTTAGCAAGAAGTGATTCATATACAGATTCTCATTTGGCACGTAGAACTGGTTCATGACCAAGTCACATGCTTTTAAAAAGTTGCCTACGTTGGCTGGTTGCCCGTCGAACTCGGGAATAGCTTTTAAGAAAAATTCTTTGAATTGGTCTGTCATATTGCTACTGTTACTACTCTTATTAATATTAGAATGATTTACTGTTATGTTATTGTCGCTAATGCTGATTGATCTAAATCTATACTCTATGTTACATAAACTTTGTGATTCTTCCTCTGAATCAGACATATAACGTTACAATACAACACATATAAAAAAATTGGAAGTGTAAAATGGGATAGCAGTAAACTTACCATAATACGATGGTTGCTGCTTCCATTTGACTCTGCTTGGCCACTACTTCTGCTTTAACTTGGCTCTGCTTGGCTCGAATTGGTTATTAGGCGTCGATACGCTTAAAAATCGATATGCTTTCGGTTTTCTAACCAATACTAACGACTGCGCCACTTAACTTTATGGTTAAGACGTTTGACTTTTTAAAACAATTTATTTAATACTTTGAACAATCAATACTTAATTACTTAGTTACAAAAAAATGAATAATATATAATACTAAAAGTAAGACGATCAACCTACATGTGATCTAAAGTCTCAGCACTCGGTGTGCGAAGGACTAACTCGGAACAAGAAATGAACGGTTCTCCCACTGTGATTAGCCTCTTTATAGTCTTTCCTCCAGGCGTGGCACTATTGTCTCTGGATCACAAGGAATCTGCTGATGTTGATTCTCACAGTGATATTCCGTTCTACTTGCACTTTGGAACTGCAAGTTCTTGGCTCCGTTCAGACGGCGGCTGACTCAGCGGTTCTTACCGTGGGAAGGCGGCATTGTATTATAATGGGCCATTGTTTGGGCTCCATTTATCTCGCGTTACGGTGTGCCAGTTTATATAGTATATAGTGGAGAATACGTATGCTGGGGTTTAGTGGAAGAGTAAAGCACACATTTATGTGTTGCACTGAACTCTGCCCCGATACTGCATTAAAGGTTATTGTTTTTTTTTTGTGAATTTTGTATTATTATTTTTTCGTTGAAGTACAAATAAAGGCTTCTTATTATTATTATTATTATTATTATTATTATTATTATTATTATTATTATTATTATTATTATTATTATTATTATTATTATTATTATTATTATTATTATTATTATTATTATTATTATTATTATTATTATTGTTATTGTTATTATTATTATTATAAAAATATAGATAAACATAGATAATCATCGTATTAATTATTTCCACATTTTTTGTGCAGATTCGCTAAATAATCACTTAGACTGATCAATTATAAGAATTGAATAAAACCTGACAAAAAAGCTAAAACTGATCCCTACATGAGTCTTGGTATACGATTATTAATGTAAATAAATGTTTCCAGCTTTAGAGTCTGTAGGTAAAGGGAGTGTTATACAAAACTTAAAGCAGAGGGCATGCTTGTCACTTTTAAAAGGCAAAATAGAAGCTGTTCCATTTTTTCAAATTCAGTCACTATTTGAGAGCGTCGTGCGCGGCATTTCAGTTTTTTCTACGAATAATATAAACAAAAACCTCTCACAATGCGTCATTTTTATGACACTCTGCTCTCTATTATTAAAAAGCCTGGACGCAGCAAGTGCGTTATGGTAGTGAATTTTCATAGAAATCGTTTGGCACAAAATATTTTATTATAGCTTTTTTTCTTGTAACATAGAAATCCAAATTTTGGTGTATAGTTTACTTTTTATATCATAAACCTATCTACCAAATTTGGTTTTCATAGCTTTTTTATTTTTGAGAAAAAAATTTTTGTTGAAGGAAAACTCAAAATCTTTCCGGAAAACCTTGACCGATTTTCCTGACTAACGAACTTATCCAAGCCATTTACAAAAGGAAAGTACATGCCAAATTTTATCAAAATCGGCATATTATTTTTTGAGTTATCGGTGTGATACACACACACATATATATATATATATATATATATATATATATATATATATATATATATATATATATATATATATATATATATATATATTGAAACTGACCCTGGATATGGGTTCTAGGGGTCCTAGTTCGCGCTCATTTGCAAAAAAATTTTCAAAATTCAAAAGTCGAGATCTCCCCATTAGTGAATTTTTTTCTACGAAAATTCACTAAAACGTCGTATCATAGTTGCTAGTGCTAAAAATGTGAAAAGTTTCAAAAGAAATCTAATAACTAGGAAACGGTTGACGCTATCAATTTTTTTCCTTACAAACATGCAATGCAATTTGATGGAAAATGCAAAAATGCAACAATATAAGGAATATTTAATTGAAAAAAAAAAAGAACATTTTTATCACCAACGACTTATAGGCAAGCCTGCGATTGTCAAAATAAATTTATAAGATGCAGCTAAGACACCTTATGAATTATCGTACACAACTTTTTCTCGTGTCTTGTATAACGACGGATATATTGAGCTTTACCGTAGAAATGCGTCACCCTGTATATATCTAAACAGATGAAAACTGAAACTAACCCACGGGGGCCTAGTTGGCCTTCACCTAGCTTGATCTGAGAATGTAGAAAATAGAAAAATGTGCAAAGAAACAATATTCTGTTGCATTGTCTAATCCATCAACTCAAATTCGCAGCTTTTAAGACCTATTGAAAGTGTTTTGTAAAATAACAGCGGAAACAGAATTTTGTCACGGTAAGCTGAGTTCTGTTTATTCAGTTATCGGTGGAACGATTATCTGAAGCAGTATCAACGGAGACAAAATGTACATTAAATTACTTAACGAATGACTGCGAAATGAAAGATTATTGATTTATACGGCAATAAGAACTAATGGGCTCATTCAGTTCATCAAAAGTAAGAACGTCTAATGGATGGGCGTTATGGGTATTGAATCACGTCAGCAAAACACGAGAATCAACTTCGTTAACGACTTGTACAAACACTGCATTTCAGATAATATTTTTGGGTAAAGCAAAGTAAATAAAAAATTTTGAATTACCAATATTTTTTCTGGACGCAAAGCCATGATGAGTGCGTTACGCATTAAAACAATATGACCCTTGATCTAGCCACGGCGCGAAAACCGGACAATCAATTAAATTTGATGTTCTGTTTTCAGGGTAATATATGTGCGAGATTGAGGCTCGCAATGTTTTATAAATCACATATAGCCTTAAGCAGTATACAGGGTGGCGCATTGAAAACGAAACAGACCGATTTGCGTCCAGAGACTTTTTTAAGAAACGCTGAAACACGTGAATTTTAATATTGAGGGGGACATGTTTTGACATAAAACTCAACTTTGTCACATCAACCCCTTAAGGGTAGTGATAACAACCCTTATATTTTAAATAGGGAACATGGGTCTATTGTTACATCCTTTAAAAGCTCCTTCCTTTCTGAATTCAGCACACTAATTTTTTTGAAGTTTTATCAACTCGTTTAAAAATTATTCACAGTTGGAGTTGCAAAAACGTATTTCATTCATTGTGATAAGAAATGCAATAAGAGTCAATTTTTCGTTAAAAAAACTTAAAAAACAAAATCAAACGTTCAAAAACGTTTATTCAGTTAAGTAAGTGCTCAAATTGTTGACCACCAGCTTCCATATAAAAGTACACATTTTGTTCAAAAGGAGCTCTGACATTCTGGAGCATTTGTGGAGTTATTAGACGGCATTCTGCAACAATGCGTCGTCGTAATTTTTACAGAGACTCTGGTTCTGTTGTGTAAATCCTATTTTTTAAATAGCCCCATAGAAAGGAGTCTAAAGAAGTTAAATTCGATGATCTAGATGGCCACTCAATAGCACCTCTACGCCCAATCCATTTTCCTGAAAACTCTTTGTTCAAAAACCCCCTAACACCTTGTGAAAAATGCGGTTGAAACACTAATTGATTTTCTTGATAGCGATCATCATTTTCAACGATATCTTCTAGTAACTCCAAATACGTTTCGCCACTCAAAGTGCCATCAAGAAAAATTGGTCAGATTAAACGGTCTCTAAAAATGCCAGTCCAGACATTCTATTTCTGTGAAGTTTGAGTGTGGACTTCGTTACAATTTATTATCAGCCCAATAACGACAATTATGACGATTGACTTGGTTTCATAAAAACGTACACTCGTCTGAAAAACAGATATTAGACAGAAAGTTTCCGTTATCAGCTATTCCTGCAGTCATAGCGTTACAAAAATCCAGCGCCGATCAAAATCATCTTCATGCAGTTGTTGTGCAAGATGAATTTTAGACGGGTGAAATTTATGATGCTTCAATATTCGCTGAATAGTTCTTGTTTTGATGTTTGAAACAGTGGCCAATTTTCTCGTCCTCAAAGTTGGGTCTGCAGTAATTTGTCCTAAAACTTTAATCTCAGTAGTCTCATTTCTAACCGGAAATTCACGTTCAGGATCACGTTTTTTGTTGGCTACTGAACCACTTTTTTTGAAACTTTGCAACCAACTCCAAAATATATTTTCTGTTAACATGTCTGTTCGGATGTCATCCATTAAACAAGTTTGCGGTACGATTGGCACAGTCATCGTTTTGGAAAAAAAAGAGTAATTATTTCAACTCTTTCTTCTACAGAATACACCATTGTGAAATTAATTTTCGGTAGTACTATCAAGTATCAAACCGACGGATAAACCGAAACAATAAACCGCATTTCTCTCATTCCGATAAGAAAATTTCTGATAGTCAATTTTTTGTTTACAAACCAACAAAAAATTGACTATCAGCACATTTCTTATCGGAATGAGTGAAATGCGTTTTTGCATCTTTAACTGTGAATAATTTTTAAACAAGTTGACGAAACTTCAAAACAATTAGTGTGCTAAATTCAGAAAAGTAAGAGCTTTCAAATCATGTAACACTCGACTCATGTGCCCTATTTAAAATATAAGGGTTGTTATCACCAACCTTAAGGGGTCGGTTTAAGTTGAGTTTTATGTCAAAACATGTCCCCCTCAATATTAAAATTGACGTATTTCAGCGTTTCTTAAAAAAATCTCTGGACGCAAATCAGTCTGTTTCGTTTTCAATGCGCCACCCTATATATTCTATTTTCTTTGGAATATTTGATGTTAAAAAATTTTCAAATAAATTAAAAGAGGATCCTAAGAAACAGGTTTTTATCACACTATTTAAAAAAAATTATCATTCATTACAAAAGCACCATGTTCAGTATGTAGTATCAGGACTATTTACTCTGGTGTTTCCTGCCAAATAAATAAATTAAATAAGAATCGTAAGAAACAGGTTTTTCACTAAGTGAGGATTGGAAGCTCTGACGGGCACTGATAAACACACTTAGAGAACCCAAATCAACACAACGCACTTTAAAAGACCTGACGATAGTTTCAGTAACTAAGTTAGCGTCATCAGCGGATGAATAGTTCTGAATTATTCATCCTCTGATGACCTTCACTTGGTTAGTGAAACGACCTTCAGGTATTTTAAAATGTGTTGTGGTGATTTGGATTCTCCAAGTGTGCTTAAACAAGTTTCTATTAAACTATTTAAAAAACGTACAAATTTATCATTCAATACAAAAGCACCATGTTCAGTATGTAGTATTAGGACTATTTACTTTGCCGTTTCCTGCCAAATAAATAAATTAAATGAGAATCCTAAGTAGCAAGTTTTTCACTAAGTGAGGATTGGAACCACTGACGGGCACTGGTAGACACACTTAGAGAACCCAAATCAACACAACACATTTTAAAAGACCTGATAATCGTTTCAGTAACCAAGTTAGCGTCATCAGCGGATGAATAGTTCTGAATTATTCATCCTCTGATGACCTTCACTTGGTTAGTGAAACGATCTTTAGGTATTTTAAAACGTGCTGTGGTGATTTGGTTTCTCCAAGTGTGCTTAAACAAATTTTTATTAAACTATTTTAAAAACGTACATATTTATCATTAAATACAAAAGACCATATTAAATGTGCAGCATTAGGCCGATTTGCTCTGACATTTTCTGCCAAATAAATAAATTAAAAGAAAATCCTGAGAAACAAATTAAAATGACAATTAATTCTATTAACCTTCTAAAATTTTCGTCGAGTCGGTGGATGTTGACCAATCAAATGATCAGAAGGCAAGAAGTAAATATTTATTTTGTCCCAATGCAATGACAGAGTTGGCGATTTTTAAACAATAATTCTAGACCATGTGTAGTTTTTAAAGAACAAACTTCGCATCGGTGGTGATTGACAAGTTTTTCGGTTTGTGTTTCAATAGTTACTTTAATTAATTTCATTAAAATGTTTGCAGAAAATTTATTTCAAGAAGATCATTTTTGCCAATTTAAATATCTTGTGAAGAAACTTAAATTTGGGGCTGTCAATTGGACCTGGAAGGGCAAGCGGTAGTAAAAAATGAAGATGATACGTGCAGAGATTTTTTAACGGAGATTCTCAAAAAATACCTTTTTGCAAATACAAAGCTACTTTATTTTATCAGTTCAAAAAATTCTCGACGCATCAGGTGCGTTATAGTAGAAAATTTCGATTAAAAATAATGGTTTTCGTCAAAAAATTGTTAGTCAAATAGCAGTGTAGTATAAGTGTTAAAAACTAAGTCTGAATGCAGCAAGTGCACCGTGAAAGCGAATTTACATTAAAGAATTTAAAGTCCTCATAACGTAAATTCCCATTAGGCCAGCTTCAAAGTTTGATGCATTGTAACGTGATGTAACATTAATATGTTACATCATCAATATGTTACTATGAGAATATAATGCGTCGCTAGGTTTTTCAACTAATTATCTGTGTTAGTGTCATAAGAGATGACCCTTAAAATATGGTTGTAGATAAATGTCGATCTTCTCAATTAAATGTCTGTGGCCTCTGGCTTCTTGGGATTTGGTAAATGTTTTGTGCCCATCTTCACTGTGGTGCAATTCAAATGTTCCCTGTTTCCGCGACCGTATCCTGTACTACACATCTAAACTTTTATAAGATCCATAGATAGAGAAGTGAACTTTCTATTGTAATAAGTTTTTAGACATCACAGAAAAAATTACGCCTCCTTGTAAATTTGAACAATCTTTAATGAATTTTCTTTAGAAAAAAGACTAATGAGGAGATCCCGACTTTTGAATTTTGAAAACAGTTCTTTAAATGAGCGCTATTTGGGACCCCTGGAACCCAAATCCGAGGTCGGTTTTAGAGTTTTTATGTTTATATATATATATATATATATATATATATATATATATATATATATATATATATATATATATATATATATATATATATATATACATATATATATATATATATATATATATATGCTTATATATTTATGTGTCACACCGCTAACCGAAAAAATAATGCGCCGATTTTGATAACATTTGGTGAGTACCTTCCTTCCGCTAGTGGCTTGGATAAGTTCGTTATCCAGGAAAATCGGACCAGTTTTTCTCGGAAAATTTTGCGTTTTCTTTCGGAAAATTTTTATATCTCTGGAAATAACAAAGTTACGGCAACCATATTGGGTGCGACGGTTTATATCATAAAAAGAAAATCATGCACCAAAATTTGTATCTCTACGTTAAAATAAAAACTTCTGGACGCCGCAAGTGCGTTATGGTAGTGAATTTTCCTAAAAATTATTTTAATAGCTAACATGTTTTTTTAAGAAAGCAGGCATCAATCTATATAGTAGAAACAATATTCCATGTTTCATCAAAATAACTTTATTGTTTGAAAATGTACAAAAATTTCCGAAAGTAAACTTAAATTGTTCCCGAAAAAACTGGTTTCCTGGTCAACCTTATAGGTTAATAGCAAATTGAGCTATTCAAATTTGAAGCATTTAATGAAAATTCGTTACCATAACGCACTTGCTGCGTCCCGAACTTCTTGTATTATATTTCAATGGAAAATGCAAAAATGCAATAACATAGGGCGTGTTCGATTAAAAAGAAATTTGAAACACCAACGACTTATGGGCCACTCTGTAATTGTGGAAATAATTTTTTGAGATGTAGCTTAAGACACCCTATAATTAATGTATACCATTTTTTCGTAACTTGCATAATAACGAATATATTGAGCTTTAATGATTTTTTACGAAAATTTGACAAAAATGATATACCATTAAACGATAAACTCTATAGCCAACACTACTGCCAAAGCATCAGAGAAAGGGTGTATTTTAAATTAATATTCTGCGAATATTTTAGTAAAATGAAGGACAATGACGATTGAAACTAAGAGTTCAGGCTTTGTAAAGCATTCTTCTTGAGACATTTTCATTCAATAGCTGATATTAATTTCAGGTTCATTGCCTAAATATTACCAATTTTGACGTTTGAAATCGCGACTTTGACGTGTTGAGGAAAACCCAAATTTATTTTTCTTTAAATGCCTGTAAATTTTTTGTCCTTTCAGCTACAGAGCTAAATTTTGGTAGATAGCTTACTTATGATAACGTAAACCGGTGTACCAAATTTTTTTGTCCTTACTTTGTTAATTCCGGAGATATAATTTTTTTTCGAATGAAAACTCAAAATTTTCTCGGAAAACCTCGTCAGATTTTCCTGACTAACGAACTTGTCCAATCCATTTACAAAAGGAAGGTATGTGCCAAATTTTATCAAAATTTGCCTATTATTTTTTGAGTTATCAGTGCGATACATATACATATACATATACATATACATATACATATATATATATATATATATATATATATATATATATATATATATATATATATATATATATATATATATATATATATATGAACATATAAAAATTGAAACTGACCCCGGATATGGGTTCTAGGGGTCCTAGTTCGCGCTCATTTGCAAAAAAGTTGTCAAAATTCAAAAGTCGGGATCTCCCCATTAGTGAATTTTTTCTACGAAAATTCACTAAAACAAAGTTATAATCATTTAAGTTTTTATTCTTAAAACGTCAAAAAAGTCGCGATTCTAAACCTTAAAATTGACATGTTCTGGATAGAGAACTTACATGAACGGCTATACAGCGTGAATGTCATAAAATAATGTTGCGTTTTCTCCGGGTTCTGGATAAGTGAGACTTTTAATTTTAACAAAACAACTTTATTTACTCTCTAAATATGGATACAATAAAAGTTCTAGAATGTCTCTCTTACAAAACACTTAGTTTATCTGGCCTCACAATCACTAATTTGTACAAAAGTCACTAATACACTTAAACTACAGTCGCTACTCTATAACACTTCACACTAGTTACTGCTCCTTCGAGTCACTTTAACATTCTCTAACTGAACTGCCTGCGCTGGCTTACATCCATCTTTATATAGCCGTCACACCTTCTAGTTTGTTCTCGAGCGTTCTATTCCAGAATGTTCCAGGACCTTCTTTTGCTAGAAGGTTTTGTGAATACAGATCGGCCCCGTGTGTATACAGGGGGATGCATATACAGGATGATCCAAATGTGGTCATCACCCCTATGTTACACAAGAGGTGTTTCTCGTAATATAAGATCTATCTGCGTATACAGGGTGTAAGGGTTCTCTGCGCATACAGGGTGTGTATACAGGGTGTTCGGAATGTGCAGACCTCAGCTATCCGTTCCGACGGGGTACAAGTTGGTAACTTCGTTATTTCTGGTCCTAGAGGGTTGAGACTTCGCCTGAGGGGGGTCACCCCAGGCACCCCCAGGGGGGTGGGGAAGCGGTGTTGCCAGATTGTGCAAAAATTCCCAGATGTTGGGCAAATTCTGGATATGTGGCAACACCGCACCTGCGTCTATTGAAGTGCTTTGTAACACTGCCCCCCTCCTTAAGACTGTTCGTCCCGAACAGTATTTACCGGCCGCCAACTTGGGGGTTCGTTGCCCCGGTAGGGACTCAACCTCTCTATATGAACAACTTTGGGTTTAGTTCTTGGAGACAGCTGGATTCTGTAGACTAGGTCGTTAATTTTCTTAGTCACCAAGTATGGCCCTTCCCATGGTTTCTGAAGTTTGGGACTGAGGCCCTTTCTCCTAGTTGGTTGGTACAGCCACACTGCATCACCTTCCTTGAATGTATGGGGTGTTGCTCTGCGATCCAAGCGCATCTTCATCCGGTCACTGCTTAAGAGGAGCCTATCTCTGACACATCTGTGTATAGTGCGCAGTTTTCCTTCCAGGTCGGCGACATACCCAGGTAACGTAGCTAGGTCCGCTATGTCCTCGTTTGGTGGTGGTCTCGTCATGTCGATTGGTAACCGCATCTCTCTGCCGGTCAACATCATGGATGGAGTGTAGCCGGTAGATTCATGCTGAGAGCTTCTGTAAGCTAGGAGGAACAGAGGTATCAGCTTGTCCCAGGTTCTCTGATTCTCGTCGACAAACATAGCAAGATACTGATTGATGGTCCTGTTATGCCGTTCTTCCATGCCGTCTGATTGAGGGTGGAGTGGCGTTGTTCTCGTTTTCTTTATGCCTAGCAAGTCCATTAGGCTCTTCCAGACCTCTGATTCGAAATTCCGGCCCTGGTTTGGTGTGAATCTCCAAGGGTACGCCATGCCGTGATATGACATTTTCCATCAGGGCTTCTGCCACTGTCGTTGCATCTTGGTTGGGGATCGGCGCAACTTCAGGCCATTTCGAGAAGTAGTCCATCGCCACCATTATGTATATGTTCCCAGACTCTGTGATGGGAAAAGGTCCTGCGATGTCTACGGAAACTCTCTCCCACGGTGTACCTGAGATGTACTGCATCGGCAGTTTCCCATTTTCGAGTGATCATGTCATTCTTTAGACACAATGAGTCCCATTGTAGCCAGTAGCCTTTAACCTCCGCCCCAAACCGGGACACATCGTGCCACTCAGGCCTTTTCCCGTTTTGTAGCCATTCTCTAATATTTTTCAAGTCTGGATCTGTCTTCTCTGCGTCTCTGATGTATTCAAGATTTACGTCTAGATCGGTGTTATTCTCCTGTCCTGCCACCAGTTGTTTGATCTGATGAGTTACTTTGTCGATCTCTTTGTTCTCTTGTCGCTCGCAAAATTTACATTCATGCACTGAACATGGTCTTCTTGACAGGCTGTCTGCATTGGCGTGACTTCTTCCTTTTCGATGTTCGATCCGGAAGTCGTAGCTCTGCAGTTTCTCTATCAATCGGGCTATCTGTCCTTCGGGATTTCTAAAGTTCAGAAGCCATTGTAGAGCAGAGTGATCCGACCTCACGCGGAATGTTCTTCCGTACAGGAAGCTGTGGAAATGTTCGATGGATCTTACAACTGCCAGCAGTTCTTTCCTGGTTACACAGTAATTTCTTTCTGCTTTTCCGAACGTTTTGCTGAAGTAGCCTATCACAACTTCTTCTCCGGCTTGGAGCTGTGAGAGTACTGCCCCAATGCCATACTGGGAAGCATCGGTGTCCAGTATAAACAGTCCTTCGTCCTGAGGATAAGCCAGTACAGGAGCAGTGAGAAGACGATGTTTGAGTTCTCTAAAAGACTGTTGGCAGTCTGGTGACCAGATGAACTTTGCCTTATTTTCAGTTAGGCTATGTAGAGGTTTCGCAATGCTGCTAAAGTACTTCACAAAGCGTCGGTAGTAGCTGCAAAGTCCCAGAAAACTTCTGACCTCATGTTTGTTCTTCGGCACAGGCCAGTCTCTTACTGCCTTTATTTTCTCTGGATCAGTTTCTATCCCTTTCTCAGAAACGACATGTCCGAGGAAACTCACTTTCTTCTGGAAGAGGACGCATTTCTTGGGATTGAGTTGCAGATTGGCACCTCTCAGTCTGGAGAAAACTTGCTTCAGATTCGCCAGGTGTTCATCGAAAGTCCTTCCAATCACCATGACATCGTCGAGATACACCAGGCATGTTTCCCATGTCAGTCCTCTCAGCACTAACTCAATTAGTCGCTCGAAGGTGGCAGGAGCATTACATAAGCCGAATGGCATGACCTTGAATTGGAACAACCCATTCCCGGTTGAAAAAGCAGTCTTCTCCTTATCGTCTTTATGGAGTTCTACTTGCCAGTAGCCACTTTTCAGGTCTAATGTAGAGAACCACTTTGATCCAGCCAAAGTGTTCAAAGTGTCGTCGATCCGGGGCAGGGGATAACTGTCTTTCTTGGTGACATCATTCAGCTTTCTATAGTCCACGCAAAATCTAATAGTGCCGTCTTTCTTGTTGACCAAAACTACTGGGGACGACCAAGGACTATTAGACTCCTCGATCACACCATCTTCCAGCATTTCGTTAACCATCGCCTTGATTTCTGATTGCTTGGCAAAAGCCAGTCTTCTCGGCGGCTGTCTAATTGGTCTTGCGTCGCCAGTATTAATTCTGTGTTGCACTAGACTCGTACGACCGGTGATTTTATCTTGAGCGAAAATATCGGCCTCCTCCAATATGAACTTCAGTGCCATTTCCACCTCCGTGTTGTTCAATTGGCCCCATGAATTCTTGAACCGCTCTACTATTTATACTGGCAGTCTTCTGTCTAATGCAGTGGGTGTCACGTTTCTTGACGTCACTCGGTCAATGGGCTCGCAAGTGGCGATAACCTCACCTTTCTTCAATGTGACCCTGTTAGTTTGCACGTTAGCCACTCTTATGGGTATTGTCCTCTTCGGGCCTACTAAGCATCGTGCGACGAGGGCACCATCATGTCTATCTTTTAGGGGCTCCGCTATGAGAGCATTCATACCACCAAATTTCTTCTCTAGTCTGGCTCTGACAATCTTCTTACTGTTACCAGGAATCCGTGTATCCTCGTCGACAATAAGTCTCACCCTGGGATCAGCCTTGCCTGCTGGTGGAGATAAATACAACTCTTCGTTGCCGATTCTCAAGATCTTATTCTGGAAGTCTATTGAAAAAACATCGAACTCTTCCATTATATCCAAGCCCAGAATAAATTCGTCGACGATTTCTGCGACGACAGCCTTTACCTGTAGCTCAGTACTGCCCAGCTTAATGTAAACAGCGACCTCTCCATGCACGGGTATCCTATCCCCTTTCGCTGTCTCCAACACAGGCTGTTTGTTGGTCATGAGTGCTGACATGTTTGGCAACATGTCTGGACGTACAACGGATCTAGTGGCACCAGTATCGATGGTGAAACTGCACCGTCTTCCGCCTATGCTGCCAGATATAACGAGGCTCTCGCGGTAGCGTTGGATAGTGGAGACCTTGACTTTGGGGCCTTGGGACTCGCACGCCAGCTGTCGCCCCCTTACACTGGCGTCAGGTCAGGTCAGGTCAGGTCAGGTCAGGTCAGGTCAGGTCAATGTGGAAGTTTTTTTATGGATAAACGGTGTTAGTATGTAGTTTCTATATTCTATGGACTTCTACAAAGTTAGTTTTTTACAGTTTGCATTTCTAGCTCCGTTGTAGCATGTTTACCTTGCACAGACCTCAAATTGGCTTTAGGTATCTTAACTGTATTGTGGAGTTGAGATCACAGCATTTGTCCGATGGTTAATGCATAAAAAGGTTCCTCTAAGCATGTTTCTGATTTTTTTTTCAAAAAACGAACAATACGCTAATCTGATAATTTACCTATAAATGTTATTAATATTAAAAAAAAAATGCTCGTGCCTGCAATAAAGTTCTCTTCGTCATTTTAACTTTAAATAAAATTTCCTTCTTCCGTTTCGCATCCGTTCAACACATCGGGCACAGAAGATATAGGAATTAACTTAAAATTATCATTTATAATTAAAGGAAAATACAATTTGTTCTAGGTACGCAACGAAAAAATTCACACAACATAGAATAATTTCTAGATTCTAAAACCTACTGTGACGCTATAAGGAAACAACGTTAAATGAATCGAAAACCATTTCAGGTTAAGGGATGGAAAAATGTTTTTACAGTAAAATAAGCTTTAGTATTCCAAAAAACCACAAGATTGTTATAAGCCGTAATACAATAGTGCATAATGATATTCTACGGCAACAGTACATGTCATATTCAACTGACAAATTATTTTGATAAATGTCAGATCTACTTTCAAAGTGACCTGTAAATAAGTATTTTGTTTTCTGACATTTGTAATACAAATGTAGACATGCTGTTCTTCTTACAATCATGTTTATTTTTGGCCATCACAATTTTACTCATAGAGTTGGATACAATTTTAGTGACTTTTGAATTTTGAAATGATTTCTTTATATAAACGCGAAGTATGCCCCATAGAACCCATATGCGGGTTAGTTTCAGTTTTTATCTGTTTCCATATACACAGGCTGACAGGCATTTCTAGGGTAAAGCTCAAAACATCGATTATTATACAAGATATGATAAAAAAAATTATATGTTAATTACACGATGTCTGGAGCTGCATCTTATAAAATTATTTTTACAGTCACAGGTGGCCATTAACTGATGCAATTTTATTTTCCTAATCGAACACGCCTTATAGTATTACAATTTTTGCATTTTCCATCGAAAGATAATGCATGTTTGTAAGAAAATAAATTTGGGACTCAGAAACTGCTTTATGGTAGCGACTTTTCATAAAATGTTTCTTTCGATAGCTTAATTTACTATTAACCTAAGGTTCGTTGGCCAGGAAACCAGTTTTTTGAGCACATTTTAGGTTTATTTTCGATAGAGTTTGGTATATTGTCAAACAATAAACTTATTTTGATGAAATATGGTACATTGTTTCTCCTATATAGGTTATACTGGTAACCAAATTTGATGTAAGCTTTCTTAAAAAAATTATATTTCCTATTAAAACATTTTTATGAAAATTCACTACCATAACGCCCTTTCTGCGTCCAGAGGTTTTTAAAATCTGACACAGTAAACACATATCTTTTTGTGTTTATGTGTTTTGTAAGTGTGAAGCTTGGATGAGATGCAACATAGTAATTTTATTATTTTTACCGACAAGCTTTCTTTCAGTTCAGCTGTTGGTAGTAAGGTATATAGCCTTTGAACAACTATAGGTGTGTGGGCAAATAAATTTTGGAGTTTCTTTTTCGGTTACGGAATTATGATCTATCAGGATGATGATATTATTATTATTATTATTATTATTATTATTATTATTATTATTATTATTATTATTATTATTATTATTATTATTATTATTATTATTATTATTAATAATAATAATAATAATAATAATAATGTTCCTTTAGATTTTTTTGTCACTGTTGACATTTCATATAATCGTTCGTTCTTCCTTCTATAACACTATTATTTGCTTATATGTCTTTCCGAAAAGAATCTTGGGGAAAAACAGTTAAAATATGGGCTAAAATCACTGATCGACCCCACTTTGTACGTTGCGTTTTAATAAGCAATTCGGCTGACCTCGTCCGCGCGCACGTGTCGGGTGCCATATATTCTAACCCATAATTTACTGTATTGGTTCTTAGTCTGTGTTGAGTTAGTTAATCTCACAGCTTTCTACAAGAGCTCGTAAGGCTTTATCCAATGCAGAATTGATAATATTGTTTTCCGAAGATGGTACCACTAAGAATGATAGTGCAGACGATATTAGTGACACAGATCCAACTGAAATGTTGCCTCAGTGCTGGCGATAATCTCGACGTATTATCTAAAGAGGATGATAGTGAACTGGATGAGGACTTACCAGACACATTCAAACCAGTATGAGAGTGTATTATTTATATGTCCAAATCAGATAAATTGGAAAGTTATTCACGTAGACACATATGTAAATAAAAAGTATGTACCTTATTTATCGTAAACTGTGGAGCACCGTTCCACCAAAATACAGTCGGCGTCTGCAGCCGAATATTATTTTAGCTAATTCTGGTCCCACCAATTTTGCCAAAAACGTTATATCCATCACATACTGCTTTAAACTGTTTTTATCTGAGCATATTTTGGATAGTATACTGGTTCATACGAATAAGGAGGCTCAACGGGTCGTCACCATTTGAAATGTACGTCGTCCTGATCAGATTAACATTTGGAAATCAGTGGGCAAAATTGAACTTGCGGCTTTTATTAGACTTTTGATTACGCGTGGAGCTTTACATTGCCGAAAAGAATCGGTTTCTGAGCTATGGTCAACAAGCGAACCCTACAAAAGCAAATGTACAGATTGCATGCCAATAGATAGCTTTGCCTAACTTTATCGGTTTATTTTATTCGTAGACGAGCTTCTCTGACCAGACGGGAGAGAGCGTGACAAGGTAGCAGCTATTTGAAAACTATTAGATATTTTCAATACTAATACTTGCCAACAATCATTCAATCCATATCGCAACTGATGAGCTGTTGGTAGCTTTTGTAGGTAAATGTCCCTTAAGACAATATATCAAGTCATAACTGGCAAAATACGGCATACCAATCTGGGATTTTGCCGATGTGAATACTCACATAATCTTCAGATGTACTTTTAAATCTGAAGGTAATTATAATAGGCCGCAAAAAATTAAGGAACACGAGTGGTACATGAACTTCTAGAGCCAGTACATAACTCTATCAGAAGATTTTCACGTCGCTAGAGTCGGTCGAAGTTGTTTTGGGCAAAAAACACACTGGGAGCTATTCGCAATAACAACCCTGACACACTCTCTGAGATCTGCTGAGCTACTGGACGGAACGCATTCTCTTCTCGCTTTGCCTATTATGAATAAAGTGTAACTGAGGTGACCTACATTCCAAAGAAATACAATTGTGAAGGTTTCTTTCAACCCAACATTTGGATAATGGAGTAAGCGACAGAGAAGATAAGAAATCTAAAACTATTTTAGATTACAACTATATAAAAGGCGCCGTTGATAATGCTGACAAATTGACATGTTCCAGAAGCACTTGCAGATAGCCGCTCTGGCTATTCTTCAACATGGTGCATATAGCAGCGCTGAAGAGTTATGTTGCCTGGATTTGCGAAAATTCACACCTGGTGGTTTACGGTGACGTGAATGGCATGGTATTTAAAAAGTTAAAACATCTGTGTAAGAATTCACTAAACACTAAATACAGATAGATAGACTTCTTTCTTGGCTTCACAAGTGGTTGTTTTTTCGTTGCAACAATTTTTACTTTTAACGGCATCGTCGAGGAGGAGAAAATTAAATTTATTCATACAACGTACATGACAACTCTAAATACAAAACCAGCTACCTTAGGGTATCTTGAACAAAAAATTTTTAAATCGTCAAACTAAAACGGGGCATAACGTCTTTAAATTGTCTAGGTGGTGTATGTCAGTATTTTATATGAAAATAAATATAACTTATTATCCGATAACAACTGTTTTAGTGGGGCTGGGTATTTTTTATGCTTTATTTGATGAAAAGGAATGGTTTTTAGATAAGCGTAATCCAATATGTTTTTCCATTTGAAAAAGGCAGTTGTTGTGTGTGAAATTTTTATATTCTTCTTTTTCTATTGCTTATCCATTAATGGATATTCGCGATTAAATGTGCCAATTCTTTCCTATTTCTGAATAGGTCTCCTACAGTTTTTAGCCTTATCCATTGTCTCACGTTTCTGAGCCATGACATCCTCTTCCTGCCGACTCCTCTCTTCCCATAGATCTTTCCTTCGATTACTAATTGTAGGAATTGGTATCTTACATTCCGTTTTCGTGGCCCAGATATGCTGTTTTTTCTGCGCTTGATGGTGTTCAACAGTTCACGTTCGCTTTTAACCGTTCTTAGGATCTCCTTGTTTGTTTTTCTGGCCGTCCATGTGGCTTTTAGTATACGTCTGTATGTCCACATTTCGAAGGCTTCAAGTCTATTCACGGTGTTCACTTTCAGCGTCCAGTCCTCCACACCATATACTCAACGTTTCAAAATGTCCAGTTTGCGCTTGTCGTTACAAAAATGTAGTTGTCTATGCTGCCTTCCATGTTTTTTTTGCAAATCAAGATTTGTTTGCCTGTTTATTCCTAAGTGCAAAACATGTTCTTCGTATAAGGTGTCAAGAATTCTAGAGGGTTGACCGATGTAGATTCCCTTACAATGGGTGCAAGCTAATTTATAAATTCCAGCTTTTCTCAAAATAAATAACTTTCTTTGGCGTTAAATTGTAAATCACTGTGCTTTAAGATTTGGAAGTTACCTTTTAGTGAAGTTTTGTAGAAAAAATTCAGTAAGGGGGAGATCCCGACTTTTCAGTTTTGAAAAATTTTTTCAAATAACCCCATATCCGGGGTTCGCTTCTATATATATATATATATATATATATATATATATATATATATATATATATATATATATATATATATATATATATATATAGGGTGTACTTAATGTGCTTGTGGCAATTTTTTACCTCTATGATCAATGGCCATTGTACGTCAATTTCGCGAGAAAAAAACACAGTCAAATAAATTTTCCAGTCTAACAAATACAAGATTTATATTCTAAAACCGCATAAAAACGTATTTAACTTCAGGAAAGTTTACATAAGGTTTTTGTGTGTTTTATCATCATTATGCCATTGCTACAAGAAAAAGCGTCAGTTTAGAATTTTTTTTGCATAATAGGAAGTGTGAAGATAAAATGTATTTGTAGTCTTGCGTTGTTGGCTTATTATTTAAAATGGCTTACTGATTAGTGAGGAGTATGGCGATATGCACTTTGTTTGCAGTTTTTGTAAAGGGAGTGCACGTCAACCAGTAATTGAATATCGACATCGGTTTCCAAAGAGAAAATTTCCTAGGTACAGAATATTTATGGAAATACTCAGACTGTTTCGAAAATGTGGATTAGTGGCCATATAGAGACAGGTTGCACCAGCACATTTTTTGGGGCCAGTTTCTAACTGACAGAAAAAGTGTAACAACCAGTTATTATTTCTACATCGTTAATACCTGTAGAAGTATGACATCGGCGACAAATTTTTTTTGACGCTTGAGCATTGTAAAAAGTGTCAAAATATATAGAAAAAGTCTGGACGCAGCAACTGTGTTATGGTAGCGAATCTTCATAGAAATGATCTCGCACCAAATATTTTTTTCTTATCACATAGAAATATAAATTTTGGCGTCTAGTTTCACTCTAATATCGTAGACTTACATACAAAATTTGGTTACGATACCTTTGCTATTTTGTGAGATAAAAAAATTTTCTGAAAGAAAACCCAAAATTTTCGCGGATAACCAGGTTCGATTTTCGTGGCTCACGAACTTGTCCACACCACTTACAGAAGGAAGGTGCATGCCAAATTTTATCTAGGACCATTATTTTTTGTTTTATCGATGTAACACATACACACACACACACACACACACACACACACACACACACACACACACACATATATATATATATATATATATATATATATATATATATATATATATATATATATATATATATATATATATATATATATATATATATATATATATATATATATATATATATATATATAAACCTATAAAAATTGAAACTGACCCCGGATATGGGTCCTAGTTCGCGCTCATTTGAAGACATTTTTTCAAAATATAAAAGTCGGAATCTCCCCATTAGTGAATTTTTTCTAAGAAAATTCACTAAAAGCATGATTTGAGAACGAACTTTTTTGTCTATCCGTCTGTCGGGCTATATATATATATATATATATATATATATATATATATATATATATATATATATATATATATATATATATATATGTCTGTCTCCGGCCACGATAACTGCAGAACGAATTAAATATATCTTCAAACTTGGTATACAATTAGCACCCCTTAAACGAACAATTCTGAATTTTTTCGGGTAAAATCGCTCCAGGCGGTAGGGGATGAATGGGGCGTGATTTGGTGAAAATTTACATTTTCTCATTACAACTCGAGCAATACAACGATTTAAGGTTTGTTTATTAGAAAAATAAATAAATTTAATCCAACTTCTGGTATTCTGTGTTGAAATTAATTACGAGTTGAACGTGTGAGGGTGGAATATCGGTGATAGATATTATGAATTTTTTTTTTGCCAGAACGTCGCAAAAAGTCTTAAAACATATATAAAACTTGATTCTTTAATGAAAAGGTTTTGCTTGTCGGTCTGTCAGTCGGCAGGTTGGTCTGTCGGCCTGTACGACAGTCTGTTAGTAGGCGTAATAACTTTCGAACGAATTGAGATATCATCTTCCAATTTGGGATCCAGTTAGGATTCGACAAAGGAACGCTTCGAGTGGTTTTTTGGTAAGATCTCTCCAGCGTGTAGTATTCAAATGAAGGGTTATTTGGTGAAAATGGACATTTTTTCGTTGAAATTCGAATAATATAGAGGGTTTAGGAAACTGTCAATTTCATCAAACATTTAATAATCTGTGCTGAAATTAAATTTGGGGTTGAATGCGTGGAAGTGGGATATCTTCGACAACAATTGTGTCTTTTTTTTTGTTGAAACGGAGTAAAAAGTCTCAAAACATAGGGAAAACTTGACTTAGAACATTTTATCTTTGATCGGTCTGTCGGTTTATGTTAGTAGGCGCAATAACTTTCGAACCAATTAAGATATCATCTTCAAATTTGGTGTCCAGTTAGCACCCGACAAACCAATGCTTCGAATTGTTTTTGTGTAAGGTCGCTCCAGAGCGTAGGTAATCAATTAAAGGTGATTTGGCGAAAGCTGACATTTTTTCGTTAAAACTCGAGTAATATAACGTTTCAGAAGAAATACGAATAGTTTCTTTGTGGACCCTAAACTTATTTCACAAGAATGTCTTTCTGCGGAGGGGAGATTATCACATGTATGTTATGATTTAATTTGCAGCACTATTTTTCACGACATCAAAGCTGGCGGATTTATTTTGGCCAAAAAATCACTGTTCTGGGAACTCGATGTGAAAACAAGCCGGAAACACCTTGTGACTTGTGCTTAGCTGCTGGACGGAACGCATCCTCTTCTCGCTTTCCTTATTATGAAAAAAGTGTAACCTACACCCCAACGAAAAATAAGATAATCCACGTTTCTTCAATCCAACATGGAAAACAAAGTAGGTGACAAAGAAGATCAGAAACCGACAATGATTTTAGATTACCATTCCACAAAAGGCGGCGCTGATAATGCTGACAAATTGAGGAAGAAGTATATATGTTCTACAAAAACTACCAGATGGCCCCCTAGGCTACCATGGTGGTCATAGAAACGTTAAACAGCTACGTTGACCTGGATTTATGAGAATAGGCTCTGCATTTTACTACTATACAAATTTGAGCTCGGTTGTCGGAATTTAAAGGATGGAAGTCGTGATCTCGTAACAGCGATTTTGTTTTGAAAATCATCAGACAATAGCGAGATCACAGCTTGAATAACATATTGTCGCAGTCATTACTACAGTTTTTCTCCGTATACGTTTTTCAATCTAAAACTATAACTCTATTATTGTAAGAAAATTCAATTTTACTTCCAAATCGTCACGTGTGAAAGTATCGCAGCGGCGACAAAAATTTCAATTTTTTTTCGTTTAAACGCCGTAAAAATTGACAAAACATATAGAAAACATGATTCGGGAACAAACATTTTGTTGTCTGTCGGTCTTTTTTTTTTTTTTTTTTTGCCGGGTGAGGAAGCTCATGTTCTTACCTCTGCGCTCGACCTCCATCGCGACAGAGAGTGTGGGACTCAGAGTACTATAGGTGCAAACCTCTGCCTACCCACCTAACCTCACCTCATTTCTTCACCATACCTACTGGAACCACTTTTCGTAAATCATCAGTAGGTAGGCTGTCTTTAGAATTTGTCTCTTTTCAATCCGCTCTTTGCCTCTCCTCTACTTCTTTAGTTCTTAGGACATTTCGGACGTAGCTGTGGAATTTTTCCCATTTTTCAGAGTCTTCCATCATGATGTCAAGGATGTTGTACATGGTCAGGTCTGTCTTCATACCCTGTCTTAGGGTTTCTCGCTCGTTCTCCCATCTTGCGCAGTCAAATATGGTGTGTGTTACCGTCTCTGCCATCCCGCAGTACAAACAAGCGTCGGTTTCTGCTCTTCCTATCCGGCATAGATATTCCCTGAAAGAGCCATGGCCTGTGAGCATTTGCGTCAGGAAATAATCTGTTCTTCTGTGCTTGCATTCCACCCATTTCTTCAGATCTGGAATTAACTGCTTGGTCCACTGAGCGACATGGGTTGTGTTATCCCACATCTCCTGCCATTTTTGAAGAGTGCTGGCCCTCTCTTCTGCTTTTGTTTTCGGTGTGTTTCCGTCTCTTCTGTGATATAGCCTCGATCTCTCTTCCACGGCAAGCTCGATTGGTACAATTCCTGCGACCACCTGTACCGCCCTTGCCGACACAGTGCGGTATGCGCTAGTAACTCTTAGCAACATCCTACGTTGGACTTTTGTAGCTTGTCTGTTATGCGTATCTTTTTTCATATGTTCGGACCAGATAGGTGATCCATATAAAAGAATTGATTGGACCACGTTATATAGCATCTCCCTCTTTTTGGATCCGGGGCCTTTTACGTTTGGCGTTATTCTGATCAATGCTGCCACCTTTTCTTCTGCTTTTTGTATTGCTGTTTTTATGTGTCGTCCAAAGTTTAGATTTTCCCCGATGGTTATACCCAAATATACAAGACTTTGTTTGGGTGCTATTTCTACTCCCCCACACATAAATCTGACTTCGGTCCTTGCTCTTCCTCCTCTAAGTATAACTGCCTCTGTTTTCTGTGGAGCTAACTCTAATTCATTGTTGTTCAGCCATTTGTGGATCTGCAGTAAGTGCTTCATTTCCTTTCCATTCCAGCTCTTCCTTTGTTTTCGCCGTGATAATAACTGCCAGGTCATCTGCATAGGCCAGCGTGGTCACTCCTTCTGGTGTTAGTACGTTTAGCACCCCATCATATAATATATTCCACAGGCTGGGTCCCAGGACCGACCCCTGTGGCACACCCGTTGTAATTTCCTGGCAGACATTTTTATCTATCTGCAGGGTTGTCTGTCGGTCTGTCGGTCTGTCGGTCGGTGGACCTGTCGATCTGTCGACCTGCCAGTCAGTCGGTCTGTTGGTCTGTCGGTCTGTCGGTTTGGCAGTCTGTATGTCTGTCTGCTTCTAGGCAACTTTAGAACGAACTGAGATGTCGCCTTCAAATTTTGTACGCAGTTAGAAACCGATAAACGAACGATTCGGGTTGTTTTTTGGTAAAATTGCTCTTGGGGATAGGCGACGAATTGGGCGTGATTTGGTGAAAATTGACATTTTTTCGTTAAACCTCGAATAATATAACGTTTAAGGGTTTGTTTATTAGAAAATTTTCAATTTCATCAAGGATCTGGGATAGGCGACGAATAGGGCGTGATTTGGTGAAAAATTGACATTTTTTCGTTTAACCTCGAATAATATAACGTTTAGGGGTTTGTTTATTAGAAAATTTTCAATTTCATCAAGAATCGGTAGTCTGTGCTAAAATTAAATTAGGGGTTGAATGTGTGGAGGTGGAACATCTGTGACAGAAATTTCGATTTTTTTGTTGCTAAGTATGTCTCAAAATATATAGAATACTTGATTTCGTAACGAAAACCTTCTTGTCTGTCATTCTGTCGATCAGTCGGTCTGTCGGCCTGTACGTCTGTCTGTTAGTAGGCGTAATAACGTTAGAACGAATTGATATATCATCTTTAAATTTGGTATTCAGTTAGCACCCGACAAAGGAATGCTTCTAGTTGTTTTTTAGTAAGATCGCTTAAGGAGCTAGGGAATAAATGACGGGTGATCTGGTGAAAATTGGAATTTTTTCGAATAACATAATTTTTCAGAAGTTTGTGTGAGCAGGAATAGCAATATTTTTTTGTGGTCAAGTGATGGACCCTAAATTGATTTCATGAGAATGTCTTTCTGAGTAAAGTAGGTTATACAGCTATGTGGAAGTTATGATTCAATTTGCAGCACTTTTTTTATTAAAATTCGCTGTCATAAAGCATCATTTATGATAAAAGTTATAATTTGCTAAATTGCTTCATGCTGTTAAAGTTTTAGAATATTTTAAAATTGAGAGTGATGACTATCACCAAATATGATATTAATTAAATGTCAATTTAATTACCCCGGCATAAAATCACAAGTATTTAATTATTTTCCATTACGTTAATGTAGATATTCAATTGCTTTTTATGCTGCAATAAATGAATAATAAAACAGGCATGTGATGGATATAGTTCGAATTAACTCTTTATTTTAGTGGGGAACTGCATATACAGGTTGGCCCATTGAAAACGAGTTGGCAGCCAAACTGCCAAGAAAAGCTTTTGTCGAAAAAACCTGAAACACATCAAGGTGGCCTATAAGGGGGAAAACTTTTAAGGCAAAAAGTATTGACCAAACTTTATCACCCGAAGCGGGGGTGTCATCCAAAAAAATTTTTTCAAATAGGAATAGGGATCATGTGATATTTCGTTGAAAAGAGCTTTTGATTACCTGTAAGACGGCTTTTTTATCTTTGAATGTCTGTCTTTTCGTTTATAAGAGATGGATTTTTGAAATATCACTAACATTTCCGGAGAATTTCTTAATGCTTAAGTTGGGTCTCACTAGCGTCCAAGACTGCGTTATCACAAGACATATTTTGATGAGGTTTTTTTGGGGGCACCCTAATCCTAATCTAAATAACTTTTTGTTACCTACGTAAACCTTTAACAACATTTTTGTTTTGTGATGGTGGTAATGCTGGTGAAGCCCAACGCAAGCAATAAGGATCTCTCGGGAAAAGCATCAGTGATATTTCAAAAACCCTATCTTGTAAACGAATAGACCGAATTTTTAAAATAAAAAAGCAATTTATAGGGAAACAAAATCTCTTTTTAACGAGCTATCACGTGTTTTGCGTCAAAATGTGTCCCCCACACAAGCAAACTTGACGTGCTTCAGATTTTGCTCGAGAACATCCTTTCCTGGCAGTTTTTGCTGCCAGCTCGTTTTCAGTGGGCCACCATGTATGTTTTCATTTTATTGAGAAATTAAGTTGAAATGGAAACTGCGCATTGTTCAAAATGTGCCGTAAATACCATTGCTTTTGTCGTATAAATATAAATTATTTGGGAAAATCTATTTCCTATGTAAACGATGCACCTGCGAGGCTCAACATAAAACGTTCTGTATCCTCAAATTTAACAAGGATTACGCGCCTAATAAAACCCACATTACACAGCTTGTTAGAGCCCGTAACCTCACATTAGGAAGCATTGCAAGCTTTATTATCTGACCGACTTTATGGCCAGTTTTATTTGGCATTATAAAACCATATTTTATTATGTCACCTTATGCGGCTACATTAAAACAGTATAACATAAAATTTTGTAGATTAGTTTCTACAAAACGAACAAATAGCATTCCCGTTTCAACATATAATGGACATCAAGCACCAACAACGTCACTTTTTATGTAGCCATCTTATAGGAAAATGTTGAGTAAATCGTTATTTTGCAGGCTAGTGCGTTCTTAACACAGCATGAAATTTAAAACAGAGGTAAGAGCCCCATTTAACCGGCTTACTAACAAACCACCTTAATAAATGTATTCTGAGAAACAAAACACAAAACAGATAGAATAAAGAAAGGAAACCGGTGTCGAATATTGATTAAGTAATTACATTATTCTTCTAGCAATCATTAGGAAGGTTCTAAGAAAAGATTTTCCAAAAAAATCAAGACATTCAAATTTTAAAATAAAAAATTAAAAATTGCTTCAAATAAACACAAAATAAAGCAACACTAATTTTTGGTCCCTTAAATTTTAAATTTATTTTATCAGGGAATTTTCGCTAGTGAGAAGAACTGTTTTCATATATATATATATATATATATATATATATATATATATATATATATATATATATATATATATATATATATATATATATATCTAGTGCCACACCACCGTATCCAACTTACGGTCCTCTCAGCGGCCGTCTACCTTAGTGCCATCAGTTGGATAAATTTTAATTATTATTGATATGACGCAATGATGAGCTCTAATAAGGGCAAAACTAATATGTGTCTCCAATAATAGTTAAAATATATCCATCCTTATATATATATATATATATATATATATATATATATATATATATATATATATATTGTAACGGTATTTTTCTTAGTGCGACACGCATGAACGAAACGGAACATATATAAGGGGATATACTACTCATAAAATAAGACAAACTAGTAAACATTCACCTTGTATAATAACAACCTCAATTTGAAACCAATAGAATAACTATATTCCACCTTAATTACATCTAATGACACTCTTCTAATTAACTATTATCAAATGTATTAGGTTTCATTAAAGTGTTGACATATTTACATTTTGTAAACAAACTGTCCATCTCTTTTTCTGCAATGGCATTTCCTTCTCTCTTAGATAAAGAACTTGAAATTTTATGTTTACTGAAATATCGCTAACTTGGTTGTTGATATCAGCCTCATCTTTATCAGTATATTTGTTATATTCTTATTTGCAATTTTGGTATCTTGAAAACAAAGACGAGTTAGAAATCGGCATATTTAAAGATATAATCAATAAAATAACTTTAAAAATATAGGCTGTAATTACCTGCACCAGTTGCTGGATCTCATAGAGTTTCTTATTAAATATTTGTACCGCAAGGAGTACACTAGTGGGAGTTATTTATTTAATCACAAGACACCATCGTTAAATAATCCAAACCCCTATATATATATATATATATATATATATATATATATATATATATATATATATATATATATATATAGGTTTTTGACTATTCTTACAGAGTTTTTTCCGACAGATTGTATTTTTTGGATAGATTTGATTTTGGCGAATTTTTTGTTAAACGAATTCAGTTTTCTTGACTCAACAAGGTCAAGTAGCAGAAAAAATATTTTGAAAATTTTATCATTTTTGTTTTTAAAACGCCAAAGTCGCGATTTGATACGTCAAAATTTGCAATTTTCAGACAACGAATTTGAAACAAATACTGATTATGTAGAATATATGTCGTAATAAGTGTGTTTTACAAAGCCTTAAGGTTCAGCTTCAACCATCATTGTCCTTCGTTTTACTAAAATACTTTCGGAAAATCCATTTCAAATAGCCCATTTTTCTGATGCTTCGGCAGTAGTTTCAGCTATAGAGTTTATGGTTTAATAGTCTATATTTAAGTAAATTTTCCTAGAAAAAATTCGTTATTGAGTGGACCGCGACTTATGTATTTTAAAAAGGTTTCTTCAAATGAGCACAAACCAGAACCCCTAAAATTCATATACGGGGTCAGTTTAAGTTTTTGTCTGTTTACACATATACAAGGTGACGCATTTCTGCGGTAGAGCTCCATATATCCGTTATTATACAAGATATGAGAAAAAAAGTATATACGTCAATTATAGGGTATCTCAAGCTGCCTCTTATAAACCTATTTTGACAGTCACAGGGTGGCCCATAAGTCGTTGGTGATACACATTTTCTTTTTTTATTAGAACACCCCCTCATGTCATTGCATTCTTGTATTTTCCATCAAATTATAATGCATGTTTGTAGGCAAAAAATTTATATCGTACATCGTTTTTGAGTTGTTTCAATGATTTTGCAACTTTTCACGTTTTTGGTACATATTTCAAACACATCAAAAATTGTGCGTTTTTCTCAATAGATAGGGGAGCCCACTGGAAATGACGCATTCAGAGAGCTTTTTTATAGGGTGTCTTGAGCTACCTCTTAAAAATTATTTCTACAATCACAGGATGGCCCATAAGTCGTTGGTGATACAAATTTTTTTTTTTTTTAATCAAACACGCCTTATGTTATTGCATTTTTGCATTTTCCTTCGAAATATACTGCATGTTTGTAAGAAAAGAAATTCTGGACGCAGCAAGTGCGTTATGGTAGCGAATTTTGATTAAATGCTTCATATTTGAATAGCTCAATTTGCTATTAACCTATAATAGTGATGGGAAAAACGGTTATTTTATGTTAACAGTTGAAGCCGTTAACGTTATTTAATAATAAGCGTTGAAAATAACGGCTTCAGTTATTTTAAACTGGATAGTCGATCGATAGTATCCTACATTTCCAAAGCTGTGAGCGAGAGCGAGCACACTAGTATAAATGCATTGTATTTTTACCCCGTTATTTCACGTAGTGTATAAATCTCAAATTTTGTCGATATGAGAAGGAAACAAAGGGTTAAGAAATTATAATAAGCGTGTCGTAAATCTTTTACCACTCTGAAGTGAAACTTTTAGAAATCAGAAATGAGTCTTATATTAGTATTTACTTAGATGTTTTAGGAATTATAAACTAGTCATTTCTAACAAATTTATTTTATGAGGGCTCTTTACGTAAATGTCAATGCCACAGCAAGAATCAATAAATATCATTATTTATCACGTCTTGGGAAGTTAGACGTTAGAACTTTTATTGATACACAGGGAGTGATTCTAAGAACTCCATAACATAACGCAGCTCATAAAATTTCGGTAAAGAAATTTGCCTTTATTATGTACATATGGTTTGTTATTACATTATGCTTTTATTCTTTCTTAGAAAAATCTCTATCTCTAGTTACATTTTCGGTGCACTGGTCATCTTTATCAGTCCACTTTTAAAAACTGTGCAAACAACAGCCAACAGTATAAAAAATTGAGTTTGAGTTAAAAAAAAATTGGAAGATATATAGTATTAATTGTTTATTTACTTATTTTATTATTCGTTGTTTTAAAATTAGTTTCAAAAATTTCAAAGGGCTGTAACTTGGAGGAGAAGGGGAATCACCCTGTAAAATTTTTCGCATCAATTTGGTAACACCCTATATATATATATATATATATATATATATATATATATATATATATATATATATATATATATATATATATATATATATATATATATATTCATTTAATTTTTTATATTTAAATGCATATAGATATTAAAAAATGTTGTATCATTATATTTTTTTATCAATTTGATAACTATTATCAGACAAACGAAAATGACGTGTTAACTGTTTTCTTAGGTAATGTATATAAATTTAAATAAATAAGTACTTTAATTTCACGTGAAATAACCTTATTTTGCGTTGTCTATAGTGAAAGTAATATCACGTTTTTACAGAAATTCATCTTTTCACCCAACATTTTTTATTATTAAATATTTGGATTTACATACTAGTGGGAAACTCAACTGTTTCAAAAATAACAGCTTCTCAGTTTAACAGAATAACTCTGTGTGGTAGTGTCCGTATGCCGTATCCTCATCAACAACCGGTTAAAGTTAAAATTAAAATTAAACCGTTTTATTGTACCGAAGATCGTACGTCCCTAAAGCTGTGAGCGAGTGCGAGCACAGTAGTATAAATAATAATGTTATGAAGTACAGTCCGCTATATACTGTATAACCATACATATTTAGCATTCCCAATCTCAAGGCTATTCATCCCGTTAAATAACAGTTGCCGATGAAAACCGATGTTTATTCATCGAACCTAGTTGCAGTAGAATTGAAACAGACACGACTCCGAATTCTAGTTTAGTGTAAATAGCGTTACTTTTTAAGCTGTTATTTTTATAAATCCATAACTGGTGGTTACCGTTACGGCTCGGTAACCGTTTAAAAATAGCTGACAGTTAAATAACGACCCATCACTAACCTATAAGGTTGACCAGAAAACGAGTTTTTTCGGGAACACTTTGTTTAGTTTCGAAAATTTTTGTACATTTTTAAACAATAAAGTTATTTTGATGAAACATTGCACATTGTTTTTACTATGTAGGTTATACAGGTAACCAAATTTGATGCCAGCTTTCTTAAAAAAAAACACGCATATTACACTATTAAACATTTTTATGAAAATTCACTACCATAACGCACCTCCTGTATCCAGACTTTTTTGTATGAAAATTCGCAAAAGCTGTGAGTATACTATTATTTTTATCATTATTTTAATTGTTGTACGATAACCATTATACGTATGAGATTAAACGTAAATTTTTCGTTAATTTTTGAATGGTATATTAACGATTTAATTAATAATTTTTCGATGAAAGAAACTTTTTGTAAAACTTCGTTACGGTAATGAATTTTCGCCGTCACGACTTTCTAATTGTGTTTTATTTCCGTGGTTGCTCACAGCTTATGTAGCACACATGACTGCATTATTTGCTAACAGCGTTAGGTACTGTCTGTTTAATTAGAAGTTTACACAATATTTTCGTAAGAGATTGAAATCTTGGTTGAAGTAGATAACTTCTAAACTTTGCTGCGAAAACTTTTCCAAAACTCACTAGACCGTTAAAGTCATAATTAAAACTATCAAAGTCGATATCGTAATTAGAACGGCTACAGCCACGTAAAATCATTTGACTTCCTTTTGTTCAATTGGATAGGAAAGCGAAGATATGAAAATTTGATTAAAATCTAATTGTTCCTTAATTAGATTTGCTTATGAAATATCGGCCTGCTTCATAACACTTATTTCATTTCCTCAAATCTTCTGAGTTTGTGCTTGAGTAAGGCCGACCCTAGTTTTCAACATCTTTATTCGATTTATTTAATTAAGTAATTCAAAACTGCAAATCTAGGGATTAACTTCCAGATTAAACAGAAATTAATTATATCAAAGATAAGGAAAAATACTTCATAATTAGTCAGATTTGGACGCTAGTTCGCATTAAATTTACATTTTGTGTATACGTATTAAAAAACTCTGGACGCAGCAAGTGCGTTACGGTAATTTTCATAAAAATGCTTTTATTGCAAATATGTGTGTTTTCTTTTTAAGAAAGCAGGCATCAATTTTGGTTACCAGTGTAACCTATATAGTAATAACAATGTGCCATGTTTCATCAAAATGAGTTTATTGTTTAAAAATGTACAAAAATTTCCAAAAGTAAACTTAGAGTGTTCACGGAAAAACTCGTTTCTTGGACAACCTTATGGGTTAATAGCAAATTGGGCTATTCAAATCTGAAGCATTTGATCAAAATTCACTACCGTAATGCACTTGCTGCATCCAGAATTTTTTTCTTACAAACATGCATTGTATTTCGATGAAAAATGCAAAAATGCAATAACATAAGGCGTGTTTGATTAAAAAAAAAAAAAAATTTGTATCACCAACGACTTATGGGCCATCCTGTGATTGTAGAAATATTTTTGAAGATGTAGCTCAAGACACCCTATAATTAATATATACATTTTTTTTTCATATCTTGTATAATGAAGGATATATTGAGCTTTATCGATTTTTTACGAAAATTCTACAAAAATGATATACCATTAAACGATAAACTCTATAGCTAGGACTACTGCCAAGCATCAGAGAAAGAGTCTATTTGAAATGAATTTTCCGGAAACATTTTAGTAAAATGAAGGACAATGACGGTTGAAACTGAGACTTCAGGGTTTGTAAGACATCCTTCTGGACACATTTGATTTCCATAGCCCGTATTAGATTCAAGTTATTTGCCTAAATATTGCCGATTTTGACGTTTGGAATCGCAACTTTGACACTTTGAGGAAAACCAAAATTTATTTTTCTTTAAATGCCTATAACTTTTTGTCTTTTGACCTACATAGCTAAAGTTTGGCAGGTAACTTACCTATAAGGATATAAACCCGCGTATCAAATTTGGTTGCACTTGCTTTGTTAGTTCCGGAGATATATATCTTTTTTCGAAAGAAAACACAAAATTTTCCGGGAAAACCTGCGCAGATTTTCCTGG
This sequence comes from Tillus elongatus, assembly GCA_964006375.1. Classification (NCBI taxonomy): domain Eukaryota; kingdom Metazoa; phylum Arthropoda; class Insecta; order Coleoptera; family Cleridae; genus Tillus; species Tillus elongatus. The sequence goes on from OZ023262.1 coordinate 93,859,302, forward strand.
ATAACGAACTTATCCAAGCCATTTGCAAAAGGAATTTATTCACCAAATTTAATCAAAATTGGCCCATTATTTTTGAGTTATCGGATATGTGTTCTGGGGGGCCTAATTTGCGCTCATTTGAAGAAGTTTTTCTCATGTCGGGATCTCCTCATTAGTGAATTTTTTTAAAGAAAATTAACTAAAAGTCCATACGCAGCGGGTATCTTATGGTAGCGAATTTTTTCCAATATATTGAATAGCTTTTATAAAATTAAAAGTCTAGACGCAGCAAGTGCGTTACGGTAACCAACCCATGGAAATCATCTACACACTTTTACCAAAATTGTACACTGCTTTCTGGCTACTTCATTACTCCCCTTCATTAAAAAAAAACATTGACGCAGCGAGTGCGTCATGGTAACGAATAAGGTGTATAAAATAAAGTGCTTAGTTTTTTTTCGGTAATCGTTATGGAAGAAATGTGCCGTAGGTACATTACGTTCCTCTTTTTTTGAAAAACGATAAATTATCTCAAAAATAATTGTAACAATCTTATCTGTGATGGGCGGCGAACGAATAAAATTTGTATCTATATATATATATATATATATATATATATATATATATATATATATATATATATATATATATATATATATATATATATATATATATATATATATATATATATATATATATATATATATATATATATATATATATATATATATATACAGGCTGGCGCATTGAAAACGAAACAGACCGATTTACGTCGAGAGATTTTTTTTTAAATAAACGCTAAAACACGTCAATTTTAATATTGAGGGGGACATCTTTTGACATAAAACTCAACTCTAAAGTCTAAAGGGGTTAAATCCGGTGATCTAGGAGGCCACTCAATAGCACCTCTACGTCCGATTCATTGTCTTGGAAACTCTCTGTTCAAAAACTCCCTAACACGCTGTGAAAAATGCGGAGGAGCTCCATCTTGGTGAAACACCAATTGATTTTCTTGATAGCGATCATCATTTTCAACGATGTCAATTAGTAGAGGGTAAACGAAATCTTCTAGTAACTCCAAATACGTTTCGCCACTCAAATTTCCATCAAGAAAAATTGGTCCGATTAAACGATATCCAAAAATTCCAGTCCAGACATTCAATTTCTGTGGAGTTTGAGTGTGGACTTCGTGAAAATTTCTTGGATTATTATCTGCCCAATAAAGACAACTATGACGATTGACTGTAGAGTTTAATAAAAACGTACACTCGTCTGAAAAACAGATATTAAACAGAAACTTCCCGTTATCAGCTATTCGTGCAGTCATAACTTCACAAAACTTCAGCCGCCGATCAAAATCATCTTCATTCAGTTGTTGTACAAGATGAATTTTATACGCGTGAAATTTATGATGCTTCAATATTCGCTGAAAAAAGAGTGATTATTTCAACTCTTCCTTCTACAGAATACACCATTGAAAAATTAATTTTAGTTAGTACTATCAAGTATCAAACCGACTGATAAACTGACATAATACACTGCCTTTCTCTCATTCCAATAATAAATGTTCTGATAGCCAATTTTTTTGTTTACAAACCAACAAAACATTGACTATCAGCACATTTCTTAACGGAATGAGTGAAATGCGTTTTTACATCTCCAATTGTGAATAATTTTTAAACGAGTTGATAAAACTTCCAAAAAGATTAGCGTGCTGAATTCAGAAAAGAAAGAGCTTTCAAATGATGTAACACTCCACCCATGTTCCCTATTTAAAATATAAGGGTTGTTATCACCAGCCTTAAGGTATTTATGTGACATAGTTGAGTTTTATGTCCAAACATGTCCCCCTCAATATTAAAATTGCTGTATTTTAGCGTTTCTTAAAAAAATAATTCTCTGGACGCAAATCGGTCTGTTTCGTTTTCAATGTGCCACCCTATATATATATATATATATATATATATATATATATATATATATATATATATATATATATATATATATATATATATATATATATATATATACGTACATATATACAGGTATATCCGCTTTTATTATCTAGGCCGTAAAAATTATGCGATAGAGACTAATTTTGGTGAGCAGATATAAACGACACGTGCATTATTTGAAAATCATATTGTCGAATACAAGCAACTTGCAGTTATAGCCTGTATATTTAAACATTTTTGAAATCGACGATTAATTCTACACACTTTTTTCGCCGACCGTTTTCGATAAATTGGAGATTACATTTATCATGTATCTCATTTTTCCTTGTTTTGTCAAAACCTTATTTGTCACATGCATCACTGTTGACAGTTGAGTACTCCTGTAGGTAGTAACTCATAATACAGTGCCTTTTACTTTTACACCCAATGTGTTGCTATGACTTTTACATGTTAAATGTCATCAGAATGACTGTCATGCCAAGGGGATGTACCGACAACAATTTCCAGATCGTCGGACACCAGCAGCGCGCACCTTTTACTTGACAGGTTCATTCTCGAGATCGATACAACACTCTTATCATGAGGCACCTGCAAAAAATGAAGAATTTTCGATAAATATATTAGCGTCCACAAAGTTGAGTCCAAAAGCTTCCGTCAGTGAGATTTCTCTATAAATAGAAAGTATCAAGAGCAGCTTACATAGGATCGTCAAATAAGGCAATCTCCATCCTTATAAAGTACGTATTGTTTCAGCACCTTTTCCCACAGACTAGAAACAAATGCTTCATTTTAATTCATTTCTCTTCTACGAGTTATTCTTCCAGAGGATCATACGTTATTGGAGAATATCCTATAAAACGATGAATCGAGATTTCATAGCAGCACAATTCTCCTTACTGGCCAGGGGAAAACCCACATTGTGTTGAATTAACCCATTTTCAAACAACATGGGGCATAAATGTGTGATGCGGATTACTCAATGAGCGTGTGATAGGTAGATGCTTATTTTTCGAAAATACGTTGAGTGGGGGTGGCAGAAATTTTCTTGAAAACATTTCTTTAATTGCTAAAAGATATGCATGTTCGTAACCGTGGGACAATTTTCTGGCAACAAGACGGTGCCATCATACAAGAACATATTTGTGAAAAGTTACTTGAATGGAAGATTCTGTAATAAACGGATTGCTGATGGAAGAATTATAAAGTGGCCAGCTTCTCCCCCTGATTTGACCCCGCTAGATTTTTCCCATGAGGTCCTTACAAAGAGATGGTTTATACTTATCAGCCAACAGATGTTAATGATCTTAAAAATAGGACAAGACGAGCATGCCATAACTTTACTCCCGGTATATGCAAGGGAACTACTTAAACGATTTTAAGCTCGTGTTGAAGTGAAGGCAAGACATTCGACAATATGCTCCTCAGAGATAGCACGTATCATTAGATATGACCACTGAATTTTATTTTAAACGTATAATTATTATAAGAATAGCCTGGATAATAAAAGTCGAAATACCTGTATATATATATATATATATATATATATATATATATATATATATATATATATATATATATATATATATATATATATATATATTATTATTATTATTATTGTTTATTGGTATATAATAATACATCATGTCCATATAAAGAAGTCAGAGACTTGTACATATATTATTTGACATAATTTAAATCGTTTTGGCCCAAATGTGTTTGACGTATGCTTTCCAAAAGTTATTAACTTCAAATTTTGACGTACGAAAATTTAATTACCTTCTTCTCCCATCTAATGTTTCAATCATTGCCTACATTCATAACAGCTTCCAACCATATCAATATTCTCTTCGGATAAAAATCTGTTCTAACCATTCCTTATTAAATACAACATTTTTAAATTTTAAACAGGAACTAAATGACAGTATCTAACTGACATTAACCTAAATATTATATATATATATATATATATATATATATATATATATATATATATATATATATATATATATATATATATATATATATATATATATATATATATATATCAATATTACGTATTGTGTTTTTATGATATTTTATTCGTTATTATAGCAAACTCGCTGCGACCGTATTGTTAAATTAAGTTTTCAATTAAGTCCTAACCTTATTTGTTACAATAACGTTGCGTCAATATTTCTTCTATAATACATATAAATTCGAAAATCGGTACCTCTATAAAGCAACATTTTCGTTATGAAAATTTGATAAAAACGAACTAATGTTTAAATACCAGACATATTTCAGGTTCTAAAACGACAGCATAAATACCCTGGATACATACAAAAATTGTAGCAAAGGGATTTGCACAAGAGTAGGAATTGGTTGACAGGGTATGGTTTCTAAAGTATGTAGTCTAATATATTACCCAGCCGTAATAACCCAGGAAAAATTTCTTTATTTAATAACAAAAGTGGATGACGTCTGCGCGAAATTAGCTCAGGACTAATTAAAAATTCCCAGGTCGGCAGCGAACCTGGATAAATCAACACTAGTCCTTGTTAAGAGTGGGAACTCGAGCACCCAGCTTGATTATATTCATAGTTTATTCTTATTTTGCGCGAGAACTGGGCTTTATTGTAATTTACGCCGCACGGAGACATTATTTTTTTTATTTGGATGCAGCCAACGCGCCGGGTTTTTATACGGATTAAGATATTACCGCGGTAAGTTGAGCGTATGCATTATTGTTACCCGGTGTCCCAGCAACAAAGACGTGTACAATTTCTATGCTAAGTGCACATGCAGTCTAGCGATGATCCGACCACTCAGCCGAGCTATTTCCCGCTTAGGTTGTGTTTTCTCGTCGGTAAATGGGTTGTTTATCCCCTGGGAACTCATAAAAGTGATCCAATCATCTCCCACATCGTCAGCCACTACCGGCGGTCTTTACGTGCTGACCCCTACCGTTCTAACTCCAAACTAAATTTGTAAATGTTCACGTCCGGTCTGAACTCACGTTCTATTGCTATCAACTTATGCATTAAAACATAAAACAAATATCCTGGTCAAATCCCCACTTTTTTAGACATTGTTGTGTTTTTGAGCACGTTTTCTGGTTTGTCCGCCTGCAAAAATCATTGGCTGCAATTGGAAGCGTGATTGCTTTTTTAATCGAAAATAAAACGTGATTATTCTACTATGGCAGCAAATAACTTCTAACGAATTACATGCTCTATGAATTTGATGAATGCGAGTTCGGGAATCTCTGCATTCAATACAAAAATTTACTGGTTATTTTGTTGCGGAATAAACGCGGCGATTGAAATTAGGCTGAGTATATATGCAGTTATAGTCATATGCTTTATTAATATTTAGCTTTTTATTTCAACGCAATATGTGAAAGTCGGAACGCAAGTAGGTGCGTTATAGGAGCGCTTTTTCATGAGTCTTGTACACCCTTGTACGTTCTATCTTCTTGCCTTTTGTGATATTTTTTTAATTTTTTACAACACACCACGAGCGCTCACAGCCTTAAAACTATCATACCGTGGGTGTCGACACGGAGGAAAGAGACAACTTGTTAATTCTGCACTTGAAGGTTTGGAGGTTCGGAGGAGAAGGGAAAACATGTGCCGGCAAGGAATTACACAACTTGGAAGTACTCGGGACAAAAGAGCTGGCGTAGCAAGATGTTTCATGTCTGGTGACCTGGACAATAAAAGGGTGCATTCGCTCTGACCCCTGGTAGATCTGTTGGGGGCAGCATTATGGAAGAAAGCTCCTCTGAGCCCATGCTCCCATCTACAAAAGAGAGAGAGAGAGAGGTCACCAACGGCACGTTGGTAGGCAAGGGATGTCAGCTTTTGGGTGAGGGTAGGGTCACCGATGAGACGTATAGCTCTCTTCTGAGTGGAGTCCAGGATAGCGAATGTAGAAGCGGCAGCGGCACCCCAGATGTGGGAGCAGTATTCGGGGTTTAGCCTTATTTGTGAAGTATATAAGGTATAGAGATAAGCTGGTGAAAAGTATTTGCGCGCCCGGAAGAGGAAACCTCATTTATTAGCAGCCGCATCTGCAACTGATATGACATGTTGGTGCCAACTGAAATTTCGAACCACAGAAATGCCAACAAGTGAAAAGGACTCATTACTTTGAATAACCTGGTTGTTCATTGTGATGGGCCTAGGGCTGGTGTATCTCTTATGAGATAGAAATGAAAACTGAGCTTTGGCGGAGTTGAATAGTACCAGATTTATACTTTCCCAGTCTAATATTTTTTGGAGATCCACAGATACAGAACCCTCCATGAGTCTACGATCTTCATCTAATTGAGCTAAAGAGACCAGACTTAGAATATTGTATATTTGAGTGGAGGATGCTGTCATCCACGTAACTTGCAACTGAGTTGGATGTTCTGGAGAAAAGGTAATTGATGTGAAGAAGACACAAAATAGGGGCTAAAGCTGAACATTGAGGGACTCCTGCATTAATTGGATAAAGTTTAGAGGAATGGCCATACACGACAACAGAAATGCTCCGGTTGGAGAGGAAATGAAATTTGCTGCCCACGTACAGAGTTTTGGTGGTAGGCCATAGGTCGGTAGTTTTTTAAGCAGCGCTGCGTGCCAGACCTGGTCGAATGCTTTGGATATGTCTATAGCAACAATCTGGGATTCGCCGTGTAGTTCCATAGACTTGTTCCAAGAATGGGTGACAAAGGAAAAGAGGTCGGCAGTTGATCTGCGCTGACGGAATCTATACTGCCTGTCGTGTTGTAGACTGTGTTTTTCAAGAAATTTTAGTAATTCGGTGTTTATATACTTTTTCATCACTTTAGAAATGACTGAAAGGAGAGAGATAGGCCTGTAGTTGCTAGGAAGCGCTTTCGATCCTTTCTTGGGGACAGGTTGTACTCGAGCAGTTTTCCAGTTACTAGGGAATATGCCTCTATTGTAAGATGTCTGAAACAGACGAGTCAGGACAGGAGCAAGTTCTGGTGCGCATTTTTTGAGAACATTTGCTGGGATCTCGCCAAGACCAGGCTTTCCTGGTATTAAGAGAAGAGAGCATCTTTCGTACCATTTTAGTTTTGAAAATGATATCCGTCATTTTATGCGCGACATTGGGGACTGTTGGTGGTTGAACATTTGGAGGTGGGTTGAGAGTAGAATTTCCGGCGAACAACGAGGAAAAAAGTTCAGCCTTTCCCAGGGCGGTAGAAACAATTTCGTCCCCCGAAACAGGAGGTGGGAACGTGCTCTTGCAGAAATTATTCCCAATAGATTTAGCAAAGGTCCAGAAGGGTTTGCTGCCGTTGGAGTTTGAGAGGACTTTGTTTGTGACGTGGTTATGAAACGAGTTTGTTGCCTCAGAAAAAATGCGGACATAGCGGTTTCTTGCGCCCTTAAATGCTTGGTGGTTTTCTTGACTGGGACTGCGCAGGAGCATTTTGTGAGCTTTGGCCTTTTCAAGTGTGGCCTTGTCACAGTATTTAGAGAATCAGGGCTTTGAGTGGCTAAATAGGTTTTTTGTGTACGTGGAATAAATAATTCCATGCCAGCTTGGATGATTTCGGTGACGTTTTGTGAAATATCAGAGGGGTCAGGATGAGAGAAGCAGACAGACGCCCATGGAAATGAGGAAGAGTAATCCCGCATTTCGTCCCAGTTTGCGGAGTTGTAGTGCCAAACGATACTTGGGTGTGATGACTGTGTGACCTCGGGTTGCATTGCGCAGAAAGCAGTGACCACGCCGTGGTCTGAACGACCAAGGGGGGCGGTGCATGTATGTCGGGAAAAAATTGTTACTGTTTTTGAGTTTTTTCAATTTTTTGCAACTTTTAACATTTTTGGCACATATCAAAAATTATGACACGGCGTTTTTACCAATAAATATAAGAGTCGCATAAAAGTAACGCATTACAGTTTATATTATTCCTCAAACAAATCTAGGTGCCGTATACAGAGCGCTCTCAAATAATGACTGAATTTGAAACTATTCAAATTTAACAAAAATTTTTCAAATTGAATAACTTCCTATTCCTACACGCTTTCTGAAATGTTTTTTGCATCTTGTTTTCTTGAATCTTAATCACAGATGACGTACCTATATAATTTGGATTGTAGGTACATATTAAGCAGATTAAAAAAAAGACAATACTCTGATATATTTGTTTCTTTCCGTAAAAATCGTTGTTCGTAAAATTTTTGTGACAGTTTGGTAATTAATAATAAATGATTATTATTATTATTATTTATTTGCTGAAAACTATACATATGTCAGTAGGTCCAAGGACGTGCACAGTATTTAATGACAAAATTTAATGAGAATATTCCAAAATATATTTGACACTTTTCTTCCAAAACTTCAATCACTTCAAATTTTGACATACCAAATAATAAAAATTTCTCCATGTCCTTTCCATCTTAATGTATTAGTCAGCACTTTTATTTTAAATTAATCTTGACAATACCATTAAATATTTAATAAGTTAACGCAAGGATTTTATTTTCGAATTTTCGTGAAAACGTTGTTTGCAAATTTTGATCCAAACATTTTCTGGGAGTTTCGTCGAAAAGCTTTTTCTGAATAATTCTAATTTGGCAAGTTAGTAAATAGCTTGAAGAGGTTTGCTAGGAAAATCGAACCAGTTTTCGGTAACAGTATACTTTATATATATATATATATATATATATATATATATATATATATATATATATATATATATATTTGCACTTCAAATTACTTAAAATAAAGTTTTTGATGACATATAGTACACTGTTTCTACCATATAGGTTATACTGGTAACCACATCTGTTGATGCCTGCTTTCGTTAAATGAAAGTCTGGACACAGCAAGTGCGTGAATTTTCATAAAAATATTTCAAATAGCAAATATGTGTTTTTTAAAGAGAGCAGGCATCAAATTTGGTTAGAAGTATGGCCTATATAGTAGAAAAATGTACCATATATCATCAAAATAACTTTATGTTTGAAGATGTACAAAAATGTTTCGAAAATAAACTTAAAATATTCCAGAAAAAACTAGTTTCCTGGTCAACGAACCTTATAGGTTAACGGAAAATGGAGCTATTTAAATTTGAAGCATTTAATCAAAATTCGCTACCATAACGCACTTGCTGCGTCTCGAATTTCTTTTCTTGCAAACATGCATTATATTTACCGTGGTCGAAATTAGACACATTAAAAGTGGGTTCAGCAATGGCGCGGATGGGGGAATCCGACTGTCTAATTAAAACAAAGCAATGTTTAATATATTTGGACTGGGGAGATTTTTCTGGTTAACGAACTTATCCAAGCCACTTGCAAAAGGAAGGTAGACACTACATTTGATCTTCATCAGCGCATTATTTTTTGAGTTATCAGTGCGACACACACACACACACACACACATATATATATATATATATATATATATATATATATATATATATATATATATATATATATATATATATATATATATATATATATATATATATATACCGTGTGTTTCAAACTGGATGGGATTGTATTGCTATCTCCGTTATTAGTTATTATTAAGGATAGGGAGACTGTTCAATCTGCAATATTTGTAGAATTTCATACCTCTTTTCGTTTTCGAGTTATTTTGGGAAAACAAAATCTTTAGATTTATTTTTTCTTCAATATCTAAATAAGCATTGATCTGACATGTCTAAGACTTGCACATTATCAGGACATTTTTACAGAGTAATCTTTTTGTGCTATTCTCAACTTTGAATTGTCATTTGTTTTTGAGCTACAGGTATCAACGTTCGTTTTTATTATGGTAGCCATACTGGAATTTTTGATCGTGTGATAGCCTGTGAAAAGAGCTTTCGAACGATGTACAACATGCTTGAGAAATCTTGTAACTACACTGATAATTTTTGAGAAAAACCGTTTTGAGGATAGTAGGCAATGAAATCCAATACCAGAAAACAAATGACAAAAAAAGTGTTCAAAAAGCAGTAGGTCATGGAGTCTAACAATATATTTCTACTTTTAACCTAATTTTCCGTAATGATTCACGATAAAAAATATTTTGATTTAATTTACAATACTTAGTTGGGTAATAATGCTAGGTAATATTATGTGAAACAGTTTAATAACGAAACCTGGCAATAATAAATAGAAACTTAAACTCCACAAAACAACACAACTAGAAACGTAACTCAACAAATAATAAAATAGAAACTTAAAAATACACTAAATAGAAAATTGTTCAATATGGCCACCGTTTTGTTTAATGGATTTTATACACCTTTTTGATACATGACTGCAAACTCTGGTGAGGGTGTTTTGATTAATATGATTTATAGCTTCGGTAATTCTGTTTATTGGTATTTTGTGGTGGATCGAATTTATACACATCATTCTTCAGAGTACTCCAAAAATAAAAATCCATGTGTGTTATATCAGGACTTCGAACACACCAATGAACTGGCCCATTGTTACATTTTACCATTGTTGGTAAGATATTATGTCTCAATAGATTAAGATACCTTTTACCAGTTAAATTATTTCCATAAAAGAACGGACCAACAATAAAGTTACCTGAATTTTTTTTAAACTAACTGTCTAATATACAAATAAAAATAACAGTTTTTTACCTAATAAGCCGCACCAAACATTAATACCAAATCTGTCTTTCTTCCCTTAGATGGGGATTTTCATTTGCCCAATAAAGCCTATTATGGCGATTATACACACTACAATTTGTAAATCTGGATTCATCAGTCCATATGATTTTCAAATGAAAATTTTCATCTTGCTCACATAGTCCTTAACACCATCTGCAGAATTTAAGTCGCTTAGGGTAATGGTCAATATTTAAGCCTTGTACGATTGTAGGTTTGTATGGATGGTAATGACTTTGTTTTAATACACGGTGTACCGTACTTTTTGGAACGTCAATTTTTTCACCATAAAACCGAACAGATTGCGGAGGGTTTTCGTTTGAAACTTGTAAGACGGCATTATTTATTTCTTCATTTCTAGGCATTGGTAGTTTATTTGCCTGGAAGATACCGTCGTTTAATAGATTGGTCACTATTCTGCGAAATATTTTGGTGTTTGGTTGTCGTCTTTCTGGGTAGTTGTTTTGATATAAATTTGCAGCTGCCTCAGTATTTCGGTTAGAACGAATATAGCATTCCAGCATGTTAATATTCTTTATTACTCAACATATTGTTGAATAATATTTAAAATAAACAGGAAACAAACAATTTAGTACAACATTTTAAGTAACGTGTCAAATACACCTCAAATTGTTCAGATAATTTAGAATGACAGTATTCTTAATTGTCGCGATAGTGTTATATCCATAGCACCCTTTCTTCTGTTGTTTTTCAGTTGACTTGGCTTTAAAAATCAAACAATTTTCAAAGGCGTCTTTGTAAATCATTAGTCTGCTTTTTATTGAGTTTTGTTAGTAAATTTAGTTGTTTACTAGGTTTAGCTATTTAATTAAATGATAACAATTTTGTAGGATAATGCTGTAATGTAAAATATTATTTGTAATAATGGGCCGATTCATGCTCAAATTTCCTATTTTTTTATCCTGAATCATTACGGAAAATTATGTTAAAAGTAGAAGTCTATTGTTAGAGTCCGTCGCCTACTGCTTTTTGAACACTTTTTGTTGTCATTTGTTTTCTGGTATTGGATTTCATAGCCTATTATCCTCAAAACGGTTTTTCTCAAAATTGTTAGTGCAATTGCAAGATTTCTCAAGGGCGTTGTACATCATTAGAAAGCTCTTTTCACAGGATATCACACCAGCAAAAAATCCAATATGGCTGCCATAATAAAAACAAACGTTGATACCTGTAGCTCAAAAACAAATGACAATCCAAAGTTGAGAATAGCACAAAAAGATTACTCTGTAAAAAGTGTCCCCATAATGTGCAAGTCTGAGACATGTCAGATCAACGCCTATTTAGATATTGAAGAAAAAATAAATCGTCAAATTTTGTTTTTTTTAAACAACTCGAAAACGAAAAGAGACAGAGCAAAATACAAGTCACACTTGGAACGAGCATGAAATTCTTCAAAACATTGCTAATGTAACTATCTCCATATCTCAAATAATAACGGAGATAGCTGCACATTCCCATCCAGTATGGGACACACAGTGTATGTATATATATATATATATATATATATATATATATATATATATATATATATATATATATATATATATATATATATATATATATACAGGGGGCGCCGATTTGCGTCCAGAGAATTTTTCTTTTGTAAGAACCGCTGAAACACTTCAATTGTAATATTGAGGGGGACATGTTTTGACATAAAACTTAACTTTGTCACATCAACCCCTTAAGGGTGGTGACAACAACCCTTATATTTTAAATAGGGAACAAAGGTCGTGTGTTACATCATTTGAAAGCTCTTCCTTTTTCTGAATTCAGCACACTAATTTTTTTGGAAGTTATATAAACTCGTTTAAAAATTATTCACAGTTGGATTTGCAAGGACGTATTTCATTCATTGTGATAAGAAATGCACAAAGTAGTCAATTTTTCGTTAAAAAAAAACTAAAAAACAAAACCAGACGTTCAAAAATGTTTATTCATTTAGGTAAGTGTTCAAATTTTTGACCACCAGCTTCCATACAAAAGTAAAAATTTTGTTCAAAACGAGCTTTGACATTCTGGAGCATTTGTGAAATTATTAGACGTCATTCTTCAACAGTGTGTCGTCGTAATTCTTCCAGAGATTACTATTTGCTTGCGAAAATTCTACTCTTTAAATGGCCCTATAGAAAGAAGTCTAAATGAGCTAAATCCGGTGATCTAGGGGGCCACTCAATAGCACCTCTACGCCCAATCCATTGCTCTGGAAACTCTCTGTTCAAAAACTCCCAAACACGTTGTGAAAAATGCGGGGGAGCTCCATCTTGTTGAAACACTAATTGATTTTCTTGATAGCGATCACCATTGTCAACAATATCAATTAGTAGAGGGTAAACGATATCTTCTAGTAACTCCAAATGCGTTTCGCCACTCAAATTGCCATCAAGAAAAATTGGTCCGATTAAACGACCAGTCCAGACATTCATTTCTGTGAAGTTTAAGTGTGGACTTCCTGAAAATTTCTTGGATTACAATCTGCCCAATAACGATAATTATGACAATTGACTATAGAGTTTAATAAAAACTTACACTCGACTGAAAAACAGATATTAAACAGAAACTTCCAGTTATCAGCTATTCGTGCAGTCATATCTTCACAAAACTCCAGCCGCCGATCAAAATCATCTCCATTCAGTTGTTGTACAAGATGAATTTTATACGAGTGAAATTTATGATGCTTCAATATTCGCTGAATAGTTCCTCTTTTGATGTTGGAAACAGTGGCCAATGTTCTCGTGCTCAAAGTTGGGTCTGCAGCAATTTGTCCTAAAACTTCAATCGCAGTAGTCTCATTTCTAACCGGAAGTTCACGTTCAGGATCCCGTCTTTTGTTGGCTACTGAACCACTTTGTCGAAACTTTGCAACTAACTTCAAAATGTATTTTCTGTTAACATGTCTGTTATGATGTCGTTCATTAAAAAAATTTGCGGTGCGGTTGACACAGTCATCGTTTTTGGAAAAAAGAGTAATTATTTCAACTCTTTCTTCCACAGAATACATCATTGTGAAATTAATTTTTGGTAGTACTATCAAGTATGAAACCGACCGATAAACTGAAATAATAAACCGCATTTCTCTCATTCCGATAAGAAATGTTCTGATAGCCAATTTTTTGTTTACAAACCAACAAAACATTGACTATCAGCACATTTCCTATCGGAATGAGTGAAATGCGTTTTTGTATCTTCTTCCAAAAAGATTACTGTGCTGAATTTAGAAAATAAAGAGCTTTCAAATGATGTAACACTCGAGCCATATTCCCTATTTAAAATATAAGGGTTGTTATCACCACCATTAAGGGGTTGATGTGACAAAGTTGAGTTTTATTTCAAAACATGTCGCCCTCAATATTAAAATTGACGTGTTTCAGCGTTTCTTAAAAAAAAATCTCTGGACGCAAATCGGTCTGTTTTGTTTTCAATGCGCCACCCTATTTATATATATATATATATATATATATATATATATATATATATATATATATATATATATATATATATATATATATATATATATATGTATATATAAACCGATAAAGTCTGAAACCGACATCGGATTTGGGTTCCAGGTCTCCTAAATAGCGCTCATTTGTAGAAATTTAATTCAAAAGTCGCGATCTCCTCATTGGTGATTTTTTTTTAATTCACGAAAAAGGCCTCTTTGCCTTTATTTTATTTTTTCATGGAAAAGCGCTACTATAACACACTTGCTGCGTCTAGACTTTTTATATATGCCTTTAGATGCAGCATATCATTCTGTATCATTTACACTTAATTAAACTTTAACATTTCTAGAATAGCTGATACAATTTGTTAGTGCTAGTTCTTTATGCATTAATCAGTTTGTTACCTACCCAACTTTTACCTAATCAACGAAACCCGAGTGGCAAATCCTTCTAGGCAGATGTTTTTATTTTATTTAGATTTACATTTCAATAATTAAACTGATGCAATCCTTTTTGTAACTTTTCTTACGTAGGTTGCGTGATTGTAGTTGAAGAAAGCCCGATCTTCCATGAAAGCTCAAATTCAAACGCGGCATTGCAATCTTTCTAATGGCTTTCAAGTTGTTTGCTACTTCCAGGGATATCCTGTATGAGTAAGCGGATGTTCCTTGTACGAGCAACTTCAAAGGAATCAAGAGATTTTTAAACTTTTAAGCGCCTCTTCAATAAACGAAATTAAATTAGGCTGTTACCCCGGTAGAAAATTGACACCTGTCGTAAATTCACCTGGAACGAAAACTGGAGTGTTATCTTGTTAACCCCAACAACCCCAAACGGCCCAATTAGGCAAGGGAAACGGAGCATGCCGAGGGTTATGAATGAAGACGGGTTGTGGCCCGAGTCCAATATCTTATAATAGTCATGAATAAGGTGGTAGTCTGTCTGACGTTTTATGAATATTTAGTATATTTGAACCCTGTATCATTTTTCAAGGGCCATAACCGCAATCAGGATTTCGTTATCACGGAATTTATGGTAAATAAGAGGCAAATATCAACCCGCAATACTAGTAAGGCAAGAGTAATAGTAACTGCTCCTTGTTCAATAAAAATGTCCAACTTGGCCGAATATAAAATCGATCCACGGCCGATTCTTTTATGGATCACGTTTCTACTGTTTTATATCCACGTATCGTAACACGCAAGTTTTAAGCGTGATAAACTAAAGCGAAAATAGGTTATAGTTATAATAAATAAATTCTTAGGTGAGGTCCTGCAAGCCTTAGTTTCACACAATAAAAAAAAACTAACGGGACGCAGGAAGTGCGTTATGGTAGTGAATTTTTATTAAATGTTTCAAATTTCAATAACTCAATTTTCTATAAACTTAGAAAGTTTAGTTTTGGTATGTAGTGAGGTCTTTCCTAGGGCAAAATATCCGCTAAACTTTATTAAAAAAGCTTTGTAATTTTCGGAGAAAAAAAATTTTTTCGAAAGAAAATTTTAAATTCGAATAACTCAATTTTCCATAAACTTATTAAGTTGAATTTTGGTGCGCAGTAAGGCATCTTCTAAGGAAATATATCCGTTAAATTTCATTAGAACAGCTTTGTAATTTTCAGAGAAAAAATTTTTTTTTTGAAAGAAAACTCAAAATTTTCCCGGAAAACCCCGTTTGATTTTCCTGGCTAACGAACTCGTCTAAGCCATTAATAAAGTAAAGGCACTTGCCGAGTTTCATCAAAATCGGTTAATTATTTTTTGAGTTATCAGACGGGTGCATATATATATATATATATATATATATATATATATATATATATATATATATATATATATATATATATATATATATATATATATATATATATATATATATATATATATATATATATATATATATATATATATATATATATATACTTTATTTGTTTGCTATACGTTTGATTTCTTATTGGTTTGCGCGGACTGCAGTTTCGAACCGTCCCGGTTCATCATCAGCACGCTACTGACTGTTATCGCTCGTGTCTGGTTTACGTCTGAGATTTTACGAGGCGCATGCGCCGTGAGCTTCTATTGGTCGGTTTTCTGTTCTCTGATTGGTTGTGCTTTCGGGCTGTGTCGTGTGTATCGCTCCCCTGTCTTGATCACTGTGGTTTGATAATTTGTCTATTTGTATGGCTTTTATTAAGTTTTGTTTAAATGTTTGTACTTGGATTTGTTCTGGCATTAATTGTTTCCTATTGTTTGTTTGTTGAATGTAGTACTGTTCCCAGATTTCCATTTTTTTGTGGTATTTAACATGTTTAATTAGTTGTAATTGGGTGATGTCTGGTTTTTGGTGTTTTGTGTCGTGAATGTGTGTAGCTACGTTTGATTTGTAGCTAGGTATGTGGATTTTATATAATGCTGTTATATGTTCCTTGAATCTTGTTTCTATTGATTTTTTTGTCATTCCTATATATTTTTTATTGCATGTGTTACATTCTATTTGATATATTCCGTTTAATTCATGTGGGTTGTTTTCTTGTTTTTTATTTATTTTGTTTATTATTTTGTTATTAATTTTGTAGCTCATTTTTAAGTCATATTGTTTGAGTGTTTGTGTTATTTTTTTGATGTGGTGGTTATAAGTGAATATTGTGTATTTTGTGTTTGTTTCTGGTGTTTTGTTTTCGGTTTTATTGATTTGTTTGTTTTTGATTTGTTTTACTAGCTTTTATATTGTTTTCTTTTTGTATCCATTTCTTTCTGCTATTTGTATTATGATGTTGTACTCCTTTTCTCGTTCGTCGTTATGAAGCGGTACATTTAGCCTTCTGTTTATTAAGTATCTGTATGCGGCCATTTTGTGTATATGTGGGTGTAGTGAGTGTTTAGGTATAGTGATGTATGTTTGTGTGGGTTTCTCGTTCGTCATAACGACGAACGAGAAAAGGAGTACAACATCATAATACAAATAGCAGAAAGAAATGGATACAACAAGAAAACAATAGAAAAGCTAGTAAAACAAATCAAAACCAAACAAATCAACAAAACCGAAAACAAAACACCAAAAACAAACACAAAATACACAATATTCACTTATAACCACCACATTAAAAAAATAACACAAACACTCAAACAATATGACTTAAAATGAGCTACAAAACCAATAACAAAATAATAAACAAAATAAATAAAAAACAAGAAAACAAGCCACAGGAATTAAACGGAATATATCAAATAGAATGTAATACATGCAATAAAAAAATATAGGAATGACAAAAAAATCAATAGAAACAAGATTCAAGGAACATATAACAGCATTAGATAAAATCTACATACCTAGCTACAAATCCAACGTAGCTACACACATTCACAACACAAAACACCAAAAACCAGACATCACCCAATTACAACTAATGAAACATGTTAAAGACCACAAAAAAATGAAAATCTGGGAACAGTACTACATTCAATAAACAAACAATAAGAAACAATTAATGCCAGAACAAATCCAAGTACAAACATTTAAACAAAACTTAATAAAGGCGATACAAATACACAAATTATCAAACCACAGTGATCAAGACAGGAGACCGATACACACGACACAGCCCGAAGGCACAACCAATCATAGAACAGGAAACCGACCAATAGAAACTCACGGCGCATGCGCCTCGTAAAATCTCAGACGTAGACCAGACAGGAACGATAACAGTCAGTAGCGTGCTGATGATGAACCGGGACGGTTCGAAACTGCATTCCGCGCAGACCAATAAGAAATCACAAACGTACAGCAAACAAATAAAGTGTATATTTAAAAGTGATTACAATGTAGTGCAATATTCCTAAAGATATATATATATATATATATATATATATATATATATATATATATATATATATATATATCAAAATTCAAACTGACCCCGGATATGGGCTCTAGCGGTCCTAGTTCGCGCTCATTTGAAAAAATTATTGCAAAGTCTCACCATCGATACTTCTCTTATAGTGATTTTTTTAAAATAAAAATTCACTAATACACATTTGTAAATATATAGGTGCATTGTAAAGAGCTCTACCATAATCAATAAATAATAATAATAATCATCATACTCAAGTTATAACTCATGGCTTGGATTATATGCAATTATGCAATTCGCATATTTTTTGCATAAGTTGCATATTTTAGTGTATTTTGCTTAAATTGCATATTTCCATATATTTTGCATTATT
Organism: Tillus elongatus; assembly: GCA_964006375.1. Taxonomy (NCBI): domain Eukaryota; kingdom Metazoa; phylum Arthropoda; class Insecta; order Coleoptera; family Cleridae; genus Tillus; species Tillus elongatus. The sequence goes on from OZ023262.1 coordinate 93,877,561, forward strand.
TGCATATTTTACAATTTTTAATGGTTTTCGTATATAACAAAAGCCATATACTTGTTTCAATGTAAGAAACTGCTAAGGTAAATTTATAGGCCGTTCAAATGTAGCTGGCGGAAAGGAGAATCTCAATTCCTGGTATTGTATAGTTCGTGCGCTTCACTCAGATAGACAGTGGGTTAGACAGGGTTAGCTACCTCTGGGTTCTTAGAATCTACCGCCTCCTAGCTTTGTACGTTCTACACATAATGAAACTAGTAGCTAGTAGGTGAGAGTATAAAAAAAGTCTTGGAAGGATTGTCGGTAATGGAGCTTCTTTCTTTGTACTTTACATCAACGTGAAATAAATGGCAAAATGCATTTTAGGTATTGTATAAATATAAAATTCGTGAGAAATAGGGTTTTACGCTCGCCTATCATAGAAACTGTGTCTGAAATTCCCAATAATAACTGCAGAATGTATTTAAAGGACTGACCGCCAGGTTATTTTATTAATATCTTAAGTCTCGTAAGAAGCCATTAAATGAGTTGGTTTACTTACACGGTAGTGTCTAGGATTGAAATAATATGTGTCTCTTATTTAGTTTGCTTGTGCTACTTGTGCTTAGTTGCACGCACAGTGAATTTACTTCATCTTTAGATAGTGTTAGTGTAGGGTTGTTTTTATTATTTTATACTTTATACTACAAATTGTCAAGCTGGATACGGCCACACTTAGGGCTTTCCGTAGATGGTGACAAGGTTTTTTGTAAACCATGTGGGAAAGTGATAAGTCACTTTTTATTTTAAACAACTAGTCTATTTTCTTTGTTTTTCTAACCTTCGCCATTAATCAGCCCAGTATCTATTTGCTAAATTTTCCGATACATAATTTTTATAATCGAAAGTTATAAAATTCAATCGAAATAAAAAACTAAATAAAGTATTAAAAGAATACCTTGCAGTTCTTAAAACAAATACTGAAATACAAATTAAAAATATACTTTTTTAGCTTTATTACTTAATTCACGGTTATTGTATAAAAACAATACTAAATTTCTATTCATCCCAAAAAAAAAGTAGATGCCTGTAGTAATATTGATTTCTTTTCGAACAGATTTCAAGCGCAAGGAAATATCTCATCGACCAACACTGTAAGACACCTCTGTATCAAAGAAATTTTGAAAAACGAAATTCATATAATACATCCCAAGCATCAATACGCGAATGTTTGGAAAACCAAACAAAGAAAGCAGATGAGGATTTCTTTAAATTAAACTATGCAAGGCACTGGTGGCTTCTAACATTCCACTGAATAAATTAAATAACACTGTCCTCAAGTCATTTTTGGAAAAATATTGTAAACAGTCTATACCAGATAAAAGTACTTTGAGAAAAAATATGGTTCAAAAATGCTATTTCGAAACTTTTTCAGAAGTAAAGAGTTATAAAAAATAATTTATATTACGTTGTAATAGATGAAACTCAAGATGTTTGTGGTGGATATATTGCTAATTTAATTATAGGCACCTTAACTGATATTCCTTCATCTAGACATTATTTTATTGCAGTCAAAGAATTAGAAAAAACAAATATTACTATAACAAGATTTATTCAAGAAGGTCTGTCAAACGTGTTTTTACCAAATGCTGCACCAGTTGATAAAGTTTTATTAGTGCTAACCGATGCTGCTTCATATATGGTCAAAGTTGGAATTAATTTAAAAATATTTTATCCCAACTTAATTCATTTTACGTGCCTGGCTCACGGGTTAAACAGCGTAGCAGAAGAAATTAGACTGCAATATGAAAAAAGTGTTCGTCAAAAGCTTCTTTAGGAGTCCAAAGATATAGAGAAGTTCTGCCTGGGGCACCATTACCTCCTAGACCTGTAATGACGCGATGGGGAACCTGGGTCGAGGCTGCCTTATTTTATTTTGAACGGTTTAGAGAAATCACGGAGGTAATGCTTGAATTTGCAGATGAAGCAAGTGCGTCAGTGAAACAAACAAAAATTATTTTAAAGGACTCCAAATAGAGCCAGAATTACCTTTTAGAAACAGTAATTACAAAATAGTTACAGAATCTATAAAAAAATTCAGCAGCAAAATGGTTTGCTAACTGAATCAGTTAAATTAATATAACATTTCAAGAAAACTACTGATAAAGCAAATGGGCCTTTTGCAAAACAAATTAGAAAAAAATTATCAGAAACACTCACAAAAAATGAGGGTGTTACCAAGTTAACGCAGATTGCAAAAGCTCTGGCTAGAGATTTTTAAGACGATTTAAACAACGTAGACCCTACCATATTGTCAAGCTTAAAATATGCTCAAATTACCTCAGTCGACGTAGAACGGAGTTTTTCTTCGTATAAAAACTTACTAACTGAAAGAAGGTAATCTTTAAAAATAGATCATTTAGAGCGCCACTTAATAATATCTGTTAATAGTAATAATTGCAATAATAATATTAATGAATAATTAATTAATAATATAATTAGGGTCCTATGTGGTATTGATGGTGAATAAAATTAAGAGTTTAGACCTTTAAAAACTTGTTTTATTGGTATACCATGATTATTTATGCATTGCTATATCGATATTTTTATGCATATTTTGTTCAAGTCGGTACATATTTTTTTCAAATTTCCTTCATATATATGCTTATATTTCACCTAAAAAGTTGGCATATAAATCCGAGCCCTAGTTATAACAATTATAAACGCTTGCTTAAACGCAGAACTATGTTCAATGATTACCAAAAACAAAAACCAGAACAAACATATTAAAAGCGATGTGTATATAAAACATAATAAAGACGATGTATAAATAAAACATATTGGAAACCGATGTATAAATAAAACATATTAAGAAGGATGTATCAATAAAACATATTAAAAACAATATGTAAATAAAAAAGTCTGAACGCAGCAAGTGCGTTATTGTAGTGAATTTTCATATAAATGATCTGGTAACAACATATTTTTTAATGAAATGCTTATAACTTTTTTTTTCGTTCTACTGGTATGTAATTTACTTTTTATAGCGTTAACCTACATGTCAAATTTGGTTACCGTAGCTTTGTTATTCTGAGAAGCGCATATAGGCAAAGCAAAGAAGGTAGTTGGCTTTAAAACCATTGACTTATGAATTTTTTTGGAACCATTGACTGGAAAACCAACTAGTCCGAATCTACTTTTACTTAGAGAAAATATATTTGGGCAGCTATTGTTATATCTGGATATATTCCAGTAGACATATGCATTTAAATAACACTGTGAAAATACTGGCTGGATGTCCCTTATTTTCAGCATGGAATAGTGTTCTCATACGGTTTTTTAAATGCATCAGTCTACTGGCAGGTATTCAGATATAACAATAAATCTGCCAAAATATAATTTCCATGAGTAAAAGTTAATTCGGAGTAGGTGGTTGCCCAGTCCATGGTTCCACAAAATTTATAAGTCAGTGGTTTTAAAACCATCTGCCTTCTTTGATTTCTTTCTATGCACTTCTAACAGAAACTTTTCGGTCTGTCATCTCTCACTTGGCACTCTTGCGTTATATGTTATGACAGAAAAGTGAGCTGTCAATCATCAGGTCTTCAAGAACCACATGTTGCAAGAGATTTTTCTCTGAAAAGTTTAAAACTTAGCCGTGTTTCAATAATGTTACCATGTAGCCAAGGTTTTATGCTGATGTCCTGTTGTGTCCTGTGTGTTTGTTTTGTGAGAAACCAGCGAGCTGTCTCACTCCCTTGTTGTGTACTCTTGCTGGCTGCTTCTCACACGTTTTTCAGCTTTCGATATGTAACTCTAAGTTATTTTTGGATTGTATATCATAGCTGTAACTATTTCTAGGCTGCTGAGGAAGCACGAAAGGAGGTGCAAAATATAGATCATGTTCTAGCGAAGAACTTTTGTTTTGATGCCCATATAGATTTGACGTCGATAGCCCTTATTGAGACTTTAAATTTTGGAACCTGAAAATAACAACCGTTATTCCCTATCAGTTCTGCTTATATATATATATATATATATATATATATATATATATATATATATATATATATTATAAAATTTGGTAAGTGACTTCCTTTTGCAAGTAGCTTGAATACGTTTGATATCTAGAAAGACCGGACCTGTTTTTCCGCAAAAAGTCTAAGGTCCCTTTTGGAAAAAAAATCATATTTCCGCAAATAACAACGCTATGGCAACCAAATTTGGTAAGCCGGTTGAAAACCACATTACTGATATCCAAATAGACCCATGGTAAATAGCCGCATAAAATCAGACCACTTTTGTAATGAAACGTACATATATGACAATAGCTACCTTGTTCTAAAATAGCAAACTGATTTAATGGATTCTCCCCAAATTTGGTAAGCGGGTTGAAAAACATATAACTGATACCCAACATAGACCCATAGTAAATAACCGCATAAAACCACAACATGTTTGTAGTGACAAGCGTAAATTAGACTTTCTGGAGGCTTTAGAGCTGTGAAAGTATATACACGACAATAACCACCTTGTTTTAAAAAACAAACTGTTTTAATGGATTTTTCTTTCCTGGATATTCTTCTTCCTAATTAAATAAATCAAGCAAAGGAAATCTAACTATTTTTTCAAAAAAGTTGTAATAAGATAATGAATTGATGCATGTCGATATTTTCGTTGAATAGAGGCTCTCATTGTTTAGCTATTTTTTTGTTGTGATTTTTATTATAGTTATTGCTGTTATAGGTTAATTCTATCTTTAAATATTGACATACATCCTGTAGACAATTTGAAGGCGTCATCCTTCAATTTCCTTCACTGTATTTGTTTTAAATTTTTGATCAAAACATCATAACATAGCAACATATCTTTATTTGTAGTTGTCATGATTTCGTATTGATCCAATTTCTATCTTTTTTGTCTGAGGATGTCGTCAAGCAGCGAGACCGTTTAAAGAAACTTGAATAACATCCTATAATATCTAAAATTCAGAAGTGCCACTTGCTCCAGCTAGCTTATGCGCTGGATACGTTCTTCGCTTACCGAAACGAAACCCAACAGTAGAGCCAAGAGAAGAATTCTCCAAGTCTGTATATAGAAAAATAAAAATAAACAAACTTACTTTTTATTGAATGTGCAAAATCTAGTGTGTTGCAGTTATCAATACTAAAAGTTAGAAGTACACTGTGGAGAACGCAATTTACCAAAATACGTTTAAAATTGACGATCGATGTACTGAAAAGGTGAAAAGTGAATCCTGGGATCGAACCCAGTACCCTTCGGTACAGAGGCACACGTTCTTAGCACTGAGCCACCGAGGTTATCAATGTACCCGTTAATGAGTACCGTAAAACGGGACGACTTGATCACAGCTTTTAAATTATTCCGTACGCAAACACTATAAGGAGCTGTTCTTGGGAAAAGTGATTTTTTTATTACTTTGGGCCCCGAGCTAATTTTTTCCGTGATGCAAATAAAAATAGCTCTTACTATTTAGGAAAAAAATTAGTTAATTTTTCAAGACGCCCCGCTATGAGGTCACTTGCTTTTATTTGCACTCTACATAAGGTTTAAAATGCTGATATTCATTTCATAGCCTAATGGGGCGAAATGAAACATGTATAATAAACATTTTTATCAAAAACTCCTTTTAATACACATTTTTTATTTACTTTACTAACACGCTGGCTGTCCAAATACAAAAAAACTGAGCCTCCAGGCCACAACCAGTGTTTGATGAATTAATATAATAAATAGCATTCCTTATTAGGTGACAGTGTTTTGAGAAAAAAAATCGATGTCTATATATATATATATATATATATATATATATATATATATATATATATATATATATATATATATATATATATATATTTGTGTGAGAAGCCAATTTGGTCTCACGGGGCCACCAGCTATAAAAATTTCCTTAGAAGCCAAGGGGACCTCTCAGTAAACAACAGGTCTTTACAGGCTTTGGACATTACTTACAACAGCAGCAACATGCTTGATTGTTTTATTCAACAATATCTTGTTCTGAAGAAAAGTATATGTGTTTTTCTACATAACCCTACATATTTTATAGTGTTATTGTTTGATTCTCTGTACTAAGTGAGTATTGCTGCAACCACTAAGACGTGATGAAACAATATGAGCTACGAAGAAGAGCAAATGCACCCGCAGAAATTATAGCAGGTAAATAAGTATATGAATAATATCAAATAATATCCGAATCCATATTTCCTATTCCCTTTTCATACAATATAACTATACCTATTGCAGGAAGTTCTTTTGATGAAGAGGCAAATCCCTCTGAAGACAATGGATCATCTGATGATTATGTACCCAGTAGCAGTGAAGATTCGTCCGAAAATGAAGAGCCCTCACATTCTCCACTTCAGAAAAGTAGGAGAAATATAGATAATGCCAATAACATTTCTACAAGTTCAGCTGATACTGGACTTAATTCGGAAGATAATACAATGAATACAATTGAAGCTGTAATCGAAGCTTACACTGGTGATGACGACGATATGATAATAAAAACCAAGTAGTCAACAATAGTGGCGTAGAAAATTATCCTGCTTGGAGTATTGCAACAGGTCTGAATCTTAAACAATTTATTTTTACGGAACCAAATCCCGGCTTCGATACTATGTATCGAGATTTTTATAATAAGAGTCCATATGATTTTTATAAACGTATTATGAATGACATTATCAATATGATGGTAGTAAAGTTGTGTGTTTTGTTTCTTTAACGTCAGCCTATTTCCGCGACTATGGCCAATCACCGACGCCAGGGAGCAGTTTCACCTCACTATCTTGGAAATTGTGCCGAACCCCTGCCTTTCTGTAAGGAGGGCAGGGATCTTTAACCTGCCCAACATCGCATGGACACGGAAACGACAGCTTTACGCCCCCTCCGAAGGGCGGAACGTGCAGACATTCAACTTGCTCAAATACAATGCCGGAACCTCGGTTGTGGTTAATTTTACAGTTTATACTGAAAAAGTGAAAGGAGTACACTGCGATCGAACCCAGTACCCTTCGGTTCAGAGGCACACGTTCTTACCCCTGAACCACCGAAGTTCTTCATGGTAGTAAAGTTAGCGTCAATGTGTTGTGGTGATTGGGTTTTCCAAAGTGTACTTATCAGTGTTCATCACAGGGTCCAATCGGCACTCAGCAAAAAAATAAATACGTTGGAATATTTCACCTTCTGAGTATTTTATTTCTAAATATAAACTTTTCACCCCCCTGTTAAACGCAATGTTGCCTCGGGAACGTAAATAAATTTCTTGATATATTTTTAAGTGTCAACATAAAGTTGCCTTCCTAAAAACTGCGGTCATAAAACTTTTAACTAGGTGAAAACATGAATAGGGGTTTTAAATTTTATTCCATATTTATTAAGGATATTAGCCGTAAGGAGCAGCTTGTAAAGAATCTTGCTGGCAAGTTACCTCTTTATACAGGTGTAATACCGATGCTTCCTCCTGTTTGCTCAACTAATTAAATTCTTGCCAAGTACGCTAAAACTTTGTTTGCTAAGATTATGAAAGATAAAAGTGGGGTCTACAAGTTTTTCATATAATTGCGTTAAAGTGTAAAATTTTCTTTTACATTGACATAGCAAATTGAGATGCTTCAATTTGTCTGTAACTCTGCTCTCAATTTAAAAAGTCAGCATTAAGTTTGATTTCATCAGCGCAGTGGAGCTGAATTACTTTAACGTGTGAAACTACAAGGAATCTTGTTCTCAGTACATATTTTACTGACAAAGTTGTAGATTTTAGTGATTTTTTTAAATTTAAATTCACTAGTGAGGAGATCGCAAGATAAATAGACCACCTACAATATGCCATTATTATTATTATTAACAATTAACCTCGGCAAAGCAGGATAGCCCAGTCATCAGGAATATAGAAGGCACCTTCAAATCAGCAAGATATGAGACACCTTGGGAACCACGTAATAGAGTGAAACTCACACGTGAGAAACTGTGTCAGCTAAACTGAAAGTCACCTCAGGAGAACAATAGTGCTACGCTTGAGGGACATAAATAGAGGGCTCGCCTTCAGCGAGGCGTTCATTCTTGTTTCTAACTTAAGACTCTGCACATCGTGTGCTAACATGTATATATCGCACTTATGTTGATATTCGTATTTGTCTATATTTTTATATTGTATTTTTATATTAAGTATGAATTGTGTATATCATTAAACAGGTTGTTTAAAAAATTCAAACGTCTTAACCGTAAAGTTAAGTGGCGCAGTCACAACTCAAAAGCAAATTGATTTTTAAGCGTATCGACGCCTAATAACCCAGTCGAGCCAAGCAGACCCAAGTAAAAGAAGTCTCAGTCTTGCTTTCTTTCTGATAAAAGATACACCAGACCTAGAACCATCACAATTAACAACCAAGTTATTCAAAGTAATGAGTCCTTTTCACTTGTTGGCATTTCTGTGGATCTAAATCTCAATTGGCACCAACATGTCACATCAATTGCAGAAGCGGCTGCTAAGAAATTAGGTTTCCTCTTCCGAGCTCGCAAATACTTTTAACCACCTAATCTCTATACCTTATTTACTTTACAAATAAGGCTAAACCTCGAATACTGCTCCCACATCTGGGGCGCTGCTGCCGCTTCTACACTCTCCATCCTGGACTCCATTCAGAAGAGAGCTATACGTCTCATTTGTGACCCTACCGTCAACCAAAGGCTGCCATCTCTTGCCCACCGACGTGCCGTTGGTGACATCTCTCTCTTTTATAGATATCTGTACGGGCACTGCTCGGAGGAGCTTTCTTCCATAGTTCATCCACCTGCTGCCCCCAACAGATCTACCAGGGGAACAGAGCGAATGCACCCTTCTACTATCCACGTCACCAGAAATAAAACATCTTGTTATGCCCGCTCTTTTGTCCAGAGGACTTCCAAGTTGAGGAATTCCTTGCCGGCACATTTTTTCCTAGGGACATGGCAAACCAATTTAACCGCCGTCTTCACGAATAAAATTTTAACGCATAATACACGACAAGGGTACCCGGGTACCTGCAATAATTATTGTCCTACCATTCTATAAATCATTAGTTTTCTAATTCTTATAAATAGTTATAGTTATGATGTCACATCTGGTCTTCCAAGAAAAGTTTTGTAAGGCGTTTTCGCTCAGTGTTCTGTTGACAACAACGGATTCTGCATTTCGGAGAACAGTTTTCGTGATCCGATATTTGTGTGGATGCTAGAGCATTTATTTAGTCTGTCGTCTACACTATTTTCGATTGTAAATTGTACTGTGATTAGTGAATTTTCGAAATGGCAGAAAAATGTTGGGAAGTTTCCAGTCCGAATTCAAACGGTACGTAGATTATAAAAGTGATAAATGATAATAAACTACATTTTTGTTGTAATTTTTGACATTTTTCCTATGTACCTGATTATTTACAGAATGAGTTATGAAAAGCAAGTAAGTTATCTTCAGGAATTAAATGCTATTGAATCCGATTCAGAGAGTGATAACGACAATGAACAAATTGAAGACTCCGAATCAGAAGACGAATATTTACCGCCTTTGTTGTCATCCACAAATAACCAAACAGAAGAATTAGACATAGAAGATGTTTTGATTGACACTGAGAATGAAATTGAAATTGCCGAGGCAGACAATTCTGAAGATGAGCAGCTAGTGGTTTAGGTTGATAATTGTGATGACCTAGTTTTGCGTTCTAAAAACTAAACTATCTGGCAATCCAGTCCCCCAATGCCTGCTTGTCAAACGCTGTCACAAAATATTTTGCGAAAAAAATATGGACCTTTGAAGACAACAAATTCTCTCTCAGTTCGGGAAGCTTTCGCACGCATTTTTACTCCAGAAATGTGCAACATTATAATTCTAGAAACAAACCGCAAAGACAAAACCATCCACGCGGAGTGGAATAAACAGCATTTCAACAAACCACCTAAAATTTGGAAACCTCTAACACAAGAAGAATTTGATGGTTATCTCGGGATACTGATTACTGCTAGAGTGCGACACTCTAAGAAAGAAAATCTGAGAGACTTGTGGAAAAGTGATGCTTATCCATTGTACTGTGCGACAATGTCAGTCAACAGATTTTATTCCATCCAAAGATTTGTACGTTTTGACAATATGAATACCAGAACCGATAGATTGAAAACTGATAAAGCAGTTGCTATCTCAGAACTTTGGCTTCTATTGACGCAAAATTTGAAATTGAATTATACACCGTCTGAATGCCTAACGCCTAACTATTTCCGTATAGAGGCAGGACCAGGTTCACGCAGTATATGCCAGCCAAACCTGCCAAATATGGTATAATAATTTGGTGGGTGTGCGATGCAGCTCATTCTTCCCCTGTTGTGGGGCAAAGTTATACAGGGAAATCATCACAAGGTCTTGAACAAAAGCAAGGTGAGCGTGTGGTAAAAGATTTATGCATTTATTATAAAAATAGTAGGAGAAATGTTGTGATTGATAATTTTTTCACCACACTTCCCTTAGCTCGGTTTCTAAAGTCATGGAAACTTTCTGTTGTGGGTACTTTAAAAAAAAAAATTAAACCTTATATACCGCCAGAGATGTTGCCAAATAAAAGTAGAGAGGAACATTCTTCTACGTTTGGATTTTCTGAGGATAATATCACACTGGTTTCATACGTACCAAAACAGGGAAAAGCTGTTATACTCTTATCTACAATGCACGACACTGCAAATGTATTTGGTCCAACGAAAAAACCATGAAATACTCCATTATTACAATTCAGGAGAATGTGGTGTTGATAATATGGATAAGATGGTGTCGCACTACTCTGTCAAACGTCGAACAAACCGTTGGCCTCTTGTTTATAACATGCTTGATATAGCAGGATTAGCAGGATACATTATTTATACTGAAAATAACCCTCTTCAGAGGAAAAAAAAATATCTTCGAAAATTTCTTTAAGAACTTGGAAAGCAATTATCTAAACCGAGCATAGAATTGAGAGCCAAATCACCAAAGGTGTTACAACATTTTAGTACCAAATCGGGAATTGAGTGCATGTTAGGAGGTCCATTAGCATATCAACTGCCACCGCCGGTTGTAGAAAAGAATCATCCCAGAGATAAAACCGGACGCCTTCAAGTAACAGGTAAATGTTACGTGTGTCGAGCTGCTACAAAAAGACAGAGAAAAACCAGAAAATCGTGTGACGTTTGTAGTCGCCCAATATACGACGAACATTGTGAGAAAATCGATAAGTGTTACAATTGCAAACTGTAAAAGAATTATTGTTATAAAAAAATATTATAAATTAATACACTTTTTCAAATAAAGTGTTAATTTTTTATTACTGTGCGCCAAAGTTAAAGATTTGCAACAAAATAATTTTTTATTTTAGTACATCACTTTTAAAACAGATTGGGTACCGAGGCACCCTGTCATGCAGACAAAGGTTGAGGAATGCTTTCTTAAGGCTATTCCTGTATTTGACGGTCAACCAGCAAATGTAGGGAATTTTCTTAAATCATGTGATTTGGTTATAAACCAATTTTATACGGCTAACGAAAATCTCTACATGAATCATTTCTTATTAAATTATATACAAAGTAAATTAACCGGACAAGCACAGCTTATTATAAATACCAAGATCATCAACTCGTGGCTAGACTTGACAAATGCAATTGTGCAAAATTTTCCAGACCAGAGAGATGATACCAGTCTACTGGCTGAAATGCCGACATTGAAACAGAGAAACGCAGAAGATGCGTTGGCGTCTTATAACAGATATAGGCATATAGAACCACTGCTTATATCCAACTTAATTGCGAACGAAAATAACGAGGCAGTACGGGCAAATAAAATGACAATTTATCAAAACCAAACGCTAAAAGCATTCCTCGGGGATTAAGGAACCGGATGGGTATGGTGCTTAGGTCAAGAAGTCCCAAAAGTATATAACAGGCTTTAACAGACGCACTTTCGGAAGAGAATTTTGATTACCGGGATAAAACAATACACAAATCAAATTTTAATAATAGACAGGACGAACCAAACCGACTACCTTTTCAGATACTAAATAAGGCACCTTTTAATAATGTCCAATTTGAAAGACCATTCCAACCCAATCACAGACCATTTCAACAACAAAGTAATACCCAAATTAATCAGAAACACTTCCAGCCCAGACAAAATCCAAATTCACGCCTAGATAAAATTTTCAACAAAAGTTCTCTAACCAATTAAGAAGACCCCACTTTAATAATCAATCAAATTAAGTGCGACTACCAAATTTAAATCAAAACATTAACATACAATATTCCGAACCTATGGAATTGGGATGTTCGAATTCTAGACTGTCACAACAACCAAAAGGAAACACATCTTACCTACATAACACAGAAATGTTCGACGATATGATAAATAATTTAGATAATGAAACATATAATGAAAATTCGCCATCAGATTCGTACGATATACAAAACCAAAATTTTTCGATAGCAGGCACGTCTACGGACAATCGATAGTAGATATTAGTAATGTAAATCTTCAAACAAGTAATGTATCTAATACGAGCAGTAATAGTAATTGTATTTATAAGGAGAGAATGAATGATGATATCAATAATTTAAACTTGAACTTGCACAATTTTGTAAGCGACAGTCAACAAATGCATTATGTTGACTTAATGCATGATTAATGTTGACTTAGCTGATGCATCGAAACCTAAGAAGAAAGTTCAACAGGACGATGATAAAATTATGCACTATGTAAACTTCATGTGTGCTAGTCGTATTGAGGCAATCCCATTAAACAAAAGACCATATGGCAGTGTAAATGAAGTTCCTACTACAAACGTATATTCTAATGAGGATACTAGTCTATTTAGTTTACACGATACACATACTGTACAAAAAAGCCGCGAAAACCAGATAAGTTTTGGTAGTAAGTTAAGTAAGCATTCAAATAATGCACAAGGTAGTAATAAAGAAGCAGTAAAGCAACAACACGAGGTTAAACTTTTAACCCAGTACGATGGTACAGGAAAAACTGGGTTAAATACATAAAAACATATAATTAGCAAAGCGAAGCTTAAAGTAGAAAAATCTAATTTTAATAACGAACAAAAATTCTCAATAAATAAAAAATAGTAGTTCGGAAACAAATCCCATAAAAATTAAATATTCCAATACGACTAATAATTCGAAAACAAATATGCCCCATTTAGAAGAATTAGAAACACCATCCGAAATTAAGAAAAAAATCATGTTTTCCCGTGAGTCCAAACAGAGACATAGAAAGACAGATGAGACCTACATAAAGATGAAAGATAAGTTCGCTTTTCCAAAGATAAGAAAGGAAATTAAAGATTATATTAGAACATGTTAATATTGCAACAAGAAAGAAAATGTGTGTGTTTTTGTTTCTTTAACGTCGGCCTATTTCCGCGACTATGGCCAATCACCGACGCCAGGGAGCAGTTTCACCTCACTATCCTGGAAATTTTGACGAACCCCTGTCTTTCTGTAAGGAGGGTAGGGATCTTTAACGTGCCCAACATCGCATGGACACGGGACCGACGGCTTTACGCCCCCTCCGAAGGGCGGAACGTGCAGACATTCAACTTGCTCAAATACAGTGCCAGAACCTCGGTTGATGTTAATTTTACAGTTTGTACTGAAAAAGTGAAAGGAGTACGCCGGGATCGAACCCAGTACCCTTCGGTTCAAAGGCACACGTTCTTACCTCTGAACCACCGAGGTCCTAGAAAGAAAATAATCCGTTCATATTGAACAAATTAAATACGTAATCGAATTATATTACCTGAATAAATTAAAACCACGATAATCGGATAAATGACAACCAGACATGACATAAGAGACTGACTAATATGACTTAAAAACACAATAAGGAACGTAGTAAGTAAACTAATCGTAACAAGTAATTAAAATATACAAATTCAGGACCGTATTCAATAATTCCACTCTTCAAACATAACAAAGCTATTCTTATAATATTACGATGCCGAAATTACGCCTGAGGTTCCTAAGACCAGGAATAAGTGACCAGATTTACAAAATACGATCTTAAATGAAACACTCCCAAATTTAATATTCATTTCTGAACGTCACACAGTCTGGGATAGACATCACTATACTCTGAATGAAAAGGCTTCTTACCAGACAACAAATGTATTCATTTAATCACTTTCCATCTCGTTTCGACCTCCAAGAGGTCGTCCTCAGAGGATAAATCTATAACGACAATAATAAGATGTGCCAGAAAAACATTAGTTTTTCCGGTAGGCAATTGTGCACGTTAGAGCACAATGATGACAAGGTATTCTCTACATAAAATGTCAAAAGTTAAAATCACAAGTCACACAGTAAAATGTTAACCAACAGTCACACTTAAATTTGAGAAAGCTACAAAATAACACAAGCAGATACAGTAATACAAGCTAAAAACTATGTTAAAGCTAAAACATGCAATTAAAAGTCAAATTAAGCTAAGTATTAAAGCAAAAATGAAAAGCGTTGAAGGCCACAATATTGCAAAAATCCACTGTCCGAGACAACTAAGTATTAAAGTCTATTGTAGAAAACAAAGCAGGCCAATGAGTAAAGCTGACAGGTCAAACAACACAAGCAGGCAGGCACTATCAAGCAGAAACCTAATGAGAACCACCAATTTAAAGAAATTTGTGAAAAATTACTAGTGAACAAAACAAAATGGACACCACTTACTTGAACAATTACTTGAAAACTATACAAAAGGTTCAATAGGTCAAGACCTCATCCTTTGTACCAGGGGGCCTGCAACACTACATCTGAATTCGCCAGAAAATGTGTCTCTAAACAAAAATCAATAAGAAAGATCGGCGATTTAAACGACAGCATTGTTGGGGGCAGCCATTGTTCTACCTTGAACATGCCGGGGCAACGGCGCAGGTGCAGAAGAGTGAATAAGAAACAAATGTCAGAAGCATCATATGTCAATGACAAACAGAGTAGAAAATGGAAGGAGAGCCACAGAGCAGCCATCTTCAAGACACCATACTTCTGGTCAAATAGAAAACCATAGAGTTCAGCATCACTTATTACACTAATTGTCCATAGAAGGAAGGAACGTTAGTTATATCAGTACTGGACAGGTTCAAAACTTCACTGGCTTGGTA
This sequence comes from Tillus elongatus, assembly GCA_964006375.1. Classification (NCBI taxonomy): domain Eukaryota; kingdom Metazoa; phylum Arthropoda; class Insecta; order Coleoptera; family Cleridae; genus Tillus; species Tillus elongatus. Next base: position 93,892,716 of record OZ023262.1, read on the forward strand.
GCTGAAATGTTTGAAAATCTTAATTTCTTCTAAAACAAATTGTTCTACACCAAAACTTGAGGGGTGTAAAATCTCAGCATCTGTATTTTTATTAAAGCAGTGGCCACTTTCTCTCAAATGGCAACCAAATACTGAGGTGTCATTGTTGGGTTGGTTTGTACTTCTGAGGTGTTCCGTGATTCTGGTGCACAACGATCTTCCGGTTCTTCCAATATAGACAGCTTTACAACCGGGAGTACCACATCTTAACCTTCGGTTGTAAAGCTGTCTATATTGGAAGAACCGGAAGATCGTTGGGTTACCTTACTAGTCTTCCCAGTTTCTAAGTGGTTTGCCCTATATCTCCAGACCAACAATAGAACTCCAATTTCTTGAATAGCGTGATCTATAATCGTTGTTACACCATAAGTAAAAACAAAGTTGATGATGGTATCTCAGTACCGTCTGAATTGAAAACTGAATAGGCGAGTTGATAGGGGGCAAAAGATGTCTTAATAACGTACTCACGGATTTGCTGATTATTTTGAATTGTATAAATTGGAGCCCTTTTTCGGAAATGCATATTCTCGGTTTTTTGAAAATATCTTGAAAACAAACAGACTTGCAACCAGCTTTCGAACGAATATAACTTCATTACTAGATTCACTACAACTTTTTCGATTTTACCATTTTCGTGTGTCTTACAGTTTCCGAGATGCCAATATATCAATCACCAAGTCTTGAACTTTTTGTATAAACATGTATGATTTAAAACAATAAAGGTAACAATAATAACATGTGTGTGTGCGCGCGTTTGCGTGTACGCGCATGTGTATGTGTGTGTGTGTGTTGCCTTCAGGTAATATTTCAAAAAATATATAACATCTTTTATATAAAATAACCCCACCATATCAAATTATTGAACAACTACAAATGATTTTAACTGCATAAATCAATCATCTAGTTTTGCGGCTGTCCACCCATAATACTTATTATAGTTGTAGTATTTTTTTAAACAACATTTGTCTTTAAGTTCCAGTTCAGTGTTGAAGTATTATTTATTCACTGCGGATAATAATATACGCTGCTAGAGACAATAATGATGCTGGCAAACTTCCATTGTGGCTAACAATAGCGACTTGCCGATATAAATTACAAATCGTTTATCTAGGATGTAGAACAAATGTATATCTACACTGAATTATTTACCTAGTGCTAATCAAATTAGCATACACTAATTATAAATACATATTTATCGACATTTGGAGGACTGACCTTTGCCAAGCCAGCAAGCTTACGTTTATAATTTAACATGTCTGTCTTTGGACACTTCAAGGATAGATAGTATAATAATTTCAGGGTAAACCTATTCATAAAGTTGGGATGCTTTGGGTCACCTACAGATAGAGTTGTATTTTTCCAAGCTTTCTGGAGAACTTTCGCTAATAAAAAGATCTATGTTTTTGAATTATGAAAAAGTTTTAAAAAATGAGCACGAACTAGACCCTTAGAAACACATGTAGTGGACCAGTATCTATGTGTGTTGTGTGTGTGTTTTGTTTCTTTAACGTCGGCCTATTTCCGCGACTAGGGCCAATCACCAACGCAGAGCAGTTTCACCTCACTATCCTGGATATTTTGCCGATCCCCTGCATTTCTGTAAGTAGGGTAAGGATGCCCAACATCGCATGGACACGGAACTGACGGCATTACGCACCCTCCGAAGGGCGGAACGTGGAGACATTCAACTTGCTCAAATACAATGCCAGAACCTTGGTTGATGTTAATTGTACAGTATGTACTGAAAAGGTGAAAGGAGTACCCAGGGATCGAACCCAGTACCCTTCGGTTCAGAGGCACACGTTCTTACCCCTGAAGCACCGAGGCTATGGCCAGTATCTATAAAACTAACACAACAGTATATCCGACTCCGCATTCTGTGTACTGTATATTTTTGTGAAGGTGGGGACTTTTATACACAAATATAATTAAAGGCCACCCTTCATAACTTATAAGAAGCTCGCTATTTTATTCTCGAGTGAATAAACCCACTCTTTGAATACGCAGTAGGAATAGGTTTAGTGACTTTGGAAGACAACGTGATTATCGGACGGGTACCAGGTGCGCCGGCTACGGCAATAGAAATCGCAGCCACCCCTATTGGTGAAACCGCAAATATTGTTTCCACCATCAGAGTGGTCCTGGATATGCTGACCGGAAAGAAGAGAGGACGGCCGACAGCACCACTTATCTCAAACGCCAATGCGAAGATAAAAATCCAGTGACACTGTAGGTCACGATGGAGTGCATGGTCCGAAAACGAAGAGATACTCAAAGGAATGAGTAAATATGACGATTACGCAGAGAGGTTGATGTAATGAGAGGAGGAGACAAAGGGTAGGACCACCAATCATTAGATAAAGAGCGCTGCTGCATGCCTCAGGACCTGGGGTTTTGGAACACTCAGCCTGTTCCTAGCCACATATTTTTTAACGACTTCTTCAGTAGATTTGACCTGAGTCTTGAAACGGGATAATGCTGGTGCGAAGACGGCGGGCATGACACAGTATGATATGTGCTGGTGGACTGCTAGATGAAAAATCACAGGATTCTGTTTATTTAAGGGATGGGCCGCGAAAATGGAGCTAAAACAGGTAACTTTAATCGCATCGCGGCAAACAACATGAAAAAGGATCAATGAGGAGATAGAATAGCTCTTAGGAGAGGTGAAAGTGGAGCAGACGTTTGTATTAATATAAGGAGGGTCCTATAGTGGGAAGATTAATTCAGGAGGACACTGCGGACCGTGGTTTTAAACAGATGATGCATGAAAAAACTTGAAAAATATAGGTTGTAATTACCTGCAGCAGTTGCTGGATTTCATCAGGTTTCTTGGTAAATATTTGTACCGTAAAAGTTAAACAATATACCACTTTAATGGGAGTTATTTAACTCATCACAAGACAACATATTTAAATAATTAAAACCCCCATATATATATATATATATATATATATATATATATATATATATATATATATATATATATATATATATATATATATATATATATATATATATATATATATATATATATATGTATATAGGGATTTTTCAGACTGGGATTTTTTTCAAGAGACTGGTTTATTTTCTCGGATAGACTGAATTTATTCTGATAAACTGGATGGAGCCTGCGAGAAATTTCTATTAAGGGGTGAATTAGGTATGTTAAGGGAGGAACTCACCCATTGTTCAACACCTTTAATTAAGTTGATTTAATTTCATTTAAATTATCATACTGCCACGTACTCCTATTAATATGACGTGACCGAAAAAACAGTACGAAAATAACCTTATACACGAGCTCTGAAGCTGTTTATTCGCACAAATAATATAAAAATGCAGCGATTATCTAGCAAAATTTTATTGTATGTATTTTGCATATGCGCCGGCGAGGTGTGGCAACGCTGTACCGATGTTGTGCCAACCAGTCGATTGCTACGCTCGGCAAATTTTGTACTCCTCGGAGTTGTTGATCGGCCGTAGACGAAAGGGCGAACTAAGTAACTGAGCCATCTGTTAAAGTTTAAAAAAACTTTAATTATAAACTTTAAAACTTTACACTTATATACTTTTTGTTACATATATATTTCGTTATCTTTGCAACTAATGAAATAATAGTTACATTACTACGATTTTAACACTACTACAACTACCAACTACAACTACTACAACTACCATGAGTAAAACAACTTTCTAAACTGCAAGGTACAATATCGGAGAGCCCAATTCATCACAATACAATTCTTAGGCCTTCCAGTCGTTTCGCTAGCAAAATTAGCATCATCAGAGGAATATTTATTTATTAATCCCTCTGATTACGCCAATTGTGTTAACGAAACGATTGTCAGGTCTGAAAACTCTATTGAGATGAATGGGTTTTCCAAATTGTACTTATCGTTGCTCATAACAGGCTCCAATCTTCATTTGGTTCTAAACTGAAACAAATAATAGCAAACATTGCCTACCACAGCTTGAGTTTATAAAAGTTCCCGTGAGATCTATGCATCTACATTTTCATTATGTAATATTGAGTGGCGGAGCTTGTGTTGGCAGACGTGATGTTCCAGGAAATCCCGAGCTAGCTGCATTTTCTTGATAAGTTTTTATGACGTAAACTTCTAATTATTACTAAAATACCATGGAGAATATACGAGGGTAATGTAACTCGCGTACTAGCAGGCAAGTAAAGACTATTGCGGATAATTATTACATAATAAGTATGTGTGTGTTTTTCTTCTTTAACGTCGATCTATTTTCGATACTATGGCCAATCACCGACGCCAGGTAGCAGTTTCACCTCACTATCCTGAAAAATTTGCGAACCTCATGCATTTCTGAAAGAAGGGCAGGGATCTTTAACGCGCCCAACATCGCATGGACGCGGGAGCGTTGTCTCAGCCCTCCCCCCGAAGGGCGAAACCAGCAGACATTCAACTTGCTCAAATACAATGCCACAACCTCGGTTACTGTTAATCGTACAGTATGTAGTGAAAAAGCGAAAGGAGAGCCCTGGGATCAAACCCAGTACCCTTCGGTACGGGCACACGTTCTTACCACTGAACCACCGAGGCTCTCATAATAAGTAAGTTATCTTGCATGAAAGGGGTTTCGTTTGTGGGTAAATTCAACTAAATTATGTTTTTCAGTATGAGTCCCAAGATAAAATGCGTCAGTGTGTGATCTGCAATAAAGTTCTTGCAAACGATTCCTTTTTCTAAAATTATGTAAAATATAATTTTTGTTTTATAACATTGTCCACTTTAGTGAATTTTCATAAAAAAAGGAAGGAACCGATGATGACATGTTCAAAAAATTTAATGAAATAAGGGCGAACTAGGGTCTCTATAACCCATATCCAAGGTCCGTTTGAATTTTTACATGTATATATATATATATATATATATATATATATATATATATATATATATATATCTGTGTGTGTGTGTGTGTGGGTGTGTGTCTGTGTGGGTGTGTATAACGGACAGCAATTACGGACAGTTTTTCGCCCAAAAATATTTTTGAATACGCTATATTCTTAGAGTATTAGAGTAACTGGAACGAGACTCTACACGTAGTTATAAATGGTGCAAGTGAACCTCTACTCTGAGTCTTAAGTTACAAAATTTTGAGTTTTTCCAAATTAAATACACAATTTTCGAAACATTTAAGAAACATGAATTGAAGCGACTTAAGTGGTCAAAGTCCAATGCCTTACAAATACAAATTAGTTAGCTGCCATAAGTAAATTGGTACTTTTTTTCTCCCTCAGGGCTCGTACGCGGCTTTGCCGCCCCGATAGCATTGCAGCCCTTGGCCTATTGTGCATTATATTGGTACATACTGCAGCACCAAACAATACAAATAACACGTGTAAAACATACTACCTGAACTAGAGATCACGAAATCTCGACCACCAAAGACAAGAAAACCGTTTTTAACATCATTCCATTACGCGAAAGTACATCGAGTTCACTGTATTATTCGCTTAAAATGACAAATGATATGAAATTTAAAAATGATATTATTGTATAAGTTATAGTTTTTAAGTAGGAGATTAAATACATTTTGAAATACACTGTATTTGTAGCTTGATGAACGGTCCCAATTGAAATTTTTGACTGAATATGTAGCATATAGTGGAAGGACCGAGGTTTAAGGTAGGCAATAAAGTATTTTTTATCCACATAACGTTTTTATAAAGAAAATGTGATGTTTTTGCCATACCAAATTTGGTAAGTTTCATATAAGAATATGAGAATATACCAAATAATGGGTAAATATTGTAAACAAAGTTGGCTCACGTCTCTAGAAAAATAAAATAAGCTCAAGTATATAAAAGTGATTTTAATACAGTTTGTTAGTTCTGTAATAGGTATTTACTTAATTTTCTCTTAGGTTAGGAGATAATACCGCATAAACAAACACTTGCTAGCTACGTTCCTTGACTGAGGGCTAAAATATGCTTGGCACCTAAACCCCACCAAGTACTGCCCGTGTTCTATTCCCGCGGAGTGCACATGTAACGTTTTGTTTTGTTTCACACTTTAATATGTGGTAGAAGTAATAATGTCCAGATTTCATACGTTTGGAACAAGATTATATTTTTCTTGAAAGCGCCTGGATAGCCTTGTCGTCTTTAATGCTAAAATTATAATTTTCAGCAGAAATTTTTTTATGCTGATAAAAAATAAAATAAAAAATTGTTTAGAATTTTTTTTTGTTATTGGAAACCCCGGTCCGATTAAGTTGACTAAGACGAAACTATCCACGTGATTGATAAGATAAAAATGCCTGCCACATTTGTGAAATTTTAATCACAGATTAGGTATATAATTTGATTTTTTTTAATCAAATTTCTTTATAAAAAATATTTAGTCAGTATTCCCAAAACAGACTTTTTTGTTTAAGGTTTTATGCTTTTAGTTTGGGGTTTTAGAGTTTATTCACATTTATCTCTGTACCCTCTTGCTAGTTAAGATATGTTTTTAACACTAAGATATACATTTTCTTTGTTTTCAGACAAATTGTAACGCGCACTGTATTCCAACGGAATATGAAAGAATTGTAGGTACGCCAACTCTATATGTTGTATAAATATTAACATCATTTAAAATTAAAGAAGTGAGCTTACACGCAGAGCAACGAGTTTCTCTTAGAATTGCTTACTAGGTCCTAGCGAGTAATAAAGTGAACATAAAATCCCAGAGGACAGAAAATGCTCAAGGAAATGTAGAACATATCAATTCACAAAGTTTTGTACTGAATGCAACATATGAATTCAGGAAAGTTTTGGATGCTGCTTTGTGTGTTGATATCTGTTTCTTGTTTTAAGAGGAACGAAAGATACCGAATATCAATGTATTTTTAATGCAATATATTTCTCTGTATTATTTCATTTTTCAAGACGCTGTCTGCATACTAACTAAATAATCCTGGAATAAGCGTGCGGTTTATATATGGTGCCTTCACAATAAAAGGAAAAAGTAAATTAAATTGTATCCATCTTTTCGCTAAATTTTATATATATATATATATATATATATATATATATATATATATATATATATATATATATATATATATATATATATATATATATATATATATATATATAGTTTGAGTGATGTGTATGCATATACAGAGTACTTATGACGTTAAAATGTTCTAGTATATTTCTCTTGAGTGAACGAGACTTTGGGAAAATTTCTTTCAAAATAAAACGAAGCCCGAGCACCACTTAACAGGTCTATTGTTAGCAAACGTCATCACAAAATTGCTAAAAAAGGGAGTGGAAAAATCGCATCAAATCCGGCCGCCTTGTCACTGCTACGTAGGATGAAGAGACACTGCATGTATTCCTTGCTGTACAAGTAACTTCTAAAACTCCTGCATTGGAACTTTCTGGAAGGAACGAGATCTCCAGACGTACCGTACAGCGGATCTTTCATCGGCAAAATATTTGTAGAAAGACCGAATTTTGACCGGATTGTGATTGCCTTTCAACAAGCGCCTGCAAAACTTGATTCGTCAGTTCGACAAGAGGGTTTACTGTTGTCAAGAAGTTCAAGGCTCTTGATTTAAGCATTTTCTTCACTTAAGTAGGTTATGTTAGGTTTCATTGTGAGTGGGTCATAACGGTCGCTCCACTGCGATCATAAGGTCTATTGTGGCTCACGCCTAATAATTTATATTTTGCCCAACAAAGTCAGCCTCAGTCGATAATCTTTGTCGGTGAAAGTTGACTTAGATCTTCCGGAGCAAGCTTTTTGTTGCCAAAGAACAGGTGTCTAGTCCTGTTCGCCGCCGAACAGGAACACAGTACGTGCTCTGCTGTTTCATCACTCTCCATACACAGCCGGCACTCAGTTTTCAGATCGACTCCAATTCTGTGCATGTAGTGACGCAAGTGGCAGTGTCCTGTATACAGGCCGACTAGAGTACTCAATTGTTGGCCTTGATTGTCATTCTTTCTGTCCAGGTTTTTAAGGTGCCTTTTGCTGTGCAGGATGATATCTCCAGCACAGGTTCTGGTCCGATGAAGTCCCCTTGGGCCTCACTCTTGGCAAGCGCGTCGGCCGCAACATTGCCATCATGGTTCGAGTGACCCGGTATCCAGTCCAGCGACAGCTCACTGCAACTGCCGAGTTCGTTGAGGGCAGATTTACAACTGCATACCGTTTTTGAATTGCAGTGGTAGGAACCAAGCGCCTTTATTGCAGCTTGGCAATCTGAATATATCTTTATCGATTTGTGTGTGCACTGGTTTTGTATACTTTCCCTTGCACACATCTCGATGGCATACACTTCTGTGTATGGTTGTGTACTTTCCGAGTTGATAGTCTAGCATCGGTGTTGCTCCCATATGTGCCGGCTCCTGTACCTGTATCCGTTTTGGAGCCGTCAGTATACCAGCAAAAATCGGCCCTGCTAGGGCCATTTAATTTCGTTCCCAGTCCTCCCTTTCCGGAAGGACGGTCTTACAAGACAGATCTCTACTGATCTTTGTAGGCATCAAGTCTTAGACCATTCCCAGAATCTTATGGCCCTCAATTTCATCGATGAGTCCAGACCCTCCCAGACGGATTTCCTTCAGTATGCTGTCAGCCGTTTGTTTTAATCTATACGTTGTCTACAGCCAAATGTAAAGAGGTGGAATATTAAGAAGGACCTCCAGATCGGCTGATGGAGCGGCGATAATCGCTCCTGTTATCATCAAACAAGCTTGTCTCTGTAGATGATCCAGTTTGGCCCTCGCAATTCCACGAAGTGCCTTGGGATACCAAACTATGGCCCCATGTGTTATCATTGGTCTGATAATAACTCCGTAAAGCCATTACATCTGCTGGGAGTTTGTTCCCCATTTATTTACACGAATTTTACAGCATGTCCACAGGGACAGTTTAGTCCTGCGGATTACAGTCTCTAACTGTACGTCTCAGTTGAGCTTCTTATCTAGGCTAACCCGCAAATATTTTGCTTGTTCCGTAAATTGAATCCTTTCCCCATAAGAATAGGTGGTCTTAATTTGTCCAACCTTCTTCTTCTGGTAAATGCAACAATGATCGTTTTGCGGCGGTTTCCTCCGACACCAGTCGTTTACTACATTAAGTGCCTCTTGAAGAGCACGTAATCAGCGTACTTTTTTTATTAATTATTTTTTAAGTTATCTTTGACACGAACGAAGATAATCAGCTTTTCACGAAATTCTTGACAATAGTTAAGCCCCTTGTCGAAATGATGAATGGAGTTTTGCAGGCACTTGTTGAAAGGCGATCACAATCCGGTCAAAATTCGGTTTTTCCATCAAAATTCCCTGCAAAAGTTTTTGCAGAGGTTATGAACCTTATAGGAAAAATACTTTTACCTATGAAAAATCTGCTAAACGGAACGTCTGGAGATCGCTTTCGTTTCAGAAAGTTCCAATACAGGAGTTTTGGAAGTTACTTGTACAGCAAGGATTCCATGCCGTGTCTCTTCGTCCGACGTAGCAGCGTCAGGGCGGCCGGATTTGAGGCGATTTTTCCGCTCCCTTTGTCAGTAATTTTGTGGTCAAGTTTACTAACAAGCGGTGCTTGGGCAAACACTCTCCACACTCGTCACTTGGTGCAATACTATTATCAGAATCTGACCTCATCAAAGAATGATATTTTTTAATTATTAATGATAGTGAAGTCTTTTTAAACTTGCCTTCAGTCTCATTTTATTGGGGTGTAGAAACCATTAGGGGCCTATTTAAAAGTCAACACAAACGAAATTTGTAGAACCTTAAAAATTTTTGATACCAACGTTAAACAAACACAAGAACAGCAACCTAAGCTGGATGATTACGTACGTCAGTTTTAATTTATACAGGGTGTCCCAGATTCGCTTATCTATACAGGGATCGCGGCTCCTATATAAATTAGATTAAATTACCAATGATCCCACACCAAACGTGAATTCCAGATCCGGTTTGCAGATGTCTCTCTGCCACTTCGTGAGGGTTTTAAGCAGCCCAATGATGAGTGTTGTTCTTATTGAAAACTCGTAAACCTACTCCAACTGTGAATAATTGTTAAACGAGTTGATAAAACTTCCAAAAAAATTTGTGTGCTGAATTAAAAAAAGAAAGAGCTTTTAAGTGATGCAACACTTGACCCATGTTTCCTATTTAAAATATAAGGGTTGTTATCACCACCCTTAAGGAGCTGATGTGACAAAGTTGCGTTTTATGTCAAAACATGTCCCCCTCAATATTAAAATTGAAGTGGTTCAGCGTTTCTTAAAAAAAAATTCTCTAGACGCACATCGGTCTGTTTCGTTTTTAATGCGTTTTCAATATATATATATATATATATATATATATATATATATATATATATATATATATATATATATATATATATATATATATATATATACACATACACACCATACACGCAGTGTATGTGATTTTAAAGCGGAACACCCCTTTATCGTAGAACGCGTTGACCAACCGAATGGTTGTTTTTTTTATGTGGTAGTACTCGATGGACTTTCCTTATCTGTATAAAAAAATTGGAATTTCCGTTTTTCATTGCCTACTATGACTCTTCAAATATATCAAATTTTCAAGATACCCTATCAGGCATATTTTTTCGGCATTATGGGTAACAGAATCAAATCCAGTTTAGGGATACTGCATACAGTCTCTAATCGAGTAGCCCTTTTTAAACAGTGCAGGTCAAATTAAAAAGTCGACGCAGCAAGTGCGTTATGGTAGTGAATTTTCCAGTATAAGCTATATAGTAGAAACAATGTGCCATGTTTCACCAAAATAACTTTATTGTTTGAAAGTTTACAAAAAGTGCCGAAAGTAAGCTTGAAGTGTTCCCCAAAAACCGGTTTCTTGGTCAACCTTGTGGGTTAACAGCAATTAAGCTATTCAAATTTGAAGCATTTAATAACAATTCGCTACCATAACGCTTGCTGCATCCCGAATTTCTCTTTCTACTAAAATACATTATATTTCGATGGAAAATGCGAAAATGCAATGAAATAAGGCGTGCTCGATTATAAAAGAAGAAAATGTGTACCACCAGTGATTTATGGGCCATCCTGTGATTGTAGAAATATTGTTTAAGATGTAGCTCAAGACACCCTATAATTCATGTATTCATGTATACATTTTTTTTCGTATATTGTATAATAACGGATATATTGAGCTTTGTTGATTTTTTACGAAAATTATACAAAAATTATATACCATTAAACGATAAACTCTACAGCTAAGACTACTGCCAAAGCATCAGAGAAAGGGTCTATTTGAAATAAATTTTCTGGAAAAATTTTAGTAAAGTGAAGGATACTGACGGTTGAGTCTAAGACTTCAGGGTTTGTGAAACATTCTTCTTGAGACGTTTTCTTTCCATAGCGCGTATTAGTTTCGGGTTCTTTGCGTAAATATTGGCAATTTTTACGTTTTAAATCGCGACTTTGACGTTTTGAGAAAAACTCTAATTTATTTTACTTTAAGTGCCTATAACCTTTTTGCCTTTCAACATACGGAGCTAAGTTTTGGCACATAATTTACCTATAATGATGTAAACCGGCGTACCAAATTTGGTTGCCCTTGCTTTGTTATTTCCGGAATTTTTTTTTCGAAAGGAAACACACAATTTTATGGGAAAGGCAGGGCCAATTTTCCTGGCTAACGAACCTATCTAAGCCACTTGCAAGAGGAAGGTACTCACCAAATTTAATCAAAATCTACTTATTATTTTTTGAGTTATCAGTGTAACATATATATATATATATATATATATATATATATATATATATATATATATATATATATATATATATATATATATATATATATATATATATTTATATATATATATATATACATATAAAAATCGAAAATGACTCTTGAATTACAAACACCATATATGAGGTGTTGGATTTAAATGTGGTACAAGAGTAAACTCGGTACGCCAAATCCTTCTGCTATCCATAATACCGAAAATATTGACTAATGCCGAAATCTCGAAAATTTGACCCCTTTGAAAAGTCATAGTCATAGGGAAATTTCATATTTCTTTATACAGCAGAGGAAAGGTCATCGAGTATTTCCACATAAAAAAATGAACCATTCGATTCGGTCAACGCGTTCCAAGATAAACGCTCTAAAATCACATACACACACACACACTATATATATTATATAATTTTCGTAAAACGTAGATCATTTCCATGGTAATTCGCTACCATAACGCACTTGATGCGTGTTGACTATATCATTGAATTTTTAGACTGGATCTAATATTGTCTAGGTAAAGAATGTTAGCTAGAGAGAATAGCAACACACTTGGGTATATTGAACCGTATGAATACTGCAGGGACTTCCGAAATCATCAAGTCAGCATGTCGTGTGTTACCAGGCCTGCTGAAATTCGTTGCGTGAACTAAACGGTTAGTCACTAGGAGACAATAAAAGAAGTTTATAGCATCTTTCATTACCTTAACATGAGCAGTACTTGTTTCCTTTCCTATAAGTGAAAAAGAAAATAAAAGGGGTCAGTAATAAAGTGAAGTTGTTGTCCAAATTAGCGTCTTTGTTATTAAATGGGAAGTTGTGTCCTCAAATAAACAGGGATATGGGCATTTTAGTTATCTTAACATAAATAAGTCCTGTCGCAACAAGTGCATCTTGGTACCGAATTTTTTTAATTCAAAAAAAAAATATATTACTTTTTCAATTTCTACAAAAGCTAACTAAATAATTGTAATATATTCTGAGCGTTTTTGGAAGCTCTTTGTTGAGTTTGTATACGGATTATTGAACAGGGTTCTTACAAAACATATATTTGATGTTTTGCTTGTTAAATTAAATTACATATTTTCTAGAAGTTTGTGACCACGTATCTATATTTTGTTTTTCGTTATCTAACCAGAGTGATTACTTTGCTGGTAAACTATATATTGGTTAGTTGTTTGCATTTAAATGTTATAATCCTTAGGAACAGAAGGGTAATAAGGCCCCACTAGCCGAAAACATTTTTTATTTGTCAAAGTTCAAACATGTTTAACAAAACACCTCTAACGCTGTACAGATTACCCTCAGATTGGCACCTAAACGACACGTTTGATAGGGTTTCTTTTAAGTATACAGGGTGATGAGAATTATCTGTGCCATTTGGTAAAATTGAAATCACATCTACTCGCTTATTTCAAATGGAAGACCCTATATTTTATGAGCTATTTCGGTTCGCATCCGGTTTCCCTTTCAACGTGTATTAGCATTCCCATTCCCACTTAATTCAAATTGTCACAATAAATTTAAAGCAGACTTTGGAACTTGATGAAATTCTTGTTGACGTCTACATGTCAAGTCCCACCCCTTACAAATGAGAACATAACATTTTTTGGGCCTTCTCGCGTAAAAAAAGAGAACACTTTGTATTTGCATCCAAATCGCTGCATTTCCCTTGTTTTAGTTCTGTAAAATCAATGTGTTTCTAACGAACTTGTAAAACCAAAATACAACTTAACAATATAGGTAATTATTTATTATAAATGAGTACAGAACTTAACTAATAGCTAGTGGAAAACTAAAACAAAAAACAAATAAAAAAATTGTGGAACTTAAAACAAATGCTCAAAATTACTCCCACTGACATGGAGGCATTTTGTTATTCGTCTTGTAATGTTTTGGTTCGTAGCCTTTCTGATTTGTCTCGAATTCAATAAATTAAAGGCACGTAAATCTCTACCTACCATGTCTTCTTTTGTGGTGGCAGGTTCGTGGTAAACTTTATTTTTGATGTAGCCCCAGATGCTTGCATCCAGTGGTGTTAAGTCAGGGGACCGTGGTGGCTATCTATGTGGGCCGTTATTGACAATCCACCTGTCTTCAAAATGTTGTTGCAAAAAATCATGAGCTAAATGGAAACTGTGGGGCGGTGTTCCGTCTTGCTGATACCAGCTTGTTCCATCTTCTTCTAAACTTAATGTGTGGAGAGAAATTAGAATCACTTCGTGCAAAATATCATTATAACTCATACCAGTGAGATTTTCATCGTATATTTCAGTCCCAAAAATATTATCGTTCTTAATTGTACAAAACACATTGAATGACCACCTGTCTTGGAAATAGTTGATCCTGGTAACATGGGGATTCTCATCTGACTAGAAGTGGCTATTGTGGCGATTGTGCATGCCATTTTTGGAGAACTTCGCCTCATTGCACCAAATAATTCTCTTGCAGAAATTCTCATCTTCTTGTGTTTTCAATAGGAACCATTCACAGAACTCAACACGTCTAGGAAGATCGTTTGGTTGCAAACCATGTATCGGGTGGTAAGAGAAGGGTCTCCAATGATGCTTTTTCAAAATTCTGTGAATTGTTCTCGCTGACAAGCGTAATTCTTTTTCGCAATACCTGATAGATGCCTTGGGATCAGCAACAAAAAATTCCACTAAGTTCACTTCGTTTACCTCGTTATCGACGAGTGGCTTACGCTTCTGTACTTTTGGGCGAAAACTTCCATGCTGTGAACAATTTTGTAGCAACTTCTTTATCATGTCGTGACTGGGTTTCGGTTTATTCGGGTACTTTTCTGCAAATGCACAATATGTTCGGCCCACAATTCGTTGACACTCACCATAAATAATTAGAAGCTCCAAAAAATCGTCGTTTGTGTACTGCAAATTTGCCATTTTTGCACCGCGTTGACTGAGAGTATCTAGATTTTTATAACAATAAGCTTTGCTTGACGTTATTTTGACATGTAGACGTCAAAAAGCATATTATCAAGTTCCAAAGCCTGCCTTAAATCTATTGTGGCAATTTAAATTAAGTGAATCTAATAAAATTGAAATATTCGGGAAACGGTGGAATTTAGGTATAGGGAATGCTAGTACATGTTGAAAGGGAAACCGGATGCGAACCGAAATAGCTCATAAAATATAGGGTGTTCTATTTGAAATAAGTGAGTAATTGTGATTTCAATTTTACCAAATGGCACGGCTAATTCTCATCACCCTGTATATTTAAAAGAAACGCTATCAAACGTGTCGTATGGGTGCCAATCTTAGGGTAATCTGTACAAAAACGGAGTCTTCTCAGTTGTACTTCCACAGAGAGCGAGCATGCAACGTTCACCTTAGTTATCCCGTTGATTTTTGACATATGGTGTATTAGTAATAGTTTATCTCAAATTTAATGTAGAATTCGAAAATATAATGAAAATTGCCATATTGTATTTAAAATAAGCAAGTTGATGGTCACTTCCGGTTAAACCGGAAGTTTGACATAAAGTAAACTATTTTCACTGAACTTGAATTCATCTCGACCGTATGTTTGTAAATTTTCAAATTTCAAATCGGAGTAGTTATTGAGAAACGGCTAACTAAAAGTCTTAGCGCCACACTCTGTAGGTAGACGGAGATTGTTATTAGGTGATATTCTTGTTTCAAATAATATGTTGTGTGTTACTTTTCCGAGTCCCGTAGACTAATTGAAATAATAGAACTTCTTTCACGTACGCCGCGAACCTTTTATAATACCTCTTTCTCAAAGAAGAATCTTTTAGAAACATTTTTATATCTTTGTAGTTTTATTCTATCTTTAGCGGTTATCGAAATATTACTAGTTTTTTGGAGCAGTTATGTTTTTTTTAACTTCAACACCCCGTATCTTTCTTAGGAAGCTAGTAATATTTCGATAACCGCTCAAGATAGGATAAAACTACAGGAAACCAAAAATGCTTCTAAGAGATTTTTATTTAAGAGAGGGGTATTATAAAAGGTCAGTGGCGTACGGAAAAGAATTTATAATACTTCAAATAGTCTACGGAACCTGGAAAAATAACACCTAGTATATAATTTGGGACAAGAACACCACTGAATAACAACCTAAATTTACATAGAACGTGTAGGAAATTGCATTCAAATATCTCACTCCGTTCCAAAGATATTGTAATTGTTCAAACATATTAAATTTCAACACCCTGTATCTCCGTTAGGAAGCAAACTAGAGGTTATGTTTATGTGAACTTTTTGTCTTATAATGATCTGTTATATTGACTGTTAAGGTCCTACTACTATAAACTGAGACACCCTATATATATATATATATATATATATATATATATATATATATATATATATATATATATATATATATATATATATATATATATATATATAACGTAACGTTCTGTAGGCTTTAAATTTTGCGTAGAATCAGGAATAGAATTATATAATGGAATATGCATTAATAGATTTTTCTACCAAGATTTTCCAATTTTATTTCTCTTCATTCCTGTCGTTCGGAATTTTAAATCCAACTATATTAATTAAAACTATTGTTCCCTAAGAGAACAAAGAAGTGAATATTCAGCTGCGATTCATTTTAGAACTAATTAAAAGCTAGTAGAGAAAAGAGAAAAAAAAATGTGAAGCTTCCAGTTCAATTTTATACAGTCGCGTTTTGTCCTAAGAAGGTGCTGGCTAAAAATCTGTTCCGCTTAAATGAATAACATGCACCATTTGCCTTGTTTTAAAATTCCTTATAAACGTACACACCCAAAGGACCAACAATTTTTAGTAAAGAGAAGCAAACAGCGACTCTATAATAATTTATGTAGAAAAGTGCAAAGCTGTTTGAATGTTCTATTTTTAAGCATTAGGGGATACAAAACAAAATCTTGACTTCATTTTTCACGATAGAACTGAAAGTACAGAAAAGAGATTTATTCTCTTTCGCACTAGGCAGGCGCTTTACTTACAACATAAATATGTACATACATGTTTGTACTTATTGTATTCGTAGATTTTAAAAACTGATGTTGCGTTTAGGTAATAAAACATTCAATCTTATTATAGTGATTATGAGTTTTTACCGATGATATTAACGTATGACACATGTATTAATAATCCGATTTCAGATTCTTTTAGAGAGCCTGGTTGGTTCAATGGTAAGAGCGTCTGCCTCTGAATCAAAGGGTACTGGGTCCGCTCGCAGTGTTGTCCTTTCACTTTTTCCGTACATACTGTAACATTATCATTAACATTAACCGAGGTTGTGCTTTTGTATTTAAGCAAGCTAAATGTCTTCACGTTCCGCTATTAGGAGGGGGCGTAAAGCCTTTGGTCCCGTGAGTTATAGCACCCTGTATAATGCTGTACTGATATCTCGTATTAGTATAGTAATAGGATCGAAGCAGTCGTTCAACGCGGAAATACTAAAACCGCTGAATAATCATAGTCATCATAATTATTTAGTTTAAGTTGTTTTATTTTATAATGTTAGCTAAGCAGATTCGACTTTATATATACAAGTAAGATACAATATTATGTTAGAATTTATTACGAGTGTTTCCACATTAAACATCGTGTATTTTTCCTTTGTTTTAAAATTATTATTAAACTTGTTGTAATTTCGAAATAAAGTTTTTTTGTTTTGAAGTACCAAAAGGGCACTATCCAAACTGGCGCAGTCGGTAGGATAGGTTTAAGTGTATTTTTGACAAAAATCGCAAAGGTACACGTCGATTTTTATCGTTAAAAACCTCCAACCTACAAAATTTAAAGTGACAAACATCGTCAACGAGGAAGGACATCATCGCCAACCTCAACAGCAGAAGCCACCACTAGCATAAGACAACACAGCCACAAAAGGAAGGACATCATCGCCAACCTCGAAGGGCCAAGTCAAGTATAGATAGAAGTGACCAAAAATCGTCAGCGAAGAAGGACAACATTGCCGACTTCATAATTAAGCATATGGAAAAATTATTGTGAGTAATTTTCATTATCCTTTATATATTTATCCCATAAATTTTATAATTGTGTATGTCTGACTTAGATAAAATTTTTAAGAACATTTCTAGACAAAATATTATTAAACCAGCTAAATTAGTGTTAGATTTAGAAAATAATTTTACGTTAGAAAATGCAAATATTAAAATGACTGAACAAAACGTTGCTGCACAAACCAAAATTGAATCTTATCATATTAATGCAATTCCCAGTTATGACGGGGATCAAGCCACCTTGGCATTATTTATTGGAGCTTGTGAAAATTTCTTATCATCTTTTGTTGATACACAAAATTTAAGTAATGACCGCAATAATTGGATTCTTAGAATAATAGTTAATAAACTAGAGGGAAGAGCAAAATCTTTAATAGCTAGTAGAGAAGATGCCACAAATTGGCCCAGAATAAAACTTCTCTTACAACAATATTTTTCAGACCAGAGAGATGAAGATTGTTTAACTAGAGACTTAATTTTACTTAAACCTAATCAAAATGAAACGCCATATTAATTTGGTATGCGAATACAAGATGCTAGAAGTTTGCTACAAAGTAAATTAAGATTAACTATAGATGATAACAATATTCGTTTAGTAAAAAATAAAATTTATGACAAAATGGCCTTGCTGACCTTTTTACATGGACTGCACGGACAATTAGGACTTGCAATTAGATTACAAAAACCGATACATTTGGAGCAAGCTATGGCATTAGTCGTAGAGGAAGAAAATTTCCAATATGGCGAAAAACAAATGAAATATATGCATACTAACACACCTAATAAAAACAGTAATAGTAACAATTTCCAAAATAAACCATTCAAAAATAGTTTTACTTCTCAAAATCTAGGTAATTTTCATAAACCATTTTCTAGTAATCAACCATTTAATCAAAGACCATCTAATTCACAATTTTCGAGAAATAATTTTCCACAACTTAATCCTTTTGAGGGAAAACAAAACATTCAACAACAGAGACCCAATTATCAACCTGTTTCACAAAATTTCGCAAGAAATTCTAATAGAAATGTTTTCCGACCCAACTCTAATTTTGTTCCGACTTATAAGCCTACCCGTATGGAAACTTCCACCAGAAATCATAGACCGTCAAATACCTTACCTAATACACAAAACAGACGATATACAAGTGAGGAACTTTATCATCACGAAGTACAATCTGACAGACCTATGCAAAACAATGACTACAACGACACAAATTTTAGTCAAGGAAATTATGAATATAATGAAACAAATTCTAAATATTGTGAACATGATAATTTTTCAGAACCTTACCCTGAAAATTACTATGAACCTAGAGATAATATTAATGATAACTATTATACTGAAAATGAACAAAATTTTCATTCGAGCCTGAATTTAGATCAGAACAGATAATACAGGTTAATTTAGATAATTGCCCAAAACTACCCTACGTAATCGTGCCTGGTATAAATTTAAAATTCATGTTGGACAGTGGTAGTACGAAATCTTTATTGTGCCCATCTTTAGCTTACACTTATTACAAAAATTTTATAGAAAATGAATATTTTCAAATCAAATCCGTCTATCAGACAAGTACACATAACGAAATTGCAAAAATTCCCTTACCATTAATGTTCAACACAGGAAAAGCAAAATATAAATTTTACATTTTTATTATTAGTAACCAATATCATGGTCTGATTGGCTCTGACTTATTACAAAAATTAGGAGCCCGAATAGATTTTAAAAATATAAAATTAATTACAGATAAAGCAGTAATTCCACTTTATTTGCCGTCTGAACAACATAATACTTATAAAAGAACGTATCAAAATTTTAAAATTGAAATAGAAGCAAGAACAGAGAAAATTATTAAAATTCCAGTTTCTTGTTCCACAAATACTGGCGTTTTATCGAAATTAACATTGCGACCTGGAGTAGAAATACCAGAGTCATTAGTTAACGTAGATCAGGGTTTTTCATATGTGAGTGTCTTGAATAGTACAGATAAACATGTACAAGTGATATTAAACTCGCCATTGAAACTTGACCCAATTACGGAAACAGAATTAAATTTGACTGAACACATTGACGAACACATGGACGTAGATTTCTCAGGGATAGAATTAGAATATCTTCAAAATCAAAATTTAGAAAAACTTAGACTTCATCATTCAAATATTGAAGAAAAAACAGCATTTGAAGCTTTATGTAGGGAATATAAAGATATATTTTATGTGAAGGAGTCCCTCTCACATTTTCACATCAAATGAAACATCATATTAGATTATCTGACCCAGATCCAGTTTATGTAAGACCGTATCGCTTACCCCATGTTCAACAACAAGAAGTTAAACGACAAGTAGACGACTTATTAAAACAAGGTATAATTCGACTATCCTGTTCCCCATGGTCCAGCCCTGTATTAGTGATTTAAAAAAAAAGGACAGCAGTGGTAAACAAAAATTTCGTATGGTAATAGATTATCGTAAATTAAATGCCAAAACTATCCCGGACAAATATCCTCTTCCTAATATTTCCGACATCTTAGACAAACTTGGACGAAGCCAATATTACACAACTCTTGACTTAGCTTCTGGTTACCATTAAATTGAAATGGCACCAGAAGATATTGAAAAAACGGCCTTTTCCACGCAGGTCGGCCATTTTGAGTATATGCGCCTACCTTTTGGGGTAATCAATGGGCCACCCTGTTTTGAGCGCCTAATGCAAAATATTCTGAGGAGTATACAAAATGAAAAATGTTTTTCCTATCTAGATGACATCATAGTATTTTCAACTTCCCTTCAGGAACATATTGAAAGACTAAAAGACGTATTTGAAAGATTAAGACACGCCAACCTAAAAATTCAGCTCGATAAAAGCGAATTTCTAAAGAGGGAAGTAATGTATCTTGGGCAGATAATCACAGATCAGGGGGTGAAACCTAATCCAGATAAGATTAAGGCCATAAAACAGTATCCACTTCCCAAGATCCGTAAAGAAATCAAAGGCTTTTTAGGTCTTGTAGGGTATTATCGAAAATTCATACGCGATTTCGGAAAATTGACTAAACCACTAACTAAATGCCTGAAGAAAAATGCCAATATTACTCATGACAAAGATTTCCTTGAGTCTTTTGAAACTTGCAAAAACATTTTGATGAATGACCCTATCTTATAATATCCCGAATTTATAAAACCTTTTATTTTGACGACAGACGCTTCAAATGTAGCTTTAGGGGCAGTGTTATCGCAAGGACCTTTAGGTAGTGATAAACCAATAAGTTATGCATCTCTCACCCTAAATAATAGTGAACAAAAATATTCGACTATAGAAAAAGAGCTTTTAGCTATAGTTTGGGCGACTAAATATTTTAGGCCATATTTATACGGACGTAAATTTTACATTTGCACCGATCATAGACCATTAGTTTGGTTAATGAAATTAAAAGAACCAAATTCAAAATTAACTAGGTGGAGATTAAAACTGGAAGTATACGACTATGAAATTATATATAAAAAAGGCAAATACAATACGAATGCTGACGCATTATCTCGCATACAGGTAAATGCTCTAGATGATGACATTTCATCTACGTTTAATAATGTAGACAGTAATGAGAGACGTTTACAGGACTTTGACCGTGAATTAAATACATAAATTCCTTTAAGTATGATATTACCGACAAATGAATATAATATACCACCTATGACTCCACCGGAAATGCCTTTTATCCCAATAGAAATTCCTAATAGTTCAAATTCAGAAGATATCCCTTTAAGTGAACTAAGATTTAATTTACTCGCACAAAAACCAACTGAAAACTCGGACGAAAGTAATCATTCTCAAGTAAATGTTGAACCGAAAAAAAGTATAGAAATATCTGAAAATCCCATTGAAAAACAACCGAATCAATATTTTATTTCCCCAGTAAATTATAACCCCAGACCAGTAAAACAGGTAAAAATTTATAATCAAACTAAATACTTAGTGCAAATTCCTCGTCAAAATAATAGAGACCATATTGTTAAATTTTTACGAGATTATACCGTTTCAAATAAACGTTATTATTTTAATTTTAAAACCGATCAATTATATAAGGACTTTAGTAATATTTACACTGAACTATTTAATGATAATGGCCCTGAAATAATAAGCTGTCCGAAACGTATAATTCCTTTGGCCGACACAGCTGATATTAAAGAAGTAATACAAAGTTATCACACTTCTAAAACTAATCATCGTGGTATTAATGAGACACTTGAAGAAATAGCTAATAAATATTATTTTTCACACATGAAAGAAAAAGTTACTGATTTTATAAATAATTGTGAAATATGTAAAAGAGTAAAATATGACCGTAACCCACCTAATATACCTTTAATGCTTACAGAAGCTCCAAGTAAACCTTTCCAAATTTTACATATAAATACATTTATAATTGAAAATCAAATTTATTTAACTTTAATTGATTCATTTTCCAAATTAGGACAAGCAGTAGCTATTAGTAGTAAAAATCCGATAGAAACCTGTAATGCCTTAATTCAGTATTTTTCTTACTACGGAACACCCGAGCAAATAGTAAGTGACAATGGTTCAGAGCTATGCTCAGAAACTGTTAAACAATTATTTAATTTGCACAAGATAAAAGTTCATTTCACCACCCCCAGAAATCCAAATTCTAACGGTCTCATAGAACGCTTGCATTCAACTTTATTAGAACACATACGTATATTACGTCAAATTTATCCAAAAGACCCGATAACAAAAATTATGTGTTATGCGATTATGGCATACAATCATAGCATTCATTCAGCCACAAATTTTACCCCGTTTGATATTGTCTTAGGTCATACATCTAGTAAAGATGTGTATGATATAAACTATCAACAAAAACTCTTGCAAGAGTACCTATTACAGCATAAAAATAAACTAAATTAAATGTACAAAAAATTAAAGATAATTTAGAAAAAAAATTAAGAGTTGTGTCTGGCAGAAATTCCAAAGATGATACCGCTTTATTTAATAAGGAAACACATGTCTATACTAAAGTAGATAAACGAAATAAAAATAATCCAAAATTCGAAGGTCCATTTGAATTGATAAAAGTTACAGATAAAAATGTTGCATTAATTAGAAAAAATAAACAAATAGCTAAACGACATCTACGAAATCTAAAACGACCTAATGTTTCAGGTCAATCCTCTTCCTCACCCATGTCCTTGGACAGGTAGAGTTTAACAGACTGAATGACAACCCTGGACTGCTAGCCCTAAAAATAGGAACTATGCAAAACGCAATCGATAAATGGACATTGATTAGAACGATTGAACTACAACCACTTTTACAAGACTTTAACTTTTTACAAAACACATCCTATCACCTGAACATCTCTATACAAAACTCCCCTTATAATGAATCCTATTATGAAGAACTACGAAACTCTCAAAATGTGTTATTCCATGAAATAAGTGAAACTAACAAAATTTTCAAACAAATTATACCATCAAGTTTAAACCGAAAAAAGAGAGGTTTGATAAACGGACTCGGAACAGTAATTAAGTCAATCACAGGAAATTTAGATGATAATGATGCTAAACGTTATGACTCAACAATTTTAGAGCTAACTAGTAACCAAAATAAATTAGAAATAATTCAAAAAAATCAAATGTCACTAACAGAAACCGCTATTACCAAATTTAATCAAACAATTTACATTTTCACTAACAATCAAAAGAAGATAGCAGACCGTATTGAATTTCTAACGAAACATTTTGAAGCTGAAGACTTAAGACAGGATTGCATGGACATAGTAATCATAGCTCAAATGCTCTTTGTTCAGTTAATTACCGACTTTAGTTAATGCAATAACGTTTGCTAAATTAAAGACAATGCATCCCTCTATTTTAGAAACAGATGATTTATTCATAGAGCTTAATAAAATTCAAAGACATAAAGAATATTTGCCATATAAGATAAATATAGATAATATGGTCATTTATGAATAAATAATTACTATTAAAAGTTATTACAAAACCACTCAGTTAACATTCATTTTAGATGTACCATTGGTTGAGTCAGCATATTACGATTACTATCATTTATATGCCTTTCCCATTCGTAATAGTTTGACCCACACATTCCTAACATTAATTCCCCATTTAAAATACCTTTCCTTGAATGATGAAAATTACAAACTCCATGATGGACCATGTCGAGAGGTCTGACAAACTGAATTCCTGTGTCAAGCTCAAACAATGAATCACATCAGTCCAAACAGCCCTTGTGAAATACAATTAATAAAATTCTCCACCCAGTATAACAATTGTGAGCATCACCAAATTTTAATAGAAGATGTGAAGATTCAGAAGATCAGCGAAAGTAAATGGATTATCATCTCTCCAGTAGAAAATATAGTCAACTACAGATGCAGCGATGACCGTAAAATCATGGCCATAGATGGTAGTTATCTGGTAAAAATAGAAGAAAGCTGTGAGGTAAAAATCAAAGGACAAACCGTAAGTTCTCATCAATCTGAAATTAAAAAACTTTTCTATGTGCCGTTACCCGATCTCAAATTTAGTGAACTGTCCACGAACTCAAAACTTAACATTGTGCCTTTACATCTAGAATTTATAAATTTAGATGAATTGAATTTAGTGAAATCTCAACTACAGCATCAGAAGGAGTTACTACAAACAATAAGTGTCCCTGTAATTCATACTTCGATAAGTGTTTTTACTTTAACTGTTTGTGTTATTTGATTAACAGTAGCATGTTTCTGTTTTTGGAAATTTAAAGGCAGAATAACCAGTTCCGCAGCCGAATCCAAAATCGTCAACGAACTTAATAAGACCCACGAAGTTCCCCTGGAGGACATCAATTTCAAGATTTAGGTACCCTAAATCTCATCTGACAAGGGAGGAGTTACAGCACCCTGTATAATGCTGTACTGATATCTCGTATTGGTATAGTAATAGGATAGAAGCAGTCGTTCAACGCGGAAATACTAAAACCGCTGAATAATCATAGTGATCATAATTATTTAGTTTAAGTTGTTTTATTTTATAATGTTAGCTAAGCAGATTCGACTTTATATATACAAGTAAGATACAATATTATGTTAGAATTTATTACGAGTGTTTCCACATTAAACATCGTGTATTTCTCCTTTGTTTTAAAATTATAATTAAACTTGTTGTAATTTCGAAATAAAGTTTTTTTGTTTTGAAGTGCCAAAAGGGCACTATCCAAACTCGTGCCCATGCGATGTTTAGCATGTGAAAGATCCCTACCCTCCTTACAGAAAAACAAGGGTTCGGCAAAATTTCCAGGGTAGTGAGGTAAAACTGCTCCCTGGCGTCGGTGAAAGAAACACACATACACACAAAGATTATGTTAATAATAATCAAATATTTTATATAATTTTTTACGTAAAACCAATTTTAACCAATTTTTGTAGAATTACTCTTTTTTAACAACTTTTCATAAAAAAATTTGTATAGTAGATTTTTGTAAACAATTTGGTTAGCAGAGTCTTGTTTTCTTTCGTAAATATTCGTTGAAAACACTTTTTTATCGATTTTGCATAAAAAAATCGCGTTTGACGGTAAACCATATATACTTCACTATTTTATGGTTACCAGTTAAGAAATTTTTCAAAAGATTCAAAGTCGTGATCTCGTCCTAAGCAAATTTTTTCTATTTAAATTCGATAAAAAAGTACCTGCAAAGAAAATTTAAGATAAACGTCAGAAAAATGTGCTAATCAAATTGTTTACAAAAATCCGATAAAAAACGTTCTCTGATAATTTGCTAAAAATATTACCTACTTTTACAAAAATTGGTTAAAAATTTAATAAAGTATTTTTCACAAAAATTTCCTAAACAATTCATTGAAACATTTTTCACGAATTTTCTAAAAAAATGTTCCAACAAAATTACGCCAAACATTCTTTCACACAAGAATTCGAAACCAGTTTTCCTTTCAAGAAACGTATAATTTTTTTTTAAACTAAAATCGCCAAAAAGTTTGTAATAAAAAACATTTTCTATATGAAAATTCTCTAATAAGATAATTCAAAATTTATACGATCCGATCTAAATACAGCCGTGGTGACTTATTTTGCTGGTCCACAAAGCCATTTTTCATTTGCTTGACGATCCCGTAAGAATCGAGACCGGTTTCAAAAGAGAAAACAAGCACATGTGAATCCACAGGAAAAGTCTATATGGCTGTATTAGGTATGGAATGGTTTAGCAAAGTTATAGCAACGAAACCAATCTGATCTGCTATTAAAATTTGAAATAAGAGTCTTAAAAGCTCTCACCTCAGTAATGATTTTTTTTTTTCTATAAAACTTTGCCAAAGACTCGTTGCAATTACAGAACCTGATCATATAACTTTAAATAAAGAATTAGGAATTTAAAAAAAAATTAAAAAAGAAAATTGACACACCCGGTTTGTACCCGCGTCATCTCCGAATATACGTATCAAAGGCGCATATTCAACAAGCTTTAGTTCAAATAAAATATGTTACAGTGCTCCAGCTATAAAGCTTATACAATGTCGTCTAACTTAATCTAGTAAAATTTTCTTATGGGGTAGTTTCCTAATTACTTAAAACCTAACATTATCTATGTCCATATTATATATATATATATATATATATATATATATATATATATATATATATATATATATATATATACATAATCATATACATATACATATACATATACATATACATATACATATACATATACATATACATATACATATACATACAGTGTGTCTTCGGATCGACGGATGAATAGTTAAAAATACTGTAGTTTTTTGAGCTAAAACTTAACTTTTTGGGAATAAGCTCTGCTTGAATAAAAAATAATTTGCCATAATTTTAATTTGCAAGACTCAAGTATGCGTTGGAAAATTACAAACAACTGACTTTTACACTTCTAAAGTACCTTTTCTATAGGAGATACGAAAAAATTGTATCAAGAAAAGACGATCGGAAAGAAAAACTGAGTAGGGACATAAAATTTTAAAATCCTTAGCCTACCTTAATATTTTGAAATTCTAAAAACAAATAGTATGCTATGGAAGAAAAACGAATAAAACAATATTTTAATATTTGTCAAAAAAAGTTAATTGTAATTATTTTCCTAGCTCTGCTATTAACTTTGAAATAGAAAAAAAAATGCGAAATAGCAAAGTAGGATTGACATTTTAAAATTCTGCGTTCCTACTCAGTTTTTCGTTCCGATCATCTTTTTCTAAATAAAATTTTTTCGTATCTCAGACAAAATAGAGCCCCTCACAAGTGTAACAAATTAGTCTTTGTAAGTTTCCAGGAAGTACCCGATTTTCGGAAATTAAAACTATAACACAAATTATTTTCTATTCAAGCAGGTCTTATTCCCAGAAAATGAAGTTTCAACTAAAAAAAGTACAGTCTTGTTCATCTATTCATTCGTCGATCCGAATACACACTATATATATATATATATATATATATATATATATATATATATATATATATATATATATATATATATATATATATATATATATATATATATATATATATATATATATATATATATATATATATATATATATATATATTATATATATATATATATATATATATATATATATATATATATATATATAAATTTAAACTGACCTTGGATATGGGTCCTAGGTGTTCTATTTCGTTGTCATTAAAAACATTTTGTCAAAATTCAAACGTCGCCATCTCTTCATTGGTGAATTTTTGTAGAAAACAGTTCATTCAAACTACATATTTTCGTTAGGAGAACACAATGATTAAATACGGAATAGCTCACAAAAGAATTATTTAACCAATTGTCTTGTTATAATTACAAAAATAATAATAGATTAAAATGTTATTCAACCAGGTTACGTAATTAAACAATTTTTAATCTCGATCTTACATTTTTCAGCTTTTTAAATATCCAGAATTTTAGATTAAATTAATTACATAAAATAAGCTGTAATGCTTACTTTTAACATTATGCCACAAAGAAACCTTAATTAATTAAAATGATCCAGAATAAGTTTTCATGGCCAGAAATTGTTAAAGAATTTTACATTACAGTGTAAAAATTCTTTTACTTTCAAGATAGGCTGTAAATATAATAAAACTTATATAGCAAAATAATTTACTTAAAATTAGGAAATATAAACTAGCATTAAAATTGAACAATGGTGGTGCTAATCTAATAGATATAAGAGCAAAAGCATTTGCTCTCTATTTTAAAAGTAATATTAACCATATTAGAGAAGCAAAGTAACCGATTTTTTTAAATAACCCTGCAACTACAAATCGACAAATATACTGACTTTGCAAAAAATCCGAACACCCGACCAATCGCAATGAATTTTTTTATACTATTCTGTTTTATCTCTAATAAAAAATGATAACAATGTGGACAAATTTTTTTACCAGGTGTACACTTATTAGTGAATTTTTTTTACAAAAATTCACTAAAAAGTGTGGCGAGATCCCGCCTTTTGATGTTTGAGCAAATTTCTTCAAATTAGCGCGAACTAGGACCCCTAGAACCCATAATTTTTTTTATGTCAACAACACACCACGAGGGCTTACAGCCTAAATACTATCGCACTTTGGGTGTTGACAAGGAGGAAAGAGGCAGCTTGTTAATTCTGGACTTGAAGGTTTGGAGGTTCGGAGGAAAAGGAAAAACTTGCGCCGGCAAGGAATTCCACAACTTGGAAGTCCTCGGGACAAAAGAGCGGGCATAACAAGATGTTCTATGTCTGGTGACCTGGACAGTAAAAGGGTGCATTCGCTCTGTTCCCCTGGTAGATCTGTTGGGGGCAGCAGGTGGGGGAATTATGGAGGAAAGCTCCTCTGAGCAGTGCCCCTGCAGATATCTATAAAAGAGAGAGAGAGGTCACCAACGGTACGTCGGTGGGCAAGGGATAGCTGTCTTTGGGTGAGGGTAGGGTCACCGATGAGACGTATAGCTCTCTTTTGAATGGAGTCCAGGATAGCGAGTGTAGAAGCGGCAGCTGCATCCCAGATGTGGGAGCAGTATTCGAGGTTTGGCCTTATTTGTGAAGTATATAAGGTATAGAGATTAGCTGGTGAAAAGTATTTGCGAGCCCGGAAGAGGAAACCCAATTTCTTAGCAGCCGCTTCTGCAATTGATGTGACATGTTGGTGCCAATTAAGATTTCGATCCACAGAAATGCCAACAAGAGAAAAGGACTCATTACTTTGAATAACTTGGTTGTTCATTGTGATGGGTCTAGGGCTGGTGTATCTCTTGTGAGAAAGAAAGCAAGACTTAGTTTTGGTGGGGTTGAATTGTACAAGATTTCTACTTCCCCAGTCTAATATTTTTTGGAGATCCACGGAGATAGAACCCTCCATGAGTCTGCGATCCTCATCTAATTGGGCTAAAGAGACAGGCTTAGAATATTGTATATTTGAGTGGAGGGTGCTGTCGTCCGCGTAACTGTGAACTGGGTTGGATGTGCTAGAGAGGAGGTCATTGATGTGGAGAAGAAACAAAGTAGGGGCTAAAGCTGAACCTTGAGGAACTCCTGCATTAATTGGATACAGTTTAGAGAAATGGCCATCCACAACAACAGATATGCTCCTGTTGGACAGGAAATTTGCTGTCCAGGTACAAAGTTTTGGTGGTAGGCCATAGGCCGGAAGTTTATTAAGCAGCGCTGCGTGCCAGACCTGGTCGAATGCTTTGGATATGTCTAGAGCAACAATCTGGGATTCACCGTGTTGTTCCACAGACTTGTTCCAAGAATGGGTGACAAAGGAAAGGAGGTCGGCAGTCGATCTGCGCTGACGGAATCCATACTGCCTGTCGTGGATTAGACTGTGTTTTTCAAGGAATTTTAGTAATTCGGTGTTTATATACTTTTCCATCACTTTAGAGACGACAGAAATGAGACAAATAGGCCTGTAGTTGCTAGGAAGCGCTTTGAATCCTTTCTTGGGGATGGGTTGTACTCGAGCAGTTTTCCAGTTACTAGGGAATATGCCTTTATTGTAAGATATCTGAAACAGACAGGAGTCGGGACAGGAGCAAGTTCTGGTGCGCATTTTTTGAGAACAATTGCTGGGATGTCATCAAGGCCAGAGGCTTTCCTGGTATTAAGAGAAGAGAGCATCTTTCGTACCTTTTTAGTTTTGAAAATGATATCAGTCATTTTATGCGCGAGATTGGGGACTGTTGGTGGTTGAACATTTGGAGGTGGGTTGAGAGTAGAATTTCCGGCGAACAACAAAGCAAAAAGTTCAGCCTTGCCCAGGGCGGTAGAAACAATTTCATCCCCTGAGACAAGAGGTGGGAACGTGCTCTTGCAGAAATTATTCCCAATAGACTTAGCAAGAGTCCAGAAGGGTTTGCCGCCGTTGGAGCTTGAGAGGACTTTGTTTTTGATGTGGTTATTAAACGAGTTTTTTGCCTCAGAAAGAATGCGGACATAGCGGTTTCTTGCGTTGTTGAATGCTTGACGATTTTCATGACTGGGATTGTGTAGAAGCGTTTTGTGAGCTTTGACCTTTTCAAGTCTGGCCTTGTCACAGGATTTAGAGAACCATGGCTTTTGAGTGGCTGAAGAGGTTTTCTGTGTACGTGGAATAAATAATTCCATGCCAGCTTGGATAATTTCGGTGACGTTTTGTGAGATATCAGAGGGGCCAGGATGAGAGAAGCAGACAGACGCCCATGGAAATGAGGAAAAGTAATCCCGCATTTCGTCCTAGTTTGCGGAGTTGTAGTGCCAAACGATACGTGGGTGTGATGACTGTGTGACCTCGGGTTGCATTGCGCAGGAAGCAGTGACAACGCCGTGGTCTGAGCGACCAAGGGGGGCGGTGACTGATATATTATAGCAGTCAGGATTTGTAGTAAGAAGGAGATCCAAGGGATTTGAGCTGTGTGTTGGGATACGAGGAAAGTAAGTATGTTGCTGAACCATATTGGCCAAAGAATTGCTGACTGCAAAGGCCTCCGCTGCTCTCCCTTGTGGATCGGTTTTTGAAGATCCTAGCCATTCCTTATTATGGACATTGAAGTCGCCAAGAATAGTGACCTCGGAGGAAGGATATTCAGAAATCAGATAGTCGGTTTTTTCAGAAAGGTAGTCAAAGAGCTGGACAAAGTTGTTGTCAGAAGGTGACCGGTAAATGCAACAGATGAATTTAGTTGCAGCCCTGAGAGAGTTTTATCCATAGTATGTCTTTTCTTCCAGCTTCTAAATTGGGGAGTCTCGTGCAGAGTAGATTGCTACGGACGTATGCGCACACGCCTCCATGCAATCTAAAGGCAGTAAGGAGCTCGTACCTCGGGAAATTAAGGTGATTAGTGGCTGTTTTGGCACTGATTTGGGTTTCGGTGAGGAAGAGGAGTTGGGGCCGGAATTTCAATTTTTATATGTATATATATATATATATATATATATATATATATATATATATATATATATATATATATATATATATATATATATATATATATATATATATATATATATATATATATATATATATAAATTTGATTTCTTAGAAAATTATCTCTTCATAGCTGTGTTTCCTTCAGTTTGAAGCAGTATTTTGTAGCGATTGTTTTTCAATATATTAAGTCATTGAGTCATCATGCCTAGGCGCTGTTTACAGAACAATTACAATATTATACGTGAATTCCAAAGAGGGCGAGTGTTGCTCCAGGTGGTCTGAAGACGAAATCCGTAACCCTCGTCATGGATCTGGACGACCTCAAGAAACTTCAACACGGGAAATCATCGTTTGAGGATTGCGGTTTTTCATGACAGAGTTTTTACAACACGGTTGATTGAAAACGCTTAGTTGGGAGCTTTACAACAGAAAGTCTTTATGGCAACGATATATCGCAGAATAATGCTTTGGAGCTTTGTTTGTGTATACACTTTTTATGTCTCCCACCGACGTCGTGCTGATAGAATTGAGGCTTGGTTTAATGGAAAATTAAATTAGGATGCTGAATCAAATAGTGTTGTGTTCTCTGACGAGTCCTGATTCTGTCTCTAGGTCGACGATGGTCGCAGAAGGTTATGAAGGGTATGCAGAAGTTTACAATACAAAACACCATATGGTACTTAGACGGGAGTGATGGTATGAGGTGCAATAGCAGGTCACCTTTAGTTTTTATTGATATAAATTTGAATACCAATGACTACATATGAAACGTACCTTAGCTGGTTGCACAGCCATACCTAGGAAGATTAGTACAAACCCTTTTCCAAAAAGACAACGCACGTTGTCATACAGCAAGGGTTACTACAAGGTTCTTAAAAAAATTATGACCCTGCTTTCATGGTCTCCTTGCTTCCGAGACTTTCTACCAATCAAACATTTCTGGGATATATAAAACTTTTTTGTCTTTCGACTTACAAAGCTAAATTTTTACCTATTATGATCTAAACTTATAAAAAAGTTATAAGCATTTAAAGAAAAATAAATTGGGGTTTTCCTCAAAACGCCAAAATCGCGATTTAAAACGTCAAAATTGGCAACATTTATTCAAAGAACTTGAATCTAATACGGGCTATGGAAAGAAAATGTCTCAAGAAGAATGTTTTTACACACCCTGGAGTGTTAGTTTCAGCCGTCATTGTCCTTCATTTTATTAAATTTTTCCAGAAAATTCAATTCAAATAGACCCTTTCTCTGATGCTTGGACGTAGTTTTAGCTATAGAGTTTATCGTATAATGGTATATAATTTTTGTCGAATTTTCGTCAAAAATCAATAAAGCTCAATATATCTGTTATCATACCGGATATGAAAAAAAGTATACATTAACTATAGGGTGTCTTGAGCTACATCTTAAAAAATTATTTCTACAATCACAGGCTGGCCCATAAGTCGTTGGTAATACAAATTTCCTTTTTTTATAGTGGAACATGCCTTATGTTATTGCCTTTTTGCATTTTCCATCAAAATATAATGCATGTTTGTAAGAAAATAAATTCTGGACTCTGCAAGTGCGTTATGATAGGGAATTTTGATTAAATGCTTCATAAATTGAAAAGCTCAATTTTTTATTAACCTATAAGGTTGACCAAGGGCGGTTCGAAGGGGACCTCGCATGCAGACTCTGCGGCGAGGGGGAGGAATCAGCCCAGCACATCTTGTGCGAGTGTATAGCTCTGGACCGGAAAAGACAACTGATCTACGGTCACTCTAGACCGGAGACAGAGCAATATAAAACTTCACCCTACCAATCGCTGTGCAGACTAGTTCAAGGCACAGTGATTTTGGAATGGGTGGAGTAAGACTAGGGGTATGCACAATCAACCAAGGGTTGCGGTGCTATCGGGGCGGCAAGGCCGCGGACGAGCCCTGAGGGAACAAAAAAAAAAAAAAAAAAGGTTGACCAAGAAACGGTTTTTTTTCGGGAATACTTTAAGTTTACTTTCGGAAATTTTTGTACGTTTTCAAACAATAAAGTTATTTTGATGAAACATGGCACATTGTTTTTACTATATAGGTTATACTCGTAACCAAATTTGATGCCTGCTTTCTTAAAAAACACACACATATTTGCTATTAATAACATTTTTATAAAAATTCACTACCATAACGCACTTGCTGCGTCCAGACTTTTATTAATGTCAAGAACCCGTATCAATTGTAAAATTTGCTGTTTTGAAGCCATAACTTGATCATTTATAAAACCGAATTCTTATTGTTTGTTCGTTTTCATATAAGCCAGAACCATCCTGTAGAAAAGAGGACTTATGTTCCGAAAGTCATTATGAGCTAGGCGTGCGAAAATTAAATATACAAAATTTATTAAATACATGTATCATTGTATTATTATTATTGATAATACAATTATATATATATATATATATATATATATATATATATATATATATATATATATATATATATAGTATATACAGGCTAATTAGCAACACAATAGACACTGTACACAGAATGTATGCGTTTAGAGGACGTCAAAACACGCCGCTTTTTTTATAAAATTTCGCTCTTATGCCCATGGTTGATGATATTGATCTCGGAAGATTCTTTAATAATTAAAATAAACAGCTATATTGTAGAAATGCATCAACATAGAGCAATCAAATTTGATAGATGGTTTTCTTTTATCAACGTCGTAATTTGACCAAAATTTGAAGTGGATATAAACTTAGAAAAGAGTGATATAGGGGTGAGTCATCCTTTAAACGACATGGT
Organism: Tillus elongatus; assembly: GCA_964006375.1. NCBI lineage: Eukaryota > Metazoa > Arthropoda > Insecta > Coleoptera > Cleridae > Tillus > Tillus elongatus. The sequence goes on from OZ023262.1 coordinate 93,926,782, forward strand.
TTATTTGAACCCCAACCCTACTAAAATATAATGTACATCAATTTTATAAAAAAAAAATTGTACCTTTTTCTCTTGTCAATTTTTCGGCAAAACACAATTTTTTTTGGAAAACTGAGACTTTTAGAGTTGAGATCAAAACAAAATTATGTCCCTTGAAGACTTTATTAAAAATTAAAATCTCATAAGGGATGCCTCACTCGCTCTGCAAGTCATCTGTTGGTAGGTTACAGTTGTTGTCAAATCTGACATTGCTTTAATTTATTAAGTTTCAGAATAATTGTTGTCTCGTGTTCCTTGTTTTCTTTTGTGATAATCATTTGTTGCTAAAAATGGCTGGCAAATTCTCTGGTTTTGCGAGGCTGATTGCCGCAAAAATATAGGGGTTTATCGAGGAAGATTTCCTAATGGTAATATACTACATCGTTAAACGTTTGCCAATGTTGAACGCAGAGCTCAGGAAGAGGGTTTCTTTTCATTAAAAAACATGGAGGGTGCACGAATTGAGGAGCGCCTTCTAGAGAGTGTTGAAAGTGGGCCTCTAACCAGTACCAGATGACTAACCAGGTAGTTTCATATACCACAGACGACGGTCCATAGAATTATCCGACGCAATCTGCTATATCCTTATCATCTTCAAAAAGTGCAGGAACTACCACAGGATATAGTTAAAAGGTTGTTTTTTTGTGTAAATTCATCTTACATCAGAACATTATTTGCCAGGACCATTATTACGGATAAATCTTGCTATACAAGGAGAGGGACTACGAATGTTCACAACTGCCACGAATATCTGGATGTAAATCCATATGCTACAGTAACCCACCATCTCCAAAGAGAATGTAAAATAAATGTGTGAGCAGCCCTTGTTGGAGGATATTTGGTTGGGCCAGTTGTTTTACCAAATATTTGCGTTTCTTACAAAATGTTCTTCCTGAGCTACTGGAGGAGCTGCCCTTAAAATTGCGCAACGAAAGGTGGTTTATGCATGATGGGGCGTCTCCACATTTCACTACAACGTGGATTTTTAAACGAACAGTCTCCAAAGCAACGGAATCGTCCAATTACTTGCCCTCAACATTGGCCAGCCCGATCATCAGACTTGAATAAATGTAATTTTCTCTCTGGGCGGCTTTAAAAGAATATGTATATTGGACACCAGTTTAAACTGAGGAAGATTTATGGAGTCGCATTAATAATAAGTGGACCATTATTAAAAGTGACGTCCGTAATTACTTAACAAAGTCGACCTGAATTTTTGGCGAAGGGTGCAGGATGCAGTTATGTGTGAGAGAAAATGGAAGTAATTTTTAACAATATCTTTAGTATTTTTTTTAATTTCTTATTTATAAGTTTTTAATAGCGTTTTGTTTAAATTTTAGATATGTTAATGTTTAATGGAGTCTTCAAGAGACATATTTTTGATCTCAACTCAATAAAGCCTAATTTTCTTTAAAACGAGTGGTTTGTCAAAAAATTGATAAGAGGAGAAAAATATACAAAATTTAATTTTCTATAAAATTTAGGGACTTTAATTTTTCATGAAGTTTTGGTTAAAAAAAAACAAGTCATTTAAAGGGTGTCCCACCACTAATTCACCCTTTTAGTGAATTTTCTTTAAAAAAAATTCTTCAAATAGCCGCAAACTAGACACCCTAGAACCCATATCCAGGATCAGTTTCAATTTATATATATATATATATATATATATATATATATATATATATATATATATATATATATATATATATATATATATATATATATGGCGCATTGAAAACGAGACAGACCGATTTGCAACCAGAGAATCTTTTTAAGAAACGCTGAATCACGTCAATTTTAATATTGAGGGGGGCATTTGACATAAAACTCAACTTTGTCACATCAACCCCATAAGGGTGGTGACAACAACCCTTATATTTTAAATAGGGAACATAGGTCGAGTGTTACATATTTTTAAAGCTGTTTCTTTTCTAAATCCAACACACATATTTTTTTGGAAGTTTTATTAACTCGTTCAAAAATTATTCACAGTTTAGAGGACCTCAAAACACGCCGCTTTTTATATAAAATTTCGCTCTTACGCCCATGGTTGGTGATATTGATCTCGGAAGATTATTTAATAATTAAAATAAACAGCTATATTGTAGAAATGCATCAACATAGAGCAACCAAATTTGATAGATGGCTTTCTTTTATAAACGTCGTAATTTGACAAAAATTTTAAGTGGACGTAAACAAATAAAGGAGTGATATAAGATGCAAAAACGCATTTTATTCATTCCGGTGAGAAATGTGCTGATAGTCAATGTTTTGTTGGTTTGTAAACAACAAATTGACTATCAGAATATTTCTTATCGAAATGAGAGAAATGCGGTTTATTATTTCAGTTTATCGGTCGGTTTGATACTTGATAGTACTACCAAAAATTAATTTCACAATGGTGTATTATGTAAAAGAAAGAGTTGAAATAATTACTCTTTTTTTTTCAAAAACGATGACTGTGCCAACCGTACCGCAAATTTGTTTAATGAACGACATCCGAACAGGCATGTTAACAGAAAATACATTTTGGAGTTAGTTGCAACGTTTCGACAAAGTGGTTTAGTAGCCAACAAAAAACGGGATCCTGAACGTGAATTTCCGGTTAGAAATGAGATTACTGAGATTGAAGTTTCAGGACAAATTGCTACAGACCCAACTCTGAGCACGAGAAAATTGGCCACTGTTTCAAACATCAAAAGAAGAACTATTCAGCGAATATTGGAGCATCATAAATTTCACTTGTATAATATTCATCTTGTCCAACAACTGAATGAAGATTATTTTGATCGGCGGCTGGAGTTGTGTGATGTTATGACTGCACAAATAGCTGATGACGGGAGCTTTCTGTTCAATATATGTTTTTCAGACTAGTGTACGTTTTTATTAAACTCTACAGTCAATCGTCATAATTGTCGTTATTGGGCAGATAATAATACAAGAAATTTCACGAAGTCCACACTCAAACTCCACAGAAATTGAATGTCTGGACTGGCATTTTTGGAGACCGTTTAATCGGACCAATTTTTCTTGATGGCAATTTGAGTGGCGAAACTTATTTTCAGTTACTAGAAGATATCGTTTACCCTCTACTAATTGACATTGTTGAAAATGATGATCCCTATAAAGAAAAACAATTTGTGTTTCAACAAGATGGAGCTCCTCCGCATTTTTCACAATTTGTTAGGGAGTTTTTGAATAGAGAGTTTCCAGGACAATGGAATGGGCGTAGATGTGCTATTGAGTGGCCCCCTAGATTACCAGATTTAACTCCTTTAGACTAATTTCTATGGGCCCATTTAAAGATTGGAATTTACACAACAGAACCGGAGTCTGTGGAAAAAATACGACGACGCATTGTTGAAGATTGCCGTCTAATAAGTCACAAATGCTCCAGAATGTCAGAGCTCGTTTTGAACAAAATTTGTACTTTTGTATGGAAGCTGGTGGTCAACAATTTGAACACTTACTTAACTGAATAAACATTTTTGAACGCTTGGTTTTGTTTTTTAGTTTTTTTTTAACGAAAAATTGACTAACTAGTGCATTTCTTATGATAATGAATGAAATACGTTCTTGCAACTCCAACTGTGAATAATTTTTAAACGAGTTGATAAAACTTCCAAAAAAAATAGTGTGCTGAATTCAGAAAAGAAAGAGCTTTCAAATGATGTAACACTCGACCCATGTTCCCTTTTTAAAATATAAGGGTTTTTATCACCATCCTTAAGAGGTTGATGTGACAAAGTTGAGTTTTATGTCAAAACATGCCCCCCACAATATTAAAATTGACTTGTTCCAGCGTTTCTTAAAAAAAAATTATCTGGACGCAAATCTGTCTGTGTCGTTTTCAATGCGCCACCCTGTATATATATATATATATATATATATATATATATATATATATATATATATATATATATACTTTTTAAATGACCTTGGATTTGGGTTCTAGGGGCCCTAATTCACGCACTTTTGAAGAAATTTTCCAAAAGTCTTACCATCGATACCTCTCTATTAGTGAATTTTCTTAATGAAAATTCACTAAAAACATATTTATAAAGTATGTAGCACAATTTTCCAATTGTTTTCTGTCGTACTTTCCCTATGCTGACCTCTTATGGGTAAACCCTTATTTTTAAACTGTTTTTAAATGCGTGTTTATACTTAAAACTGTGATAAAAAGCTCCTCAAAAGTCTGGAAATTGAGGACAAAAGAGGAAAATTATTACTTGACTTGTGATACACATTATTATTTAATGAAAATAAGGCACAAAATATTTTGCGCTATTTTTAGTGTACTCTATTTATTTGTCAAGGTATTAATGTGTTACACATCTTTGGGACAGTACAAAAAAAATTGAAATGTTCTAATACACAAGCATTATATTTTAAAAGTTTGAAACTTATCAAATAATTAAGCGCCCCGTGGCCGTGCGGGAAAGTCGATTCAGACTTTCCAATACGGACTCGGGGGACGACAGTTCGAGACTCACCGGCGGCGGATGATTTTTCAAATCACTGTCGTCGTTGAGATCGAGCTCAAGGTGGAGGGTAGGTTAGTTTAGAAGAGCAAAAAGGGTCAGCAATGGCCTAATTGCCAGTAAGCATCTTACCTTTACCTTTTTTACCAAATAATTGAGAGTAATAAGTTAACTGACATAACCGGTCAAACGTTAACATTAACTTTTTAGGCACATTAGTGGGTGCAGTGGAATATTGCAATGTTTCAAAAACTATGCCAATTAATTTATTTTAGTGAATTTTCTTAGAAAAAATTTCTCCAAAATGGGCGCGAACTAGGACCCCTATAACCCATATCCGGGGTCAGTTTCAATTTTTATATGTTATTGTAGCATTATTGCACTTTCCATCCAGTTTTAATGCTTGTAAGGAGAAAACTTCATATCGTCCATCGTTTTCTAGTTATTTCAATTGTTTTGCGACATGTCAAAAATTGTGATACAGCGTTTTTACCAATGGAAATCGGAGTCCCATGGAAATGACGCATTTAGGGAGGTTTTCAATTATATAATTTGTCAAAAAATCGAGATTCCATATACAGGACGCTCTCAAATTACTTATCCAATCTTTGTAAAAAAAAACGGCGAATTTTCATGAAACATTGGGTTTACAAATCTTCATGTAAACATGTTTTAAATCTCTGTCAAAAAGCTTTCTGTGAATAATTATATCTTGGCTGGTGTAGTTTTTGTGTAAAATACGTGAATAGGTTCGTTGGCCAGGAAATCAGACGTGTTTTTTGGGAAAATTTAAAATGTATCTTTGGAAAATTTTAGTACATTTTCAAACAAAAACTTAGTTTGATAAAATACGGTGCATTGTTTCTACTGTAAGGGTTACCCTATATACTAAATTTCATGTCTTTCTTTACACAGGAAGGCGCATTGAAAACGAAACAGACCGATTTGCGCCCAGAGAATTTTTTTTAAGAAACGCTGAAACACGTCAATTTTAATATTGAGGGGGACATGTGTTGACATAAAACTCAACTTTGTCACATCAAACCCTTAAGGCTGGTGATAACAACCCTTATATTTTAAATGGGGAACATGGGTCGAATGTTACATCATTTGAAAGCTCTTTCTTTTCTGAGTTCAGCACACAAATTTTTTTGAGAGTTTTATTAACTCGTTTAAATATTATTCACAGTTGGAGTTGCAAGAACGTATTTCATTCATTCTGATAAGAAATGCACGAATTAATCAATTTTTCGTAAAAAAAAAACTAAAACAAAACCGAACGTTCAGAAATGTTTATTCAGTTGAGTAAGTGTTCAAATTGTTGACCACCAGCTTCCATACAAAAATAAAAATTTTGTTCAAAACGAGCTCTGACATTCTGGAGCATTTGTGGAGTTATTAGACGGCATTCTTCAACAATGCGTCGTCGTAATTCTTTCAGAGACTCCGGTTCTGTTGCGTAAATTCTACTCTTTAAATGGCTTCATAGAAAGAAGTCTAAAGGAGTTAAATCCGGTGATCTAGGGGCCACTCAATAGCACATCTACGACAAATCCATTATCCTGGCAACTCTCTGTTCAAAAACTCGCTAAGATGTTGTGGAAAATGCGGAGGAGCTCCATCTTGTTAAAACACTAATTTATTTTCTTGATAGCGATCATCATTTTCAACAATATCAATTAGTAGAGGGTAAAAGATATCTTCTAGTAACTCAAAATACGTTTCGCCACTCAAATTACCATCAAGAAAGTTGGTCCGTCTCCAAAAATGCCAGTCCAGACATTCAATTTCTGTGGAGTTTGAGTGTGGACTTCGTGAAAATTTCTTGGATTATTATCTGCCCAATAACGACAATTATGACAATTGACTGTAGAGTTTAATAAAAACGTACACCCGTCTGAAAAACAGATATTGAACAGAAAGTTCCCGTTATCAGCTATTCGTGGACTCATAACTTCACAAAACACCAGCCGCCGATCAAAATCGTTTTCATTCAGTTGTTGTACAAGATGAATTTTATACGGGTGAAATTTTTGATGCTTCAATATTCGCTGAATAGTTCTTCTTTTGATGTTTGAAACAGTGGCCAATTTTCTCGTGCTCAAAGTTGGGTCTGCTGCAATTTGTCCTAAAACTTCAAACTCAGTAGTCTCATTTCTAACCGGAAATTCACGTTCAGGATCCCGTTCTTTGTTGGCTACTGAACCACTTTGTCGAAACTTTGTAACTAACTACAAAATGTATTTTCTGTTCACATGTCTAAGATGTCGTTCATTAAACAAATTTGCGGTACGGTGGGCACAGTCATCGTTTTTGAAAAAAAAAGTAATTATTTCAACTCTTTATTCTACAGAATACACCATTGTGAAATTAATTTTCGGTAGTACTATCAAGTATCAAACCGACCGATAAACTGAAATAATAAAGCGTATTTCTCTCATTCCGATAAGAAATGTTCTGATAGTCAATTTTTCGTTGACAAAGAAACAAAACATTGACTATTAGCACATTTCTTATCGGAATGAGTGAAATGCGTTTTTGCATTTTCAACTGTGAATAATTTTTAAACGAGTTGATCAAATTTCCAAAAAAATTAGTGTGCTGAATTCAGAAAAGAAAGGGCTTTCAAATAATGTAATACTCGACTCATGTTCCTTATTTAAAATATAAGGGTTGTTATCACTACCCTTAAGGGGTTGATGTGACAAAGTTGAGTTTTATGTCAAAACATGTCTCCCTCAATATTAAAATTGACGTGTTTCAGCACTCCTTAAAAAAATTTCTCTAGACGCAAATCGGTCTGTTTCGTTTTCAATGCGCCACCCTATATATATATATATATATATATATATATATATATATATATATATATATATATATATATATATATATATATATATATATATATATATATATATATATATATATATATATATATATATATATATATATATATATATATATATATATATATATATATATATATATATATATATATATATATATATATATATATATATATATATACAACTCGAAAAATAATGGTCTTATTTTAACCAAATTTGGCATGTGCCTTCTGTTTGTAAGTAGCTTGTATACGTACGTTAGCCAGGAAAATAGAACGTGGTTTTCCGCGAAAAAAAAATAGAAAAGCTACGGTAACAAAATATGGTACGTAAGTTTCGATATTAAAAGGAAACTATATACCAAAACCATATTTCTATGTTGCAAGAAAAAATATTATAAAAAATATTTGGTGCCAGATCGTTTCTATAAAAATTCAGTACCATAACGCACTTGCTGCATCCAGACTTTTCTTAACTGTTTGGTAAGTTTCAATCTTGTAAAAAGTAATGCAAATATTGTAATAATTGCAATATAGAGTAATATATTCTTCAGATATAATTAATAAGCGACACTTTTATTCCAAAAGGTATGAATAGTTGGTGAAAGGTATACTTTTATTTTTGTCGATGCAAGTTTCAGTGGTGTAACTAAGAATCCAATTAAAAAAAACCCTGAGGTTATTTTAAACTTTATCCTTTTATTATTTACTAATTATCTAGCAACCGGTTAGGTTACTGTATAGAGCAGAATCACGTGTATTAGCTACATTCATAAAAACGTAAAAATGTTTGGTGAACTGAGTTTACTGGTGTAAATAAACTACCTAATTTAGCTAGACAAGATAGCTTTTAATTAATAACTTTACTCATAAAACTTGAAAATTTTGTAATTAGCCTTTTATCGATTGCTCCATTCCATGGGTTATTTCAATAAACGGTAAAGTAACAACTAAATTATTCATAAAGGTTATAGGAATGCCCTTACCAAAATAATCGGCAGAAACAGTGGTGAAACATAACACTGTAGTGAAAACTACGTGAAAACACGCACGTGACTCAGCCATTGGACCGAGCGCCTGGATCGAGCAAATACCGCATACCGACTGAATTCTGAGCGTCTTGATAGCCACGATGTTCCACCGTTTTCCACGCTTGCGTTACTAGATTTCATAACTTTTCTTGTACTTCTAAGGTAAACTTATAAGGTTTTAGGCTATTAGATATCGTGCCTGTTTATTTTCAAACAAATAATGGTGTTTTAATAACCGCGACAAAGCACAATTTATTGGCTCTCTAATCGCATACCATTTCTTTAAGTCATGTGCTGAATTACAAAAAACCTAATTATAGCGAAAATTGGTAAAAACATTTTTTTCACTTACAGCCTTAGTAAAGTATAGAAAGGCACTTATATTTTCTGAGATATTCAGTATTCAATAAAATGTTTTAGCAAACGTTTCTCGACATACTGTTTGCTACAGATTGGCGACATTCAATTTTCCTTAGCGTAAACAACTTCGTTGCTATGTCACCTGAATCTTTTTTTAATGGCAAGGTATGATTCTTTTGCGTTTTGGAAACAACGTCTCGTCATTTATCCACAGTTTTTAGTGAATTTTCATTAAGAAAATTCACTAATAGAGAGGTATCGATGGTAAGATTTTTTGAAAATTGCTTCAACGGAGCGCGAATTGGGGCCCCTAGAACCAAATCCAAGGTCAGCTGAAATGATTATATATATATATATATATATATATATATATATATATATATATATATATATATATATATATATATATCCAACCGATAACTCAAAAAATATTTCACCAATCAAAACCAAATTTGGCAATTCCCTTCGTTTTGTTAATAGCTAGGACAAGTTCGTTAGACAGTTTTGACACTAAAATACTTTTAGAAAAAAATTCGAAAAACTGTTTGAAAATGCAATATATTTTAAATTACTGGGAAATAGAAAACTAAAACTTTACACGTATATATCCTATAAGTGGTCCTCTCCACCAAATTTGAACTTAATCGGTTCAGAAAATTTGAGTTATAACTTAATAAAAAATAAATAGTTTACGATATGACCTGAAAAGACCGATGAATGGATGCCTATACTGTTAGACAAGGTCAGACAGATAAATCAGGGTTGCGTTGGTATTGCAAGCAAATGCTCCAAATCAAACTTCAATCAAACAGACCAGAAAAATATGTCACAATAAACAACGAGCGGGATTTGGCAAAACTCTCGCTTGAATCTGAGGATATCAGAAAAATATATAGTAATAAATAAATAAAAATTAATGCAAGTGATTCAATTTGTTTAAATGCTATTTAGAACTACATTATATTATGCCCAAATATTGAGTTTCCCATTCTTCACGATATTTAAAAGCCATCTCCTTCTACTAGTTTAATCTGACAACACCAGTTAGCTATTTGTCATTTGTTATTTTGGGAACTGACAGCAGATGCGAAGTTGAATTCGAGGTTATCTTCTTTTTCTTCTTAGCTCGCAGACGTCATGAAAGAAGAAGAAGAAGAAGAAGATAACCTCCAAATCGGCTCCGCTAATCCCTTAGAATAAGCTCCTTGTTGTTTATTTTTGTTTAAGTGAATTTTTATTTAAAAAAAGTTCATTAATAGAGAGATATCAATGGTGAGACTTTCTAAAAAATTTTCCAAATGAGCGCGAACTAGAACCTCTAGAACCCATATCCGGGGTCAGTTAAAATGTTTACATGTATATATATATATATATATATATATATATATATATATATATATATATATATATATATATATATATATATATATATATATATATATATATATATATATATATTCCTTTACTCTTGAAAATGGCTCCAAAACAGGAGCCGAAACGTCGAATTTTAATAAATTCTTGACCCAACCGAAAATTCAAAAAATAGTTAATCGATTTGGATGAAACTCGGCCAGTACTTTTCTTTTATTAATGGCTTGGATGAGTTCGTTATCCAGGAAAATCGGACAGGATTTTCCAGACAACTTTTGAGTTTTTTTGAAAAAAAAAATTCCCCAAAAATTAGAAAGGTATTTTACTTAATTTCGGTGGATAGGTTGTCTTTGGAAAGACCCTATTACATAAAACTTAACTTAAGCTAATATAAAATTTAGTTATTCAAATTTGAGTTAAAAGCTTTAAAGCTCATTTAGTTAGAGTTATTGCTCAGCAAATTTTGACGTTTGAAGAATTTTATACGGTCCTCGTTCAGATCGAAGCAGTGCTTAATTTGAGGCCACTTCATCCTCTTAGTACGGATCCAAATGACCTTAATGCGTTATCGCTAGGCCATTTACCATTGGAACCACTAACATCATTGCCCTCAAGGAATTTTTCCAAGTTGAAACTTAACACGTTGAGGTCGCTGGCAACTGTTACAGCGTTTGCACAATGATCTTGTTACCCTTGGTAAGTCCAGAGGTATAAAATCCTAGAAGGCATATGTTTGCGTTTTTGTGTGTTTTTGCACACAAAAGCAATCCATTTGGAGTTGGCCTCTGATTTGAGTAGGAATGCTTTTTTTTTCCTGCATTTAGGCGATTTATCGCTCGGATAGGTCGCTGCATTAGCATGCATTCGGACCGCGGAACCTGTTTTGTCGGCGCACTTCGACAAATCATTGATCTCATGAAAAGATGTTGTAGAGTCTGAAAAAAGTAAGTCGCATTTTGTTCCTCCGTCAGGTCCTAATTTCAAAGATTTAGCCGATGCCGGTGTTAAAAGCTTTGAAGCTTATTTAGTTAGAGTTATTTGAAAAACAAATTTTGACGTTTAAAGAATTTTATACGGTCCTCGTTCAGATTGAAGCAGTGCTTAATTCGAGGCCACTTCATTCTCTTAGTACGGATCCAAATGACTTTAGTGCATTAGCACCAGGCCATTTTTTAACATTAGAACCATTAGCATCATTGCCCTCAAGATATTTTTCCAAGTTGAAGCTTAACACGTTGAGTCGCTGGTAACTGTTACAGCGTTTGCACATTGATTTTTGGTCTCGTTGGCATCATGACTATTTGAACACATTGCAGCAACGAAATAAATGGACAAACCAAAATCAACCGTTAAAGGTAGGAGATGTGGTTCTTATAAAAAATGAGCTACGCACACCGTTGGCATGGCTATCAGCTCGTGTAACAGCAGTTCATCCAGGCTCGGATGGAATCTGTCGGGTTGCAACGGTTAAGACTGCAACGGGTGTCCTTCAGAGACCTGCATCCAAATTGTGTTTGCTTCCAAATCAATATTAGTATTGTTGTAATATTTGCATATTACTTTGTAAATAGTTTTATTTGATATTGTGGTTAGTTAGAGCTAAAATTGAACATACAATTGTTTCGGTTTTGGTAATTTTGTATTAATAATTGTCTACTCATGAAACTCTGCGGTATATGCCGTAAGAGCGTATGACAGCGATAAGAAGAGTCAAGATGGAGAATTGAACCAGGTGGGTTGTAGCTGTAGTTCTCAATAATTTTAATTAAATCGTATACAGTCCAATCAAAGTTAGCCGTTATTTATCGTGCGTCGTGGCAACGTTTAAAACATGTTTTTTATTATTTGTTGAGAAAAATTGCGCGTTAAGATCTGATGAACGAACTCATGCAAGCCATTAACAAAATAAGGGTAATTCTCAAATTTGCTCCAAATCAGTAAAGTATTTTTTGAGGTATTGGTTGGATACATTCATATATATATATATATATATATATATATATATATATATATATATATATATATATATATATATATATATATATATATATATATATATAAAGTTTTTCACTGACCATGGAAATGGGTTCCAGGGGCGCTAATTAAAAGAAATTCTCACCATTGATACCTCTCTAATAGTGAATTTTCTTAATGAAAATTCACCACAAGCAGTATATATTATTACATTTTTGAATTCTGCACAGAATTATAAACTCATTTTGTGTAAGGTTAGATATCTCAAAAGGTCATAGTTTTGAGTTATTGAAGATTTTCCAAAAATTTTGAGATGTGGAGGTCAACTTCTAAAACACGATGCCTATCAAATAAAATCATGCCGTAGTTTCAACTTTTGCCTACGAATTTGCAATATGACAGTGCATGAAGATGTCAAAGCGGAACATAGAAAGGATATACAGAATGTTCACAAATAACCTCAAATTATTTATAAAGTTAAGGTAGCATAAGAATTTTAAATTGAACACCGTGTAATTTGTTGTTTACATCGATATGAAATCAAATTCCCTACAAATGGTTAGGAAGTTTCCTATAGATGAAGTTAACTGTTTTGATAATAATCGACATTCAAAGGGAGGCATCCACATATTTCTTATGTAACTAGATTTGTGAAGAATTATACACAAAATAATTTGCATAATACCTACTAACAATAGGCGGACTCAATTGATTTGTGTCAATTGCTAAGCTGTAGTAGCTGTATTTATTAAAAGATTGGAAAACATTTTTTGTAAAAAAAAGCATGCTCATTTATGTTTGTGACAGGAGGTAAACAAGTTATATAAAGTAAAAGAGAGAAACATGAAATAAGCCGTTGGTGATACAAATTATCTTTTGAATATTAAGAAAATTTATTTAAATGGGCGCTAACTAGGACCCCCAGAACACATAACCGGGGTTAGTTTGAATTTTTATATGTTTATATATATATATATATATATATATATATATATATATATATATATATATATATATATATATATATATATATATACAGAGTATGATATCTTGTCGACGTAAAATTAAATTTTATATCCAAATATCTCAAAATATACAGGCTCTTCCATTTGAAAAAAAGAGTTTTAATTCTTTGAAGTTTTCCTGATTCGATATTAAATGCTGAACATACTGTATAAATGAGGTCAATTATCCTTATATATTCTACAAACCTATTATATGTACTAACGACTAACAAAATTTTACTTCTTAATTATGAACAATAAATGAGAAGGAATGGCTTCAATATTTCAATGCAAATGAATAAACATTTGAAAAAATCACAGTAACTTTGAAACAAATGAAGGTACATTAAGATATCTGACGTTGGTGTACACAGAATTTTACGTACAATCAAAATATGTAAAAATATAGAGGATGTTCTATTTAAAATAACAAAGTTGGTCGCTGCTTCCGGTTAAACCAGAAGTGATATGGACTCCAAATTATTGTATGTGGAAAGAGCATTATGTCTTATCTACGAATGCAAATTTTAAGAATTGAAATATGTTAATAAGTTGAAAAATGTCTATCCAACACATTTCGTGGTATACCTGTATATATATATATATATATATATATATATATATATATATATATATATATATATATATATATGTATATATATATATATATATATATATATATATACATATATATATATATATATATATATATATATATATATATATATATATATATATATATATATATATATATATATATATTGTTGCGTTTTCGCCGGGTTCTGGATAAGTGAGACTTTAAATTTTAACAAAACAACTTTATTTACACTCTAAATATGGATACAATAAAATTTCTAGAATTTTTCTCTCACAAAACACTTAATTTACTGTCTACAATTACTAATCTCCACACAAGTCTCTACACTGGTACTACAGTAGCTACTCTCTTAACACTTTACACTGCTTCTTCAAGTCACTACCACATTCTCTTACTGAGCTGAACTAACTCGGGCTGGCTTGCTTTCGCTTTTATATACTCGCCGTACCTTCCCCTCCTTTCTAGAGCATTCCATTCCAGAACGTTCCAGGACCTTCTTTTACTAGAAGGTTCTGTGAATACAGATCGGTCCCGTGTGTATACAGGGGGATGTGTATACAGGATGATCCAAATGTGGTCACCACTCCTATGCTACACAAGAGATGTTTCTCGAACTATAAGATCTCTCTGCGTATACAGGGTGTAAGGGTTCTCTGCGTATACAGGGTGTATATACAGGGTGTTCGGAATGTGCAGACCTCAGTTATCCGTTCCGACGGGGCACAAGTTGGTAACTTCGTTATTTCTGGTCCTAGAGGGTTGAGACTTCGCCTGAGGGAGGTCACCCCAGGCACCCCCAGGGGGTGGGGAGGCGGTGTTGCCAGATTGTGCAAAAATTCCCAGATGTTGGGGAAATTCTGGAGATGTGGCAACACCGCACCTACGTCTATTGAAGTGCTTTGTAACACTGCCCCCCTCCTTAAGACTGTTCGTCCCGAACAGTATTTACCGGCCGCCAACTTGGGGGTTCGTTGCCCCGATAGGGACTCAACCTCTCTATGTGAACAACTTTGGGTTTAGTTCTTGGAGACAGCTGGATTCTGTAGACTAGGTCGTTGATTTTCTTAGTCACCAAGTATGGCCCTTCCCATGGTTTCTGAAGTTTGGGACTGAGGCCCTTTCTCCTTGTTGGTTGGTACAGCCACACTGCATCACCTTCCTTGAATGTATGGGGTGTTGCTCTGCGATCCAAGCGCATCTTCATCCGGTCACTGCTTAAGAGGAGCCTATCTCTGACACATCTGTGTATAGTGCGCAGTTTTCCTTCTAGGTCGGCGACATACTCAGGTAACGTAGCTAGGTCCGCTATGTCCTCGTTCGGTGGTGGTCTCGTCATGTCGATTGGTAACCGCATCTCTCTGCCGGTCAACATCATGGATGGAGTGTAGCCGGTAGATTCATGCTGAGAGCTTCTGTAAGCTAGGAGGAACAGAGGTATCAACTTGTCCCAGGTTCTCTGATTCTCGTCGACAAACATAGCAAGATACTGATTGATGGTCCTGTTATGCCGTTCTACCATGCCGTCTGATTGAGGGTGGAGTGGCGTTGTTCTCGTTTTCTTTATGCCTAGCAAGTCCATTAGGCTCTTCCAGACCTCTGATTCGAAATTCCGGCCCTGGTCGGTGTGAATCTCCAAGGGTACGCCATGCCGTGATATGACATTTTCCATCAGGGCTTCTGCTACGGTCGTTGCCTCTTGGTTGGGGATCGGCGCAACTTCAGGCCATTTCGAGAAGTAGTCCATCGCCACCATTATGTATCTGTTCCCAGACTCTGTGATGGGAAAAGGTCCTGCGATGTCTACGGCAACTCTCTCCCACGGTGTACCTGAGATGTACTGCATCATTTTTCCTCTGGATCGGGTCTTTGGTCCTTTCTTTGAAGCACATTGGTCACACCTTTTGCACCATTCTTCCACGCTTCTTCGGCAGTTTATCCAATAGAAGCGGTCTCTCACTCTGGCAAGAGTCCTGTTGACCCCAAAGTGGCCTCCACTTCTACTATTGTGTAGCTCTTGAAGAACACTGCTTATGCACTCACTTGGCACGACGGTCTGGTATATACAGTCTCTACCATCGGCAGTTTCCCATTTTCGAGTGATCATGTCATTCTTTAGACACAATGAGTCC
This sequence comes from Tillus elongatus, assembly GCA_964006375.1. Classification (NCBI taxonomy): domain Eukaryota; kingdom Metazoa; phylum Arthropoda; class Insecta; order Coleoptera; family Cleridae; genus Tillus; species Tillus elongatus. The sequence goes on from OZ023262.1 coordinate 93,942,617, forward strand.
CATTGTAGCCAGTATCCTTTAACCTCCGCCCCAAACCGGGACACATCGTGCCACTCAGGTCTTTTCCCCTTTTGTAGCCATCCTCTAATATTTTTCAAGTCTGGATCTGTCTTCTGTGCGTCTCTGATGTATTCAAGATTTACGTCTAGATCGGTGTTATTCTTCTGTCCTGCCACCAGTTGTTTGATCTGATGAGTTACTTTGTCGATCCCTTTGTTCTCTTGTCGCTCGCAAAATTTACATTCATGCACTGAACATGGTCTTCTCGACAGGCTGTCTGCATTGGCGTGACTTCTTCCTCTTCGATGTTCAATCCGGAAGTCGTAGCTCTGCAGTTTCTCTATCCATCGTGCTATCTGTCCTTCAGGATTTCTAAAGTTCAGAAGCCATTGCAGAGCAGAGTGATCTGACCTCACGCGGAATGTTCTTCCGTACAGGAAGCTGTGGAAATGTTCGATGGATCTTACAACTGCCAGCAGTTCTTTCCGGGTTACACAGTAATTTTTTTCTGCTTTTCCGAACGTTTTGCTGAAGTAGCCTATCACAACTTCTTCTCCGGCTTGGAGCTGCGAGAGTACTGCCCCAATGCCATACTGGGAAGCATCAGTGTCCAGTATGAACAGTCCTTCGTTCTGAGGATAAGACAGTATAGGAGCAGTGAGAAGACGATGTTTGAGTTCTCTAAAAGACTCTTGGCAATCTGGTGACCAGATGAACTCGACCTTATTTTCAGTCAGGCTATGCAGAGGTTTCGCAATGCTGCTGAAGTACTTCACAAAGCGTCGGTAGTAGCTGCAAAGTCCCAGAAAACTTCTGACCTCATGTTTGTTCCTCGGCACAGGCCAGTCTCTTACTGCCTTTATTTTCTCTGGATCAGTTTCTATCCCTTTCTCAGAAACGACATGTCCGAGGAAACTCACTCTCTTCTGGAAGAGGACGCATTTCTTGGGATTAAGTTGCAGATTGGCACCTCTCAGCCTGGAGAAAACTTGCTTCAGATTCGACAGGTGTTCATCGAAAGTCCTTCCAATCACCATGACATCATCGAGATACACCAGGCATGTTTCCCATGTCAGTCCTCTCAGCACTAACTCCATTAGTCGCTCGAAGGTGGCAGGTGCATTACATAAGCCGAATGGCATGACCTTGAATTGGTACAACCCATTCCCGGTTGAAAAAGCAGTCTTCTCCTTATCGTCTTTATGGAGTTCTACTTGCCAGTAGCCACTTTTCAGGTCTAATGTAGAGAACCACTTTGATCCGGCCAAAGTGTTCAAAGTGTCGTCGATCCGGGGCAGGGGATAACTGTCTTTCTTGGTGACATCATTCAGCTTCCTATAGTCCACGCAAAATCTCATAGTGCCGTCTTTCTTGGTGACCAAAACTACTGGGGACGACCAAGGACTATTAGATTCCTCGATCACACCATCTTCCAGCATTTCGTTAACCATCGCCTTGATTTCTGATTGCTTGGCAAAAGGCAGTCTTCTCGGCGGCTGTCTAATTGGTCTTGCGTCGCCAGTATTAATTCTGTGTTGCACTAGACTCGTACGACCTGTGATTTTATCTTGAGCGAAAATATCGGCCTCCTCCAATACGAACTTCACTGCCATCTCCATCTCCATATTGTTCAATTGGCCCCATGAATTCTTGAACCGCTCTACTAATTCTACTGGCAGTCTTCTGTCTAATGCAGTGGGTGTCACGTTTTTGGACAACGTCACTCGGTCAATGGGTTCGCAAGTGGCGATAACCTCACCTTTCTTCAATGTGACCCTGTTAGTTTGCACGTTAGCCACTCTTATGGGTATTGTCCTCTTCGGGTCTACTAAGCATCGTGCGACGAGGGCACCATCATGTCTATCTTTTAGGGGCTCCGCTATGAGAGCAGACATACCATCAAGTTTCTTCTCTAGCCTGGCTCTGACAATCTTCTCACTGTTACCAGGAATCCGTGTATCCTCGTCGACAATAAGTCTCACCCTGAGATTAGCTTCGCCTGCTGTTGGAGATAAATACAACTCTTCGTTGCCGATTCTCAAAATCTTATTTTGGAAGTCCACTGAAAAGACATCAAACTCTTCCATTATATCCAAGCCCAGAATAAATTCGTCGACGATTTCTGCGACGACAGCCTTGGCCTGCAGCTCAGTACTGCCCAGCTTAATGTAAACAATGGCCTCTCCATGCACGGGTATCCTATCTCCTTTCGCTGTCTCCAACACAGGCTGTTTGTTGGTCGTGAGTGCCGGCATGTTTGGCAACATGTCTGGACGTACAACGGATCTAGTGGCACCAGTATCGATGGTGAAACTGCATTGTCTTCCGTCCATGCTGCCAGGTATAACGAGGCTCTCGTGGTAGCGTCGGATAGTGGAGACCTTTACTTTGGGGCCTTGGGACTCGCACGCCAGCTGCCGCCCCCTTACACTGGCGTCAGGTCGTTTCCCTGACGCCGCTCACTGTTGGTGTATTCTTGTCTTCTGCGAGCCACCTGTTGGGTTTGTGAGCACTGTCTACTTATGTGCCCTTTCCTACCACACTTGTAACATTCTATGTCTGACCAATCTGCTTTCGTTTTACGTGCTCCGACCGTTGCAGTGAGCTTGCTTATGGCTTCCTTTATAAACTTTATTTCTTGCCTAAGTTCCCCAGTCGTGTCTGAAAGGTCCTCTTTCTCCTTCACTTCGCGCAGCCTGTTGCGGCGAGGTTGAGATGCATTCTTCGCTGCTTCAAATTCCAAGCCATAAATTACGCAGTCCGTAAGTGTTTTGAACCTTCCGAGCCTTAAAGCTTGTTGCATTTCATTATCAAGTACCCCATCGATGAAGGTCTGGACGGTTATCTGGTTGACAAATTCTTCTGGGGCTTGGGGATATGCCAGTCGCACAAGTTTCTCCACTTCGGCACTAAATTCTTGCAGCGTCTCATTTGGCTTCTGGACCCTTGACTTTAGTTGTGTCTGGTAGACCTGGCTCATGTACTTGTTACCATATCTCAAATCTAGGGCCTGTATCACTGTTAAGTAGTTTTGCTGTTTCGACTCCGGGATGTTCTGGAGGATCTCTAGGGCTTTACCTCTAAGCGAGAGAATTAGAGCAGTTGCTGCCTGTTGTTCGCTCCACCCATTGCTGAGAGCTGCCGCCTCAAACTGCCTCCTGTACATGGGCCACGATGTTTCTCCGTCAAAAGTCGGCGGCTTCAAGGTTCCATGAGGCTGCTGCACGATTGGTATACCTTCTTCCGGACGATTTTGAACTGGGGACATTCCAGTAACTCCTCTTGGTTGAGTTCTGTCAGTCTGGCCCATCACCTGCTCTGTCAGTTCTCTATGTCTGACTTCTGTGCCTTTCATCATCATCTTCATTTGTTCTTTCAACCCCTCCACTTCTTCCCATCGTTTGTTCCAATCCTTTACATTTTCTGTTACATTTTCTACTTTACTGTTCACATTTTCTATTTGTTCGTTGATCAGTTCAATTTCCTCTTTTACATCGACTCTCATATTGTGAAACATACTTCGGAGGTCTTCTTTGTCTTCTAGTCGTCGTTTTTCGTCTTCTTCGCGTTGCTTCTTGAGTTCTTCTTTATCTTCAAGACGCCTCTGTTCCTCCTCTTGTCGTCTTCTCTCGTCTTCTTCGCGCCGTCTTCTTTCATCTTCTTGTCGCCGTTGTTCGTCTTCTTCGCGTTGCCTCTTGAGGTCTTCTTTATCTTCTTGCCGCCGTCGTTCCTCTTCTTCGCGCCGTCTTCTTTCTTCTTCTTGTCGTCGTTGTTCGTCTTCTTTGCGTCGTCTTCTTTCATCTTCTTGTCGCCGTTGTTCGTCTTCTTCGCGTTGCCTCTTGAGGTCTTCTTTATCTTCTTGCCGCCGTCGTTCGTCTTCTTCGCGCCGTCTTCTTTCTTCTTCTTGTCGTCGTTGTTCGTCTTCTTCGCGTTGCTTTTTTAGTAAGTCCATCAACTCTTTGATTTCAGCCATCTTGTCGTAGTCAGTCGATCTGGTGTTTACCATTTACAGCTAGCTTGCTTGTTCACTTCTTCACTCACTTATCCCACACTTCTGACACCAAATTGTTGCGTTTTCGCCGGGTTCTGGATAAGTGAGACTTTAAATTTTAACAAAACAACTTTATTTACACTCTAAATATGGATACAATAAAATTTCTAGAATTTTTCTCTCACAAAACACTTAATTTACTGTCTACAATTACTAATCTCCACACAAGTCTCTACACTGGTACTACAGTAGCTACTCTCTTAACACTTTACACTGCTTCTTCAAGTCACTACCACATTCTCTTACTGAGCTGAACTAACTCGGGCTGGCTTGCTTTCGCTTTTATATACTCGCCGTACCTTCCCCTCCTTTCTAGAGCATTCCATTCCAGAACGTTCCAGGACCTTCTTTTACTAGAAGGTTCTGTGAATACAGATCGGTCCCGTGTGTATACAGGGGGATGTGTATACAGGATGATCCAAATGTGGTCACCACTCCTATGCTACACAAGAGATGTTTCTCGAACTATAAGATCTCTCTGCGTATACAGGGTGTAAGGGTTCTCTGCGTATACAGGGTGTATATACAGGGTGTTCGGAATGTGCAGACCTCAGTTATCCGTTCCGACGGGGCACAAGTTGGTAACTTCGTTATTTCTGGTCCTAGAGGGTTGAGACTTCGCCTGAGGGGGGTCACCCCAGGCACCCCCAGGGGGTGGGGAGGCGGTGTTGCCAGATTGTGCAAAAATTCCCAGATGTTGGGGAAATTCTGGAGATGTGGCAACACCGCACCTACGTCTATTGAAGTGCTTTGTAACAATATATATATATATATATATATATATATATATATATATATATATATATATATATATATATATATATATATATATATATATATATATATATATATATATATATATCTGTGTGTGTGTATCACACCGATAATTTAAAAAATAATGTTCCGATTTTGAACAAATTTGGTGAGTACCTTGGTGGAAGCTTGGAGTGGCTTGGATAAGTTCGTTATACAGGAAAACGGGCCCAGTTTTGTGTTTTCTTTCGGACAATTTTTGTTTTCGAAAATAACAAAGTAAGGGCAAGTTGGTACGTGTGTTTATATCATCAAGAGTAAATTACGAGATATAAGTTCAAAGTCAAAAAAGTTATAGGCATTTAGAAAAAGAAATGAGGTTTTCCCCAAAACCTCAAAGTCGCGATTTGAAACGTCAAAATTGGTGGTATTTTGGCAAAGAACCTGAAGTAATACAGGTTATGTAGAGAAAATTTCGCAAGAAACGTGTTTTGCAAACCCTGAAATCAAGTATCAGCTTCAACCGTTACTGTACTTCATCTTACTAAAATTCATTTCAAATAGACCCTTTTTAAATTTTTTTTTAGGAGTTTTAGCTATATAGTTTATTGTTTAATGGAATATAATTTGTAGCGAATTTGGTTAAAAAATAAATAAAGTTTAATATATCCGTTATTATACACGATACAAAAAAATTGTATACGCTAATTAGAGGATATCTTGAGCGACACCTTAAAAAATTACAATCACAGGCTGTCCCATAAGTCGTTGGTGATACAAATTATATATTTCTTCAATCGAACACGCCAATTTTTGCATTTTCCATCTAAATATAGTGCATGCTTGGTTGAAAAGAAATTCTGGGTGCAGAAATTGCGCTATGTTAGCAAATTTTCATTAAACGCTTCCAATATAAATAGTTAAATTTGCTATTAACCTATAAGGTTCGTTGGTCGGGAAACCAGTTTTTTCGGGAACATTTTAAGTGTATTTTCGGAAAAATGTTTACATTTTAAAACAATTTAGTTATTTTTGATAAAATATGGTATATTATACATTTTTCAAACAATAAAGTTGTTTTGATGAAATATGGTACATTGTTTCGCCTATAGGGGTTATTCTGGTAAGCAAATTTTATGTCTACTTTCTTTAACAAGAAACACATATTTGCTATTAAATTAATCTTTAAAATTACCTACGATAACGCACGTGCTGCCTCCAGACTTTTTTTAATCAAAAACCACTTGTTTTCTTGAATTTCTGCATTTTTCATCGAATAACAATGCATGTTTGTAAGGCAAAAAATAGTGTTGTGGTTTTTGAGTCATTTCAATTGTTTTTGGCGCATATCAAAAATCATGACACAGCGTTCTTACCAATCTATAGCGGACCCCATGAAAATGACGCCTTCGGGGATGCTTTCGTTTATATTATTTGTTAATTTTTGTACGTTTTCAAACAATAAAGTTATTTTGATTAAATGTGGTACATTGTTTCTACTATATAGGTTACTGGCAACCAAATTTGATGCCTGCTTTCATTAAGAAAAAGACCTATTATGCTGTTATTAAAAAACATGTTTATGAAAACTCAGTGCCATAACGCACTTCCTGCGTCCAGACTTTTTTTTATATAAAAATGACTGGTCACCCAAAACTAGTCAAAATGTGGGTTACGAGCTTTTACAACTATAGCAACGTATATATATATATATATTTATATATATATATATATATATATATATATATATATATATATATATATATATATATATATATATATATATATATGTATATACAGGGTGGTTCTTTGGCGAAAAATAAGGGGTTGCCTTTTTTATTAAGTTTTTCTCGAAACTCCTTCTCCTCCAAGTTACAGCTCTTTGATATTTTGGCAAAAAAAAAGTGTTCGTTAAATTTCTCCGTTATTAAATAATTTAAAAAAACGAAATTTTGCAGATGCATAAGGCTAACAAAATGACAGTTTTAAATGGAGCTTGTAACCCTATAATGTTATCACAAGAGGGTGAAAAAACCTACCCTTACATTATTTTTTATAAGTACTTCTTATTGTGTGTACCGTTTTCTATTAAAAAAAAATGATTTAGAAAGAATAATTCATTTAGCAACTTTTCTATATCTTGACATTCTCTCATAAAATTGTTAGTTTTATCACACAAAAATAAAATATTACTCAGACGATTTCACATGAATTTACAGTGGTTGTTATTTGCTAAAAAATCAAGTACGTGGTAGGCTGTCAAATAACTTCATAATTACACTAAGATTAATTGTTCTGGTTGTTGTCAATCTATCGAGAATTTTTTAAACACTTAGAACAAATAAGTGAATAAAACGCTAGATTATACCAATTCCGAAATGGCAGATATGCATCTTGAATATGGCCGTGCTAATGGCAATGGATTAAGAGCACAGCGCCTCTACACTGAGTTATATCCAAATAGAACTGTACCCCATCACAGCATATTCGCACGCATTCATCCACGTCTGAAAGAAGAAGGAAAATTTTCAAGAAGTGCCGCCGATTGCGGGCGTTCTAGAGAAGTAAGAACTGTAGCACTTGAAGAGGCTGTCCTCAAATTAATTCAAGAATCTCCTGGTACAAGTACAAGAAGAATCGCTCAAGTCTTAAATGTCAGCTATTGCACGGTATTTAGAATTTTAAAAGAACAACTATTGTACCCCTACCATATCCAACGAGTTCAAGCGCTCTTACCTCGTGATTTTTTACCTCGTTCAATTTTTTGCCAACAGATGCTTTAAATGATCACGCAAATTCCACAGTTCTTATCTCGTATTTTATTTACTGATGAGGCCAACTTTTCACGAGAATCTATTAGAAATTTTCATAATAACCACATATGGTCTGAAGAAAACCCACACGAAATTACGGAATCTAATTTTCAACACGAGTTTTCATTAAATATATGGCTTGCTGCCATTGGTGATGACTTAATTGGACCATATTTTCCTCGAATAAGACTAAATGGGGAAGTGTACTTTCATCTACTCAAAGAAGAGTTGCCCCTATTTCTTGAAAATATTCCTTTACAAATTAGACAACAAATGTGGTACACGCACGACGGGGCTCCGGCTCATTTTAGTATCAACGCTCGTAACTTCTTGAACGAAGTTTACCCAAATCGTTGGATAGTTCGAGGAGGCCCACAGAATTGGCCTGCCCGATCTCCTGAATTTAATCAGTTGGATTTTTGCCTGTGGGGTTTTCTGAAAACCCTAGTTTATTTGAGTCCTATTGAAAACATCGATGACCTCAGAAATCGTATTATCGCATCATGTGATATTATAAGAAACACACCCGGTATTTTTACGAAGTTCAATGAGAAACAGACTAGAGTCATGCGTTCTCTCCGAAGGGGGGCATTTTCAACATTTATTATGATGATACGTACTGACATTTTGTTAATATTCCTTTTGTTTCTTAGTTTGTTGATTATTAATTATAAAATAGTACTACAATAGTTGTTGTTTCTTATTATGAATATTTGGAAATTAGTAAAGCCAGAACAATACATATTAACATATTAGTGTAATTATGACGTTATTTGACAGCCTACCACCTACTTGATTTTTCAGCAAATAACAACCACTCTGTAAATTCATGTGACATCGATCTGAGTAATATTTTATTTTTTTGTGATGAAACTAACAATTTTATGAGAAAATGTCAGGATATAAAAAAGTTGCTAAATGAATCCTCCTTTCCAAGTTATTTTTTTAAAATAGAAAACGGTACACACAATAAAAAGTACTGATAAAAAATAATGTAAGGGTAGATTTCTGCACCCTCTAGTGATAACATTATAGGGTTACAAATCCATTTAAAACTGTCATTTTGTTAGCCTTATGCATCTGCAAAATTTCGTTTTTTAAAAGTATTTCATAACGCAGAAATTTAATGAAAACTTTTTTTTGACAAAATTTCAAAGCGCTGTAACTTGGAGGAAAGGGGGTTTTAAGAAAAACTTTATAAAATATATATATATATATATATATATATATATATATATATATATATATATATATATATATATATATATATATATATATATATATATATAATTGAAAATGTTTTCCCATAAATGACACACTTCCTTTATTCAATCGTTAACTATGCCTGTGTATTGTTGACCTATGTGAGAGAGTTAGTTGCAATCCTTTGATGTGTGCAGACGATATAAAGTTGTTTCTCAAAATAGAATCTAATGAGTATTGTTACTCTCTTTATAATCGACTGTGTGTAAGCACAATAATCTAACTTTAAATGTTTCCAAGTGTCTAGGTGTCACCTATAGTTCATTAAGCAAACTACGATAGTGTTTGGTTATTCAGTAGATTAATCTGTGTTCGAGACATCGTCTTCCATCGAAGACTTTTCTTTCTTTTCTCTTCTTTAAAAATGTAGGCTCACTAGTACGTGGCGTTAAATTTTTGAGTGCATTTTAGCATTGAAATGCTGGCTTAACGATGTTTCGTAGACAGTTTCAAAACAAAAATTATTCAACCTCGGATGACACTAACTTGGTTAGTAAAACGTTCGCGGTTTTTTTAATGTGTTGTGGTGATTTTGGTTCTCCAAGTGTACTTATGAGGAGATTGTGCTTTTAAAATTTTCGAACTTTTTTTGAAAAGCCATATTGAGGGTTTAAACAAATAAATGTGAAAAAATTATGGAGGTAATTTCTCGCTGCAAATCAAATGGGGGTCTTTTATATGACAACTACCATTTACCCCTCTCCTGTGAAAATACGACCTCTTAAACCTGGTGCCAAAAAGTGGTTTTAATTTTTTTCTTAAATACGGTAAACGTGATAAAAGTGAAAAGCACACTTGGATAACTGATAAAATATTGTACTTTGTTTCTCCTTTGTAGGTTATACAGGTAACCAAATTGATGCATGCTTGTATTTATTAAAATGTTTTTATGAAGATTCACTTCCACAACGCACTTTGCATCACTATCATTATTTTCATGGTTTACTTCTTAACTTAAGCGTGATACTTTCCATATTTTAGTTTAAAGAAGTGGTTCATTTGTTATCTACAGATTGTTGTATTCTAATGAAAGAGAAACTGAACAAATTTAGAAATTGTTATTAAATGTAATTGTATTTGTTCAGATTTTAATTTTATTTATTAAATCAACAAGAGCCTGAGGTTTATCGGTTGGCAAATAGATTTTCTGTTTTGTCTGCTATCGAGAAGACACTCAGTGAACAATTTGTTAATTTTCCAGTAAGCTTGTAATAATATATTATAATAAGTTTAGTTCTCCAAAAGTAGACACTCAAAAATACTGTTCAGGCGAAGAGTTACGAAAGCTTCAACTTCCAAACATCCACAGCAATCAGCTAGTATAGTAACAAAAGACTTAATATTTGTCACAGCATGAGAGTAAAGTCAAGTAAAATTTAGGTTTATTTCAAACTAAGCATACCTATTTTTAGATGTAAATAATGTTTTCATTCCAGGGAATCTCTTAGAGTTAGGTTCTAACGTGAAGTTCTTTTGATAACGTAGGCATATGTTTTTATGGTTGATATGACACGAAAGCCCCAGGTCGATGTTATAAGGAAATCCGTCTCAATTTCTTTATAAACAAAATTTCTATATGTGACGAGACCGCTCTTGAAGCCATTTTTGGTAAACTCGATGAATCTATTTGCAAACCTTTGTAAAGAACTTCGCTTATCCGGTTTCCTATATAAATTGGGTGATGTTTAAAGTGAGCTCTTTCGAATCCGCTGGTCTGAATGGGTTGAGTTTATATTTTACTTATAATACAAGCAAATCTTATAGGAATAGAAACTTGTTTTTCAACATAAGGTTTGATAGAATCTGATATATTTACCTGGCAACAACAAAATACACCGGGTGTTTCTCTACAGGAATCGATTATGTATATATTGGTTTCAGCATAAAGATACAGAATATAGAGGGTCGGTAAATATATTGCACCAAATTGGACTATGAAGAAACGGTTTACCATATTGAAACGGTGGTGGGGTAAAATTATGCATACAAATTTTTCAAGACACAGCAAGTGCATTACGGTAGTGAATTAAGATTTTGTCGACTTAGCCTTATATTAAAGAAATACAAATAGTGCTGAAAATTGAATCATAATTTCCACATAGTTGTGATAGTTTACTTTCTTAACAAAGACGTTCTAATGAAATGAATTTAGAGTCCATAACTTGACCACAAACAAAATGTTCGTGTTCCTGTACCCATAAACTTGTAAAACCTTATATTACTAAAGTTTTAACGAAAAAATATCCTGTGACAGAGGGATTTTTTCTGGCCACACAAGATCAGGTCTTTCCAACAAGAAATTACTTGAAGTATATAGTTGGAGATAATACGGTCCAAGATGACAAATTCAGATTTGGATGTCATTCATCGGAGACCATCCTGCACGCTACCGGAGGATATCAAGCGTTTGGTGCAACAGAGTACAAAGAGGGGCACCAGTTTCAAGAATATTCCATCAAAAACTCGCTCTCAAAATGGGACTTTTAAATCTTGGTAAGGTGCCCTACTATAGATACACCCCTGAGCCTGTTCTAGAGAAGTCAGGATACAGGTTGTACTGGGATCGGATCGTGCTCACAGACCAACGAGTTGTCCGAAACAGGCCAGATATAATAATCGTGGATAATTCCTGCAAACAAACGACGCTGATTGATGTGGCCATTCCGAATATAAATAATCTGGAGATAAAGTTTAATGAGAAGATCATTAAGTACAGACACATCGAGATGCAAGTAAATATATAATGGAGGCTAGCTGGTATCCGGGTGATCCCGATAGCAGTAGCGGATCGTGCCTTAATGCATTGGAGGTGCGCGAGAAAAAAAAGTTCGGGATGCAGCAAGTGCGCCATGGTAGTGAGTTTTTATTAAATGCTTCAAATTTGGGAACTGGGTTCTAGTTCGTGCTCGTTTGAAAAATTTTTTGCAAAGTCTCTCCATCGATACCGTCTATGAGTGAATTTTTTAAATAAAAGTTCACTAAAAATGAAGTGCTCGACTATTTTTTCCCAGAAAATGTATTATAAAAACTTCTGGACGCAGCAAGTGCGTTATGGTAGTGAATTTTCATAAAAATATTTTTAGTAGCAAACATGTTTTTTAAGAAAGCAGGCATCAATCTATATAGTAGAAACAATGTGCTATGTTTCATCAAAATAACTTTATTGTTTGAAAATGTACAAAATTTCCCAAAGGAACCTTAAAGTAACCTTAAATTTTTCCCGAGAAAACTGGTTTCCTGGTCAACTTTATAGGTTAATAGCAAATTGAGCTCTTCAAATTTGAAGCATTTAATGAAAATTCGCTACCATAACGCACTTGCTGCGTAACGAATTTCTTTTCTTACAAAGATGTATTATACTTCGATGGCAAATGCAAAAATGCAATAACATAGGGAGTGCTCGATTAAAAGAACAAGGAAAATTTGAATCACCAACGACTTATGGGCCACCCTGTAATTGTGGAAATATTTTTTAAGATGTAGCTCAAGACACCCTATAATTAATGTATACCATTTTTTTTCGTAACTTGCATAATAACGGATATATTGAGCTTTAAAGATTTTTTACGAAAATTTGACAAAAATGATATGCCATTAAACGAAAAACTCTATAGCCAACACTACTGCCAAAGCATCAGAGAAAGGGTCTATCTTAGATGAATTTTCTGAGAATATTTTAGTATAATACAGGACAATGACGATTGCAACTAAGAGTTCAGACTTGTAAAGTATTCGTCTTGAGACATTTTCTTTCCATAGCTCATATTAATTTCAGGATCATTGCCTAAATATTACCAATTTTTACATTTTAAATCGCGACTTAGGAAAACCCAAATTTATTTTTCTTTCAATGCCTGTAACTTGTCTTTTTAAAATTTTGGTAGGTGGCTTACCTATAAATATATGAACCCGAGTACGAAATTTGGTTGCCCTTACTTTGTTAATTCCGGAGATATAAATTTTTTTTGAATGAAAGTTCAAAATTTTCACGGAAAACCTCGTCCGACTTTCCTCACTAACGAATTTATCCAAGCCATTTACAAAAGAAAGGTAGGTGCCAAATTTTATCAAAATCAGCCCATTATTTTTTGAGTTATCGGTGTGATACATATATATATATATATATATATATATATATATATATATATATATATATATATATATATATATATATATATATATATATATATAAACATATAAAAATTGAAACTGACCCCGGATATGGGTTCTAGGGGTCCTAGTTCGCGCTCATTTGCAAAAAGTTTTTCAAAAGTCGGGATCTCCCCATTAGTCCTTTAGTAAGTTACAATAGGTCATCGTAGTTAAAAAGTTCCTTAAAAAGTTAAATTTATAATATTATCCACTGAATTAATCACAGTATCACAATTATTTTGTCCACTTATTAAGCAACCCGAAGTAGCAGCCATCATAATAATAATAATTGTCTTGTTAGAGCATGTAAACAACAACGAAATGATCCAATTAAAATCAATCCGACGCGCAGCACTACACGAAAATTACTAAACACATGCTAGACAGAGACACGCCCTGCCAAAATTCCACTGTAAACTGCAACAAGTGTGGAATTTGAGAGCGCACAACAGATTGCTTATTCGGTCATTTTCGACGATCATACTCGTTCATTTTGCAATGAAGTATCGTATTTCCTCAAGAGCGCCAAAAAATACACACCACCGGCGACTTATGTATGTATGGATATTTGGATATGGATATATATATATATATATATATATATATATATATATATATATATATATATATATATATATATATATATATATATATATATATATATAACGATAACGTCTGCATCCAATCATTAACACTATACTTATTCTGATGCTTTATTAATGGCTGCCGACTCTGCGATCCTCGATATACTAATTTTGTTTGTTGAATGCAGGAATGCAGGAGGTAAAAAAGCAAATAAAAATTTATTAAAATATAGCATAGAAAAAATATTTTGTCCCACGGCAGGCGGCCGTGCGCGCGCACGTACGCACTTATTGAGAAGCCGCCCCTGCCCGATAGTCATGTCGTCAACTGATATTGTTCCTAAGAATCTTCGAGAGAACATTAAGCGACTGGGCATTGAGGTGCACCTTTATAAAGTTATGTAAAAATCAGCAATACTTACAACTGCCCACACCGTGCGCAGAGTTCTGGGAAATGAGGATGTATCGCGTTGTCGTTCAGGATCCGATAACTTGGAAAGGCTCCATCTGAACTCAGTGCCTTTGGTACCTGAGATACTTGAGATGCATGAATGTTACCCTTTGAGGGAGTGTGAAAACCTTTTAGGCCAAAGTCGATAATAATAAAAATATAATCTACCTATATATAAAATTTTTAGGGAACGACTTGGGTTTGCTCTCATTCGACAAATTTCTGTATCTTCGTCAATAACGAAGCTTACAAATTTGCTACTCAAATTGTTGCTGCTTCACGTATGGTACATGTGTACCAAAACTGAGATATTAACATTAAAATAGATGAAAATTGTTCGCACTCAAGCCCAAAAATTCGCTAAAAGACACACAACCGTATTGAATGTGGTTAACTGCATCTATTAATTATTGCAGAACAACAATAAGTTTCTTTAAGTGCAAGTAGCTCAAAACCGACAAAAAATTATTCGTTATTCTGACAGAAATGCTAGTTATGGTGCACAATTGTTGCAAAAAGTGTGTTTAACAAGTTCTTAAATTTTTGTTTTAACAGCTTAATCCAAGTAGGGCATTTATTTAAAGTAGACTTTTCTGCCATGTTTTGGAAAAATATATAAGTATTTACAAAAGATTTGTTCGGGCTAATGTCCAAGAACTTCCCGACAAGGCGTACAAATACAAATTACTAAATGTGCTCAACAAAATTTATTAAATATTACAAAGGAAGATATTCGTGCAAAATTGTCAAGAATTTTTAAAGAAGTACTCCAGACTTTTACAGTTTCTCTTTTAAAACCATTAAAATACCGATTCGGAAGGTCCAGATTGGTGATTTTAAAAGTAATATTACTAGACGAATGCAGGTTATGATGGACAATAACTATTGCAACGGTGTGAATTTTTGTCCAATGACAGTTTTCAGTGAATTAAAAAAAAAGTACTAATGAGGAAATCCCAACTTTGGAATGTTGAATTTTTTTTTGAAATAAGCGCGAACTAGGCCTCCTACAACCCATATCCAGGGTCAGTTTAAACTTATATATATATATATATATATATATATATATATATATATATATATATATATATATATATATATATATATATATATATATATATATATATCACACCGATAACTCAAAAAATAATCGACCGATTTTAATAAAATTTTTAGGAGTACCTTCCTTCTCCAAGTGGCTTGGATAAGTTCGTTAGCTGGGAAAATCAGCATAGGTTTTCCCGGAAAATTTTATGTTTTATTTCGGAAAAAAAATATAAATCCGGAAATAACAAAGTAGGGCCAATTTGTTACGCGTGTTTGTCTTATAAAGAGTGAACCATGCACCAAAATGTAGGCATGTAAGTTAAAAGACAGAAAAGTTACAGCCATTAAAAAAAAGGGGTTTTCCGCAAAATATCAAAGTCACGATTTGAAACGTCAAAATTGGCAACAGTTAAGCAAATAACCTCAAACAAATAAGGATTATGCGAAGAATATGTCGCAAGAAGACTGTTCTGCAAACTCTTAAATTTCAGCTTCAACCGTCATTGTTCTGCATTTTACTAAAATGTTTTCAGAAAATTCGTTTCAATTAGACCCTTTCTCTGATGCTTTGGCGGTAGTTTTAGCTATAGAGCTTATCGTTTAATCGTATATAATTTTTGGCGAATTTTTGTAAAAAATCAATAAAGTTCAATATATCCGTTATTATACAAGATACGAAAAGAATTGTGTACATTAATTATAGAATATCTTGAGCTACATCTTACAAAATTATTTCTACAATCACAGGTGGCCCATAAGTCGTTGATGATACAAACATTATTTTTTTTTATCAAACACGCCTGTGTTATTGCATTTTTGCATTTTCTATCGAAATATAATGCACGTTTGTAATGAAACAAATTCGGGGGCAGAAAGTGCGTTATGGTAGCTAATATTCATTGAATTCTTCAAATTTGAATAGCTTAATTTGCTATTAATCTATACGGTTCGTTGGCCAAGAAACCAGTTTTTGGTGAACATTTTATTTTCGGAAATTTTTGCACATTTTCAGACAATTAAGTTATTTTGATGAAAATGGCACATTGTTTATACTATATAGGTTATACTTTTAACCAAATTTGTTGCTTGCTTTCTTTAAAAAAAAAACGTATTTGCCATTCAAAACATTTTTATGAAAATTTCCAACCATAACGAATTTGCTGCGTCCAAACTTTTACATATTTGTCTAAAATATCTGCTAAAAATCAATTCAAAATAGACCATTTCTTCAATATTTTGACAGCGGCATAAATCGGATAGTCTGTGACTTTAACGTGTTATATTTTCTTATATAGCAAAATAAAGTACATTTCAAAAATTTCCCTCTTTGGTTCAGAATTTGATAAACAAACAACCATATAACTTGTAACATGTCGCATGTATTTAACATAAACGTGGTATGTCACACGTGTTAACGCCTTTCATTTTTCTACAATAAGCTTCTGAATCAAGCCCTTTAGTGACGTCAGAGTCTAAGTCCCTCCAGTGACGTCACACTCGGCGGTCGGTTACTCTGCCGCATCCCAACTCAATGGAATACGCCTTCAGATGCAATAATTACATGACATCTCTTGATAAGAAAGTCTTTATAAACGTTCGCAATGCGTGTATCGCTCTCTTCTGTTTCAAGTTAACCAGAAATATTGTCTTACAGCTAAATTTTCAGTCAGGAAAACAACATGACTAAAAGGCACCCGTTAGGGAGCAGCCCTCGAGAAGCGCTAAATGAAACCGTTAGGGAGCAGCCCTCGAGAAGCCCTAAATGAAACCGTTAAGGAGCGGCCCTCAAGAAGCCCTAAATAACACCGTTAGGAAGCAGCCTCAACAAGACATGGTTAAAGAGCAGCCCTCAACAACACCTGGTTAAAGAGCAGCCCTATGAACAACACCTGGATAAATTGAGGCCTCAAGCAGCCCTCAACAACACCTTCCTAAATGGCACATCGCTGGCGAGAAGCCCTGAATGGAACCGTTGGAGCAGAGCCTTAGGAGTAGCATCTTGATAAATGACACCTTGCTGAACAGAGCTGTTTCCCCACGAAGTCTCCGAGGCAACTCCAACATCCAAGTCTAGACGAATGTAATCACCACTCTGGAGGCAGCAATCTAAGCCTGGAGTTAAGTACATCATTTATCTGTAATTTTCTTTTTAAAATAGTGTATGCTCCACAACTCATTTTGACAGTGCTATATGCCAAGTTAAAGTAATCAATTCATGTTTTGTTTCTTTAATTAATTTTGCTGCATTGTATAACTTCAATAATCTTTTAATAAACTGATTTTACTTATAACTCCTGATTTTATTTGTACATCTTAAAATCTACTGACTGCAAGTGCTGAAGCACAAGCCCTGCGTTAATTTATGTTATATTTGTGCCTAGACTGAGTAGCCGAACTAATTATTAATTATTTAACAAATACCTAGGGCATAATTTACAGGTAATATTTAAATTCGTTATTTTTTATTATGTTATACTGTCTCCATAACGTGGGGATTAGTTGTTTTTTTTTTTTCACTGGCCCTACAACACGGGGTTCAGTATATTTTTCGTTACAAACTATAATCAGTGGTAAAAGTGTAGATGCAGCATGGGCGCAATGGAAGGGCATTTTTATATACTTTTTTATATGTATAATTGATCAGGCGAAACATTAAAATGACAGACTTTTTTAATAACCAAAGTATCTCTAATAACTCTAGAACATATTTTCTTTTAAAATGACTATTGCCATGCGAAAATATCTGCTATAAAGCGCCAACTAATATTTTCAGAGATTTCGCTTCTACCAGTGAGAAATCTAAAATATCTAACCACCACCACTTTTGGAACACTAAGGAATAGATCTCTGTCAGCAGGTTGGCGTTACAAAATATCTGCATTAAGATCTAGGCAGCTCAATGTAGTAGATATATTAACTCATTTCTAGTCTTTAAGATGCAGTTTTAAACGTGATTTAGAAAGATAACATGACGAAAATTAAACCAAAGAATAGCGGCGTGGGCTCTAACGATGTATATTAACCAATTGAAATTGACAATTCGCCATGTCAAAAGAAAAGAAAATACCATTCTTGCCAACCTCGCGATACTCTAACTTGTCCCAGCTAAGTCAATATTTCGCTCAGCCGTGGACTAAAGTTATCCCATAGATCATTCACTATGCTACCTAGCAACAAAATGTAACCATTTTTAATCAGTTGATGCCGCAGGGGTACACATCTGTGGCATAAATTTAGTCAGATTTATAAACACTCGTAAAGTAGGGCTAAAAGAGATTACTTTATTTTCTATAGACCGTTATTCAGTTTATTAACACTATGACACAATAATTCTTGTGAATAAACCTACAGTTTTATAAAAATTTGCTGCAATAAAGCAGACGCTACTTTACAGCTTTTTTAATGTTCTATTTTGCCCTATTTTATATAATTATTCCTCATTGCAACTGATATCATATTATTATTATTTTTAAACAAACCTTTTTACAAATATACAAAAAGTTTTAAAGATCAAATAAAATAACTGACGAATGCCAAATTTCTTATGCAAACTAGGAAACAGGAGACCTAAAAATATGTTGCTTTCTGGGCGGCTTAAATATTAAACTGGGTTTCTTACAAAGAATCAGGCAAGAGTTAATTGAAATGAACGAGATGAAAGGAGGATAAAAAAGCAGTCTGTATTCTCATCTCATTTTCAGTGCCATTAGCTTTTGCAGGAATTTTGTTTTACTCACCATAATTTTGGTAGGAAGGTAGTTTCATGTTATAATTTGTAGAAACTGGTATAATGTTCTCGATGGCCTGAATAATCAGCAAAAAGGCAATGTCCGTATTGATCTCGTACGTGTTTACAGATAATAGTGTTGTCAGTTAAATTATTAAAATCTGGATGCACAAAGTGCGTTATGGTAGCGAATTTTCATTAAACTCTTACGTGTTTATAAAATCTGAGCTAAAAAATTATATCTTCGATATTAATGACATTGGTTTAAAAAAAAGTACACGTGTTGCCTTTATAAAAGCTTTGTTACATACAAAAATTGAGTTTTTATTATTGAAAATTAGGTTATTTAAATTATAGAAAGAAAATTATTTTATAAAAGCATTACGAGACCGTACCGTGGTCAAAGCTTACAAGCTACTTATAAGAAAATAGATATATTCATTAATGAAATGCACCGTATATTATACAGCGTGATGTATCGAAACAGTCTATTAGGAGTACCTATTAGGAATTCTGTTCATATTTTTAAAACTCTGGACGCAGCAAGTGCGTTATGGTAGTGAATTTTCATAAAAATGTTTTTATTGCAAATATGTGTGTTTTCTTTTTAAGAAAGCAGGCATCAATTTTGGTTACCAGTATAACCTATATAGTAAAAGCAATGTGCCATGTTTCATAAAAATAACTTTATTGTGTGAAAATGTACCAAGATTTCCAAAAGTAGACTTAAAGTGTTCCCGGAAAAACTCGTTTCTTGGTCAACCTTATAGGTTAATAGCAAATTGGGCTATTCAAATATGAAGCATTTGATCAAAGTTCGCTACCATAACGCACTTGCTGCATCCAGAATTTCTTTTCTTACAAACATGCATTATATTTCGATGGAAAATGCAATAACATAAGGCGTGTTTGATTAAAAAAAAAAAGAAAATTTGTATCACCAATGACTTATGGGCCATCCTGTGATTGTAGAAATATTTTTCTAAGATGTAGCTCAAGATACCCTATAATTAATATATACAAATTTTTTTCAAATCTTGTATAATAACGGATATATTGAACTTTATTGATTTTTTACGAAAATTCGACAAAAATTATATACCATTAAACGATAAACTCTATAGCTAAGGCTACTGCCAAGCATCAGGGAAAGCGTCTATTTCAAATGAATTTTCTGGAAACATTTTAGTAAAATGAAGGACAATGACGGTTGAAACTAAGACTTCAGTGTTTGTAAAACATCCTTCTTGAGACATTTGATTTCCATAGCCCGTATTAGTTTCAAGTTATTTGCCAAAATGTTGCCGATTTTGACGTTTTAAGTCGCAACTTTGACGTTTTGAGGAAAACCCCAATTTATTTTTCTTTAAATGCCTATAACTTTTTTGTCTTTTGACATACAGAGCTAAATTTTGGTAGGTAACTTAGATATAAGGACATAAACCCGCGTACCAAATTGGTTGCCCTTACTTTGTTAATTCGGGAGATATAAATTTTTTTCGAAAGAAAACACAAAATTTTCCGGGAAAACCTGGGCAGATTTTCCTGGCTAACGAACTTATCCAAGCCATTTGCAAAAGAAATTTATTCACCAAATTTAATCAAAATCGGCCCATTATTTTTTGAGTTATCGGTGTGATACATATATATATATATACATATATATATATATATATATATATATATATATATATATATATATATATATATATATATATATATATATATATATATATATATATATATATATATATATATATAAACATATAAAAATTCAAACTGACCCCGGATATGTGTTCTGGGGGGCCTAATTAGCGCTCATTTGAAGAAATTTTTTCAAAATTCAAAAGTCCAGATCTCCTCATTAGTGAATTTTTTTAAGAAAATTCACTAAAAATTTCAGCTTGTGGGTAACCATCCATGATCTATTCAATGACAATGTTTCCAAGATAACGGTACTTTCGAAAACGCTGGAAGTATCGAAACAGTCTATTAGGAGTACCTATTAGGAATTCTGTTCATATTTTTAATGAAAATTTCAGCTTGTGGGTAACCATTCATGATCTATTCAATGACAATGTTTCCAAGATAACGGTACTTTCGAAAACGCTGGAAGTAGCCATCAACAGTCTAATTTCAACTAGAATAGTATAGTTTCTTTTTGCATTTTCGAACTACTAACGTTACTTTGAAGTAACTGTAAGGAGCGTTCTCTATACCTAACTTCTGCTGTTGTTGAGGTTTTTCGACTTTTTTCGTTCAAATATTTGACTAGTCATTGCAGTCAAATTAAGACATATTTCATTAAACACACGGCATGTTTTCGAAATAATTTTGTAACATTCTTAATGAATTTAAAATAAGTTCAAAATATCCATGTTTGAATATCGCTGATTTTCCATTTCGATTGACACAACAGAAAAAGGCGACTTACATGGTTGGCAGTTATTAGTGAAAATGTTTGTTGCAATTTCCATGGCTGGCTTTTAAATATCTTTACCATTTTTTCTAAATATTTTCAAAAACTCTAATTACTTGACAAATGTTGCAGATAGGTAAAAGGAATGTTATTGCCGTTCGATGCGGAATCTAATTTTGCTTTATAATAAGGGAATAAAAATAGAGCATTGTATTTGAAATAAACAAACAAACAAAAATTAACCCGACATCAAAATAAGCAACAAAAAGCAAAAAAGAACTCGGTTACAGGTTTAAGTCAAGAGACAAAAAATATTTTAAATGTAAGATTATTATATGTGCTACCTACTTATCAGTTTGACGCCGGCGCCAAGCCATTTAGGTAATAGATAGATAGGCTAGGTCCACTCTCACCACATCGCAATTTTAGCCGCGCACGCGACGGCATGAATGAGCACGGGTTGGTCTTTGATCATTAACAACATATTTAGGTAATGCATTAAAATTATAACCCGTTATTAATTATGCTGTTTATATCGAGCATTACTGTGTTTCCGGCTTGGCACCGACTTCAAACAGATAAGTAGGTAGCGCATATAAAAATATTTCTTTTAAATTAATTTTTATCTTTTGAAACAAACCTGTAATCCAGTTACTTTTGCTTTCCAATGCCTATTTTGAAGTCGGTTCAGTTTTTTTTGAAGTTGGTTTATTTTTCCATTTTTAGTGTAAATATACGTACGTGTGTGTGTGTTATCTCCTGATGGCCTCGGAAACTAGGTCCATTAGCCGCAAAATGTTGTATTCCAGCGAGTAGTAGCTCCGTAAGGGATTCTTCTATTTATAGTTTTTTGTAATACTTCCATACGTTGCGGTGAATTAGTAAAAAGCCCAGGAATTTCTTGTAAATTTCCAAAAAGGACACATTACTAGAAATAGGTTTTTTTTTAATAATATTATTGGCTGCGGCATCTCAGGCCATTAGCACATTCATTTACCATCATTCACTATTTTTACTAATCTTCCAGACAAAGTCAACTTCTCGTTGGCTCGCCCAGGAATCGAACCCGGGACCTCTCGCTTAGCAGGCTGGCTGCTAGCAACCTGCGCCGCGAGGGCGTCAAATAGGATTTTAATTTCTTGATTCATTTATATACTACAATTTGCATAACCTATATTTATCGTAAATATAAATAAATAAAACACAGTTTAACACACAGAAATAAACAATATTTAAAACCACTTATAGTAACAGCGACACTATTATTACTTTTTAAATATTAGTACAAACATATACACTAAAAATATTACATTAAATTACATACACATACATTTTTAGTATAAATTAATATACAGGCTGTTAATAAAATATCACATAAAACACATACAAATATAAAAACAACCATAACAATATAAAATAAACCCAGTATATTATTTCAATTGACACTATAAACCTGCAACATTAAAGCACTAATAAAAATGATTATGTAAATTACAATCTCCACAACCAAAATTATTTCAATTAGCGCCCATAAACGTGGGACATTAATATTAGAATAATATAATATAATATAGTTAACAACAAAAATAAAACCACTCAGGGTCGATTACTCATTTCAATATATATATATATATATATATATATATATATATATATATATATATATATATATATATATATATATATATATATATATATATATATTGTTGCGTTTTCTCCGGGTTCTGGATAAGTGAGACTTTAAATTTTAACAAAACAACTTTATTTACACTCTAAATAAAGATACAATAAAGTTCTAGAACTGTCTCTCTCACCAAACACTTAATTTACTGTCTAAATATGGATATAATAAAAGTTCTAGAACGTCTCCTTCACAAAACACTTAGTTTATCTGGCTTTACAATCACTACTCTCAACAAAAGTCACTAATACACTGAAACTACAGTCGCTACTCTATAACACTTCACAGTAGTTACTCCTTGTTCAAGTCACTTTACATTCTCTAACTGAACTGCCTCGGGCTGGCTTGCTTTCGCTTTTATATACTCGCCGTACCTTCCCCTCCTTTCTAGAGCATTCCATTCCAGAACGTTCCAGGACCTTCTTTCACTAGAAGGTTCTGTGTATACAGATCGGTCCCGTGTGTATACAGGGGGATGTATATACAGGATGATCCAAATGTGGTCACCACTCCTATGTTACACAATAGGTGTTTCTCGAACTATAAGATCTCTCTGCATATACAGGGTGTAAGGGTTCTCTGCGTATACAGCGTGTATATACAGGGTGTTCGGAATGTGCAGACCTCAGTTATCCGTTCCGACGGGGTACAAGTTGGTAACTTCGTTATTTCTGGTCCTAGAGGGTTGAGACTTCGCCTGAGGGGGGTCACCCCAGGCACCCCCAGGGGGGTGGGGAGGCGGTGTTGCCAGACTGTGCAAAAATTCCCAGATGTTGGGGGAAATTCTGGAGATGTGGCAACACCGCACCTACGTCTATTGAAGTGCTTTGTAACACTGCCCCCCTCCTTAAGACTGTTCGTCCCGAACAGTATTTACCGGCCGCCAACTTGGGGGTTCATTGCCCCGATAGCGACTCAACCTCTCTATGTGAACAACTTTGGGTTTAGTTCTTGGAGACAGCTGGATTCTGTAGACTAGGTCGTTAATTTTCTTAGTCACCAAGTATGGCCCTTCCCATGGTTTCTGAAGTTTGGGACTGAGGCCCTTTCTCCTTGTTGGTTGGTACAGCCACACTGCATCACCTTCCTTGAATGTATGGGGTGTTGCTCTGCGATCCAAGCGCATCTTCATCCGGTCACTGCTTAAGAGGAGCCTATCTCTGACACATCTGTGTATAGTGCGCAGTTTCCCTTCTAGGTCGGCGACATACTCAGGTAACGTAGCTAGGTCCGCTATGTCCTCGTTCGGTGGTGGTCTCGTCATGTCGATTGGTAACCGCATCTCTCTGCCGGTCAACATCATGGATGGAGTGTAGCCGGTAGATTCATGCTGAGAGCTTCTGTAAGCTAGGAGGAACAGAGGTATCAGCTTGTCCCAGGTTCTCTGATTCTCGTCGACAAACATAGCAAGATACTGATTGATGGTCCTGTTATGCCGTTCTACCATGCCGTCTGATTGAGGGTGGAGTGGCGTTGTTCTCGTTTTCTTTATGCCTAGCAAGTCCATTAGGCTCTTCCAGACCTCTGATTCGAAATTCCGGCCCTGGTCGGTGTGAATCTCCAAGGGTACGCCATGCCGTGATATGACATTTTCCATCAGGGCTTCTGCTACGGTCGTTGCCTCTTGGTTGGGGATCGGCGCAACTTCAGGCCATTTCGAGAAGTAGTCCATCGCCACCATTATGTATCTGTTCCCAGACTCTGTGATGGGAAAAGGTCCTGCGATGTCTACGGCAACTCTCTCCCACGGTGTACCTGAGATGTACTGCATCATTTTTCCTCTGGATCGGGTCTTTGGTCCTTTCTTTGAAGCACATTGGTCACACCTTTTGCACCATTCTTCCACGCTCCTTCGGCAGTTTATCCAATAGAAGCGGTCTCTCACTCTGGCAAGAGTCCTGTTGACACCAAAGTGGCCTCCACTTCTACTATTGTGTAACTCTTGAAGAACACTGTCTATGCACTCACTTGGCACAACGGTCTGGTATATACAGTCTCTACCATCGGCAGTTTCCCATTTTCGAGTGATCATGTCATTCTTTAGACACAATGAGTCCCATTGTAGCCAGTAGCCTTTAACCTCCGCCCCAAACCGGGACACATCATGCCACTCAGGTCTTTTCCCTTTTTGTAGCCATTCTCTAATATTTTTCAAGTCTGGATCTGTCTTCTGTGCGTCTCTGATGTATTCAAGATTTACGTCTAGATCGGTATTATTCTCCTTTTCCGTCACCAGTTGTTTGATCTGATGAGTTACTTTATCGATCTCTTTGTTCTCTTGTCGCTCGCAAAATTTACATTCATGCACTGAACATGGTCTTCTTGACAGGCTGTCTGCATTGGCGTGACTTCTTCCTCTTCGATGTTCAATCCGGAAGTCGTAGCTCTGCAGTTTCTCTATCCATCGGGCTATCTGTCCTTCGGGATTTCTAAAGTTCAGAAGCCATTGCAGAGCAGAGTGATCTGACCTCACGCGGAATGTTCTTCCGTACAGGAAGCTGTGGAAATGTTCGATGGATCTTACAACTGCCAGCAGTTCTTTCCGGGTTACACAGTAATTTCTTTCTGCTTTTCCGAACGTTTTGCTGAAGTAGCCTATCACAACTTCTTCTCCGGCTTGGAGCTGTGAGAGTACTGCCCCAATGCCATACTGGGAAGCATCGGTGTCCAGTATAAACAACCCTTCGTCCTGAGGATCAGCCAGCACAGGAGCAGTGAGAAGACGATGTTTGAGCTCTCTAAAAGACTCTTGGCAATCTGGTGACCAGATGAACTCGGCCTTATTTTCAGTCAGGCTATGCAGAGGTTTCGCAATGCTGCTGAAGTACTTCACAAAGCGTCGGTAATAGCTGCAAAGTCCCAGAAAATTTCTGACCTCATGTTTGTTCTTCGGCACAGGCCAGTCTCTTACTGCCTTTATTTTCTCTGGATCGGTTTCTATCCCTTTCTCAGAAACGACATGTCCAAGGAAACTCACTTTCTTCTGGAAGAGGACGCATTTCTTGGGATTGAGTTGCAGATTGGCACCTCTCAGCCTGGAGGACTTGCTTCAGATTCGACAGGTGTTCATCGAAAGTCCTTCCAATCACCATGACATCGTCAAGATACACCAGGCATGTTTCCCATGTCAGTCCTCTCAGCACTAACTCCATTAGTCGTTCAAAGGTGGCAGGAGCATTACACAGGCCGAATGGCATGACCTTGAATTGGTACAACCCATTCCCGGTTGAAAAAGCAGTCTTCTCCTTATCCTCTTTATGGAGTTCTACTTGCCAGTAACCACTTTTCAGGTCTAATGTAGAGAACCACTTTGATCCGGCCAAAGTGTTCAAAGTGTCGTCGATCCGGGGCAGGGGATAACTGTCTTTCTTGGTGACATCATTCAGCTTCCTATAGTCCACGCAAAATCTCATAGTGCCGTCTTTCTTGGTGACCAAAACTACTGGGGACGACCAAGGACTATTAGACTCCTCGATCACACCATCTTCCAGCATTTCGTTAACCATCGCCTTGATTTCTGATTGCTTGGCAAAAGGCAGTCTTCTCGGCGGCTGTCTAATTGGTCTTGCGTCGCCAGTATTAATCCTGTGTTGCACTAGACTCGTACGACCTGTGATTTTATCTTGAGCGAAAATATCGGCCTCCTCCAATACGAACTTCAGGGCCATCTCCATCTCCATATTGTTCAATTGGCCCCATGAATTCTTGAACCGCTCTACTATTTCTACTGGCAGTCTTCTGTCTAATGCAGTGGGTGTCACGTTTTTGGACAACGTCACTCGGTCAATGGGTTCGCAAGTGGCGATAACTTCACCTCTCTTCAATGTGACCCTGTTAGTTTGTACGTTAGCCACTCTTATGGGTATTGTCCTCTTCGGGTCTACTAAGCATCGTGCGACCAGGGCACCATCATGCCTATCTTTTAGGGGCTCCGCTATGAGAGCAGTCATACCATCAAGTTTCTTCTCTAGCCTGGCTCTGACAATCTTCTCACTGTTACCAGGAATCCGTGTATCCTCGTCGACAACAAGTCTCACCCTGGGATTAGCTTCGCCTGCTGTTGGAGATAAATACAACTCTTCGTTACCGATTTTCAAGATCTTATTCTGGAAGTCTACTGATAGGACATCGAAATCTTCCATTAAATCTAGGCCCAGAATAAATTCGTCGACGATTTCTGCGACGACAGCCCTTACCTGTAGCTCAGTACTGCCCAGCCTAATGTAAACAGTGGCCTCTCCATGCACGGGTATTCTATCTCCTTTTGCCGTCTCCAACACAGGTTGTTTGTTGGTAGTGAGTGCTGACTTGTTTGGCAACATGTCTGGACGTACAACGGATCTAGTGGCACCAGTATCGATGGTGAAACTGCATTGTCTTCCGTCTAAGCTGCCAGGTATAACGAGGCTCTCGTGGTAGCGTCGGATAGTGGAGACCTTTACTTTGGGGCCTTGGGAGTCGCACGCCAGCTGCCGCCCCCTTACACTGGCGTCAGGTCGTTTCCCTGACGGCGCTCCCTGTTGGTGTATTCCTGTCCCCTGCGAGCCACCTGTTGGGTTTGTGAGCACTGCCTACTTATGTGCCCTTTCCTACTACACTTGTAGCATTCTATGTGGGACCAATCTGCTTTCGTCTGACGTGCTCCAACCGTTGCAGTGAGCTTGCTTATGGCTTCCTTCATCAACTTGATTTCTCGCCTTAGGTCCTCTGTCGTGTCTGCATGGTCCTCTATCTCCTTCACTTCGCGCAGCCTGTTGCGGCGAGGTTGAGATGCATTCTTCGCTGCTTCAAATTCCAAGCCATAAATTACACAGTCTGTAAGTGTTTTGAACCTTCCGAGCCTTAAAGCTTGTTGCATTTCATTGTCAAGTACCCCATCGATGAAGGTCTGGACGGTGATCTGGTTGACAAATTCTTCTGGGGCTTAGGGATATGCCAGTCGCACAAGTTTCTCCACTTCGGCACTGAATTCTTGCAGAGTCTCATTTGGCTTCTGGACCCTTGTCTTTAGTTGTGTCTGGTAGACCTGGCTCATGTACTTGTTACCATATCTCAAGTCTAGGGCCTGTATCACTGTTAAGTAGTTTTGCTGTTTCGACTCCGGGATGTTCTGGAGGATTTCTAGGGCTTTACCTCGAAGCGAGAGAATCAGAGCAGTTGCTGCCTGTTGTTCGCTCCATCCATTGCTGAGAGCTGCCGCCCCAAACTGCCTCCTGTACATGGGCCACGATGTTTCTCCGTCAAAGGTCGGCGGCTTCAAGGTTCCATGAGGCTGCTGCACGGCTGGTACATCCGCCTCCGGGCGATTTTGAACTGGGGCCATTCCAGTAACTCCTCTTGGTTGAGTTCTATCAGTCTGGACAATCAACTGTTCAGTCAGTTCTTTATGTGTGCATTCTGTTCCTTTCATGATCATCTTCATTTGTTCTTTCAACCCTTCCACTTCTTCCCATCGTTTATTTAAATCCTCTGTTACATTTTCTACTTTCTTGTCCACATTTTCTACTTTCTTGTCCACATTTTCTACTTTCTTGTCCACATTTTCTATTTGTTCGTTGATCTGTTCAATTTCTTCTTTTACATCGACTCTTATATTATGGAACATACTTCGGAGCTCTTCTTTATCTTCTTGTCGCCTCTGTTCCTCCTCTTGTCGTCTTCTCTCGTCTTCTTCGCGCCGTCTTCTTTCTTCTTCTTGTCGTCGTTGTTCGTCTTCTTCGCGTTGCCTCTTGAGTTCTTCTTTGTCTTCTTCGCGTTGTTTTTTCAGTAAGTCCATCAACTCTTTGAATTCAGCCATCTCGTCGTAGTCAGTCGATCTAGTGTTTACCATTTACAGCTAGCTTAGTTGTCCACTTCTTCACTCACTTATCCCACTTCTGACACCAAATTGTTGCGTTTTCTCCGGGTTCTGGATAAGTGAGACTTTAAATTTTAACAAAACAACTTTATTTACACTCTAAATAAAGATACAATAAAGTTCTAGAACTGTCTCTCTCACCAAACACTTAATTTACTGTCTAAATATGGATATAATAAAAGTTCTAGAACGTCTCCTTCACAAAACACTTAGTTTATCTGGCTTTACAATCACTACTCTCAACAAAAGTCACTAATACACTGAAACTACAGTCGCTACTCTATAACACTTCACAGTAGTTACTCCTTGTTCAAGTCACTTTACATTCTCTAACTGAACTGCCTCGGGCTGGCTTGCTTTCGCTTTTATATACTCGCCGTACCTTCCCCTCCTTTCTAGAGCATTCCATTCCAGAACGTTCCAGGACCTTCTTTCACTAGAAGGTTCTGTGTATACAGATCGGTCCCGTGTGTATACAGGGGGATGTATATACAGGATGATCCAAATGTGGTCACCACTCCTATGTTACACAATAGGTGTTTCTCGAACTATAAGATCTCTCTGCATATACAGGGTGTAAGGGTTCTCTGCGTATACAGCGTGTATATACAGGGTGTTCGGAATGTGCAGACCTCAGTTATCCGTTCCGACGGGGTACAAGTTGGTAACTTCGTTATTTCTGGTCCTAGAGGTTTGAGACTTCGCCTGAGGGGGGTCACCCCAGGCACCCCCAGGGGGGTGGGGAGGCGGTGTTGCCAGACTGTGCAAAAATTCCCAGATGTTGGGGGAAATTCTGGAGATGTGGCAACACCGCACCTACGTCTATTGAAGTGCTTTGTAACACTATATATATATATATATATATATATATATATATATATATATATATATATATATATATATATATATATATATATATATATATATATATATATTTTATTTATTATTTATTATTTATTTATTATTAAAGTTATACAATGCATCTCACAAATAAGCTCTGCTTGTGCTTGTGGTGATACAATTTTGTTAAACATCCTCTTTACAAATTTCTTCTGTCCAAATGATTTTAATGAATGTCATTTTTTTAGTTTTTCTTCTTCTGCTATTGGCACTCCCACCAACGCTTCCACAGTAGCCACAAAGATTGATATTCACTTTTATTTAAACATTCACATTAATTTTAACTAAATCTCTTCAAAAACTACAAAATTCTCCAGCACAAAAATTTTGACATTTATATATATATATATATATATATATATATATATATATATATATATATATATATATATATATATATATATATATATATATATATATTTGTGTGTGTGTGTGTGTGTGTGTGTGTGTGTGTGTGTGTGTGTCACACTGACAACTCAAAAAATAAATGCAGATTTTTATCAAATTTGGTAAGTGTGTTCTGTTTCCAAGTGGCTTGGACAGGTTTGTTAGCTAGGAAAATCATCCCGAGTTTTCCCGGAAAACTTTGTATTTGCTTTCGAGAAAAAATTATATCTCTGAAAATGACAAAGTAAAGACAACTAAATTTAATAAGCGTGTTTGTATTATAAAAACTGCATCACGTACAAAAAATTAGGTCTGTGTGTTAAGAACCAAAAGAGTTATAGGCTTTAAAAAAAATTGAGTTTTCCTCAAAACCTCAAACTCGCGATTTGAAACGTCAAAATTGGCAATATTTAGGCAAAGAACCTGCAACAAATACGGTTTATGTAAAGAAAATGTTGCAACAATAGTGTTCTACAAACCCTTAAGTTCAAGCTTCAATCAACACTGAACTTCATCTTACTAATGTATTTCCGGAAAATTCATTTCAGGTAGACCCTTTCTCTGGTCCTTAGGCGGTTGTTTTAGTTAGGTTTATAAATTTTTGGTAGGAACGAGGAGGAGGAAGGAGACCGAAACTTTTGAGTTTTAAATAGGTTTCTTTAAATGAGTACAAAATAAACCCCCTAGTATCCATATCCACGTTTAGTTTTGTTTTTTCCATACATATAGGGTGACGCATTTCTACGGTAAAGGTCGATATAATTGTTATTATGCAACATACGAAAAAAAATTATACCCTAATTATAGGGTGTCTTGAGCTGCATCTTAGAAAATTATTTTCATAATCACAGGCTGGTCTATAAGTCGTTGTTGATACCTACAATTTATTTTCGAACATTCCTAATATTATTGCATTTATGCATTTTTCACCGAAATATGATGCATGTTTGGGAAAAAACGATACGCAGTATGTGCATCTGGGTAGCGAATATTCATTAAATACTTCAAATTTCAATAATTCAATTTGCTATTAACTTAAGGTTAGTTGGCTAGGAAACCAGTTTTCTCAGAAACATTTCAAGTTTATTTTCGAAAAATTTTTGAACATTTTCAAACAATAAGCTGTTTTGATAAATTATGTTACATTGTTTCTACTATATGGGGTAGGTTATACCGGTGACCAAATTGATGCCTGCTTGCATTAAAAATATATTGCCTATTAAGAACGTTTTTTATGAAAATTCACTTTCGTAGCGCACTTGCTGCGTCCAGACTTTTTTGAAGTCGGTTAAGAATTAAGTTGTAATGGTCTGAAGTTGCGCTAAAAGAAAAGTAAATTTTGGACACTCTGTATACATAGTGCAATTTCTAGAAACGGCACTATAAACATCAAGATTGTTTATATCTATAACCATAATTTTATCGCTTTAAACATGGTGGCGGTACATAATTAGCGAATTTTTTTAAAAAAATTCGCTTATGGGGAGATCTGTGTTTATATATATATATATATATATATATATATATATATATATATATATATATATATATATATATATATATATATATATATATATATATATATATATATATATATATATATCAAAAAATAATGGACCGATCTTGATAAAATTTGCAGAGTACCTTCCTCTTGCAAGTGGCTTGGATAAGTTCTTTAGCCAGGAAAATCTGACCAGGTTTTCCCGGAAAATTTTGTGTTTTCTTTATAAAAAAATTCATATCTCCGGAAATTACAAAGTGAGGGCAACCAAATTTGGTACGCGTGTTTGTATTATAAAGAGTGAACTCTGTACCAAAATTTAAGTCCATAGCTTTAAAGACAAAGAAGTTATGGGCAGTTAAAGCAATAAATGTAGGAGTTTTCCTCAAAACGTCAAACTCGCAATATTAAACGTCAAAATTGGCAATGTTTAGGCAAAGAATGTAAAACAAATACCATTTGTGAAAAGAAAATGTTGCAAGAAGAGTGTTCTGCAAACCCTTAAGTTTCAGATTCAACCGTCATTGCCCTTCATTTTACTAAAACGTTTACAGGAAATCCATTTCAAATAGACCCTTTCTCTGGTGCTTCGGCTGTCAGTTTAGTTAAGTTTGGTAGCTGTTTGGATATTTATTTGTAGGTTTAGTGAAATTTATGGTTTAACGGCCTATATTTTTTTTTAAGCTAATTATCGTGGCACAAATTTGTTAATGCATTTTTGCATTTTTTATCGAAATATGATGCGTTTATCTTAAAAAAAATCTGGACGCAGTAAGTGCGTTTTGGTTGCGAATTTTCGGTAAATTTGCAGTTAAGCTCCCGAACGCTTTTCAAAACACTGTTTTCAGAAACCTGCCTAGAGCCCCCACTGGATCCAGAAACCCCAAGAAAAATTTGTTGTTCACACTCCCCAAGGAAGTTACGGGACCAGGAGTGAGTAGGGGTGCATAATTTTTTTAGCTAATTTTTGTAGAACAAATTCGTGAATGCATTTTTCCATTTTTTGTCGAAATATGATGCGTTTGCAAGAAAAAAATCTGGACGCAGTAAGTGCGTTTTGGTAGCGAATTTTCGATAAATTTGCAGTTTAGCTCCCCAACGCTTTTCAAAAAACTGTTTTCAGAAACCTGCCTAGGCCCCCACCCCTCTGGATCCACAAACCCCAAAAAAAATGTCTTGTTCACACTCCCCAAGGAAGTTACGGGACCAGGAGTTAGTAGGGGTGTATAATTTTTTTTAACTAATTTTCGAAGAACAAATTCGTTAATGCATTTTTGCATTTTTTATCGAAATATGATGCGTTTGTAAGAAAAAAATCTGGACGCAGTAAGTGCGTTTTGGTAGCAAATTTTCGGTAAATTTGCAGTTTAGCTCCCGAACGTTTTTCAAAAAACTGTTCAGAAACCTGCAGGTGAGGTCCTAGTAATGTCTCTGAAAACAATTTGTTGAAAAGCGTTCGGGCGCTAATCTGCAAATTTACCAAAGTTTCATTAAATCCTTCATATTTCAATAACTCAATTTGCTATTAACGTAAGCTTTGTTGGATAGAAAACCAACATTTAAGTTTATTTTCGGAAAATTTTTGTATATTTTCAAACCATAAGTAATTTTGATAAAATATAGTACATTGTTTCTAGGCTATGTCGGTAATCAGATTAATGCCTGCTCGCATTTGCTATTAAAAACATTTTTATGGAAAATCACTTCCATAACACATTTGCTGCATCTAGACTTTTGAAAAATGTTTATATATTTTCAAACAATAAATTTGTTTCAATGAAATATGATACATTGTTTCTACTATATAGGCAACCAAGTTTGATGCCTGCTTTCATCAAAGAAAGACATTTACTATTAAAAATATTTTAAAGAAAATTCGCTACCATAACGCACTTGCTGCGTCCCGAGATTTTTTTTAAGTATCATGAAGTCAATCCAAAAATTTCCAATTAAGTCGAAAAAACGGCTTATTTTTGGTATGGGGAATGCTACTGAAAGTCCCTTTAAAATAACATTTACAAATAAAGAATGCAAAAAAAAACTATTTTATTTCATCTGCAATTAGAAAGTTGGTGTCTACTTTCGGTATTTCTGGATGTACCGCCAACTAGAAAATGTGTTTTTTTTTTCCATTAACGTCGGCCTATTTCCGCGACTATGACAAATCACCGACGCCAGGGAGCAGTTTCACCTCACTATCCTGGAAATTTTGCCGAACCCCTGCCTTTCTGTAAGGAGGGTAGGGATCTTTAACGTGCCCAACACCGCATGGACACGGCACCGACGGCTTTACGCCCCCTCCGAATGGCGGAACGTGCAGACATCAACTTGCTCAAATAAAATGCCAGAACCTCGGTTGATGTTAATTTTACAGTTTGTACTGAAAAAGTGAAATGAGTACACTGGGATCGAACCCAGTACCCTTCGGTTCAGAGGAACACGTTCTTACCCCAAAACCACCGGGGTACCAATTAGAAAATATTTTAGTTGAATTGATATAGGTCGCTACACGCATGTTGAAATTTTCAGAAATAATAATGAACAAAACTCCTAATACTTTTAATAGACAGTTTAGATCAATCACCCTGTATATAGAAAAAATTAGGTATGTGTATAAGGGATCCTTAATTTTTGTTTTAAATTCCCATCGTCTCCTATTAATCACGCTCTAGTAGTCAAGCTTTATATTTGTCGACATATTTCCAATGTGTTTTCAATGCCCGACTTCCAAATCAAACAAAATATCACGTAAAAGTCCTAAATAATTCTGCTTGCGAGGGAATGGAGCATCGTTCATAATTTTTTCATAAGTTTTTTGTTGTTTGGTCTACCTTCTCCCAGCATATAGCCTTATTATTCACTCAGCCGAATCCGAACTGATTTGTTGTTTTTTTCACGCACTAATTCATTAACACACAAGTCATCCGAAAAATTGTGGAGAATTCCATTGTACTATATTTTTTCTGCTGCATTGAATCACACAATATAAGCCTCAAATACTTTAGATGAAACTTCAAACTGTGCCCCAATTTTACTGGAAACAACGACTTTTTGTTTTGGAAAAGCTTAGAAAATGCTTATATTATACCGACTTTTATAAAACAACATCACTTCCAAAAATATTTCCACATTACTCTTGTTACCGCGCTAAACCCAAAATTGCTGTTTTTATTGGATTTTCATTAAGAAAATTTACGAATAGAAAGGTGTCGATGGTAAGACGTTTGTATTTTTTTTTCAAATGAGCCAGAATTTGAGCCTCTAGCACACATAAGGTTCGTTTCAATTTTTATATGCAGATATATATATATATATATATATATATATATATATATATATATATATATATATATATATATATATATATATATATATATATATATATATATATATATATATATATATACAGTGTGGAACAGCCAAATGGAATAAATTCGATAACGGATAAATGAGGGCGTGTTGGGAAAAACGCTTGGACACGTCGATTTGTATTTTTAACTGCGCATCTTTTTCAAGAAAAAAAAATTATATAGGGTGCGTCATGTGACAGTGGCCAATACCAACTTTCTTATTTTAAATACAAGCCCCTGTATATTATTAATTTTTTGGATTCTTCAGAAAATTCTAGACATAATTCATGTACAATGTCCTATACCTATCTTCAACTGTTTCGGAAATATTAAGTATTTTCAGATTTATTACAAAAATTAACATTAAAAATAGAAAATTATTTTATTTCACAAATTCTAATAAGAAATACTGATTATTTCTTAATAATTTAAAAAAACAAAAAAAAATTAATGTCAATGTAGTAAATGTTCAAAATGCTCGCCACGAACATCTTGGCAACATGCTAATCTGGTATAGAAATGTCTTCTAACATTACTCAACATCTCAGGCGTGACTGATCTAATCGCAAGCGTGATTCGTCTTTTTAAGTCATCTAAGTTGAGGGGCTTAGTTTTGTATACAATACTTTTGACATATCCCCACAAAAAGTAGTCTAATAGCGACAGATCAGGAGATCGTGCTGGCCATTCTATCGATCCGCGCCTCCCTATCCACCGATTTGGAAAAATTTGGTTCAGGTACTGCCGGACATTGATTTGGTAATGGGGCGGTGCTCCATCTTGCTGAAACCATATTTTATTGGCAGGAACTTGTGGGTTTGCTGGATCTGGATATAAGTTTGTCAAAGTTGGCACGACATTATTTTGGAGCAGTTCTAAATATTTATCCCCATTCAAGTTGCCATCAATGAAAAAGGGACCTACGATATGATTTCCAACAATTCCTGCCCAAACATTAACTTTTTCAGGATATTGCGTATGTTCCTCTCTCATCCAATGAGGATTCTCATTAGACCAATAGCGGCAATTTTGACGATTAACATGACCGTGAAGTGTAAATGTGCTCTCATCAGAAAACAAAACATCTTCTAATTGGATCACATTGTTATCTAACATTGCCATCATTTGTTCACAAAAATACGTTCTCCTATCGAAATCGTCCTCCATGAGCTCCTGAGTTGGTATCATTTTATAGGGATGCATTTTACTTTCCTTTAATGTTCGAAAAATTGCTGTGTGGCTAACGTTGAATAGTTGGGCTGCTTGTCGACCAGAAGTATATGGGTTTTCTTGAAACTCAAGCGTAATATCCAATTTCGTATCATCACTTACTGCATTGGCAGCTACTTTTTTTATCTGTCTCACATGACCAAGCTCGCGAAACTGCTTTTCTATTTTGCTAATTGTTCCTTGGGATACAGGCGGCAAATTTGGAAATTTTTCGTGAAATAAGCGAGACACTTCCATCTGTGTCCGTGTGTTATCTCCATAACCAATCATTTGTAGAATGGTTATTTTGTGCATTTCTGTTAAATGAACCATTTTTCTGGTATTATTACGTACAGTTAACGAAATTCAAACGACAATAGCACTGACACTAATCACTACTGTCATGCAGGCAGACAACAAGTTGCTAAGGCTACGAGTTTTATACGAACAGAAAGAAAACTGTTTTTGTTTTTGTTTCATTTCATATCAGTAAAAAGAAACGCAGGAATGGTTTTTGTTTACTTTCTCATTATCAAGAGCTGAATGGGAAATAAGTATTGAATGCAATGTAGCGAATTTGTGAAATAAAATAATTTTCTATTTTTAATGTTAATTTTTGTAATAAATCTGAAAATACTTAATATTTCCGAAACAGTTGAAGATAGGTATAGAACATTGTACATGAATTATGTCTAGAATTTTCTGAAGAATCCAAAAAATTAATAATATACAGGGGCTTGTATTTAAAATAAGAAAGTTGATATTGGCCACTGTCACATGACGCACCCTATATAATTTTTTTTTCTTGAAAAAGATGCGCAGTTAAAAATACAAATCGACGTGTCCAAGCGTTTTTCCCAACACGCCCTCATTTATCCGTTATCGAATTTATTCCATTTGGCTGTTCCACACTGTATATATATGTTGTTGCTCGTTGCTGGTTGTTACTGGTTGCTGCTTGTTTATTTTTTCTTAATTTGTTAGAACTGCTTCATAGATCTCTACAAAATATCGGAAATAATCAAAACACCAAAAACAGCTTGTCAACGCAGAAATTTAAAATTAAAATATTCGTCCACGGAATAAAAAGAATGCTCTCTAAAAAACGATTTTAAAGTAAGCTTAAATTGCCTGAGGCTGCTCAAATTTTTGACGCTGTCAGAGAAATTATTATATAAGCGTA
The DNA here is from genome assembly GCA_964006375.1 of Tillus elongatus. Taxonomy (NCBI): domain Eukaryota; kingdom Metazoa; phylum Arthropoda; class Insecta; order Coleoptera; family Cleridae; genus Tillus; species Tillus elongatus. Next base: position 93,979,945 of record OZ023262.1, read on the forward strand.
TTGCAGTATTGCGAGGTGCCCCATTAATCTGTTCGATCCTATAGGGAGGAACATACAAATCTTTAGCCTGTCTTGTTTCATACGCTGTAATATTACCGCAGGTACTAAAAACCGCAATATTTTTACTGGCATAACAAAGAGCCTCAAGCATGTATAGGCACATCACTGTTAAAATGCCACTACAAGATGCGGAAGACGCCAGACTAAACATGCTGCGGACAATTATCTTCTGCACCAACAGAACCCTCCACAGATGCACACAGCCGCCCCAACACAGCAAACCATATGCCAGGAGACAGTTGACACTACCATTGTAGCATGTCAACAACGCCTAAGTACTCAAGGAATCCCTGAGCTGCAGAAACGCGTAACACCTAGATGCAAGAGAGGCCACCACGTGGTCAACATGGACATCCCATGATAAATTAGATTCCAGATGGAGCTGCAAAAGCTTTACAGACGTGGCCTGTCTTATTGAACCGTTATCAGATCTCACATATAGGCTCAGATTCGGATGCACATCGACCGGAGATAAAGCATTTCAGTGTGTTAAGAACCAGACCATTTCGTGAACACCAGGCTCACACCTGAAACACACACACATTCATTAGCTGCAGCACCAATCTCTTCAAAACTTTCCCGTGAGATTGCAGCAGTGGTGTCATCTGCGTACAAAGTTAAGTGGTATTGTAGGAGATCATAAACAATATCGTTAAGAAACATTGTAAACAAAACAGGGCCCAATATACTGCCCTGCGGTACGCCGCACCACACGGCCGAAAATCCAGACATATAGTTCTTACCTACCTATCGCATCCTGACAGCCTGACTTCTTCCAGAGATATAGCTTTTTAGCCATCAATGTGCTTTTCCTCTTATGCCATAATGCTCCAATTTTTGCAATTAAGGGGAATGGTTGACCGCATCAAACGCTTTCGAAATGTCCAATATCGAAGACTGTCAGGTAAGTGTTAAGCACGGCATCTTGAGTGGACAGCTGCCTACGAAAACGAAATTGGCACGGAGACAGCAAATTGTATCTCTCGAAATAGGACCCGAGTCTCAGCAGAAATGCCTTTTCAAAGATCTTAGAAAAAAGCGAAAGCAGTGCAATCGCCCTGTAAACAAGGGAGGCTTATTTCACATGCCTCCTTTGTTCGCCCACAAAAATGCAACAAAAAATTTACCGTCGGCTAGGCTAGGTAACTCTAAAAATGGGATCCGAGCCGAAAAAGTATCCAGGGTTGCGTTCCACGGTAGGAAAACCGACCAGCCATTATATTTCAAATTGTACCCAGTGTAAATAGTATATATAGTGTAAATAATATTATATTATAAGAAATTTGTAAATACACATATAGAATAGAAAAATGTTATCACTGAGTTGTTCTGACACTCAAAGAAAGAACCTTATAAGTTGCTAAATTATAATAACACTTTTGTGCACGTTCGCGCATTAAAATTATAGAAATAAAATATGAGTATATTCCAAACGAAGAGGCCTTTCAATTTAACCAGGAGAAAGTAAAGCGCAGCGTCTACGTAAAGTCTGTTGTATGTTGCTATGTCATTTATTTGTGGCATCAAACTTTAGCACCAAAAAATAAGAAAAGAGAAGACCGTGTTGTGTCCCTAGTTGTTGTTTATACAAACAGATTTATTCAAAGATAATTGCCTAATACCTTCTTGGAGGTCTGCTGTTACTACTTAATAAGTAAAATTATCTAAGACGCCCGTTATAGATAGAAGACGCTGCAGCATAACAACTTAGCCGTTATGTCCTCACCACTGTGTCACGAAATACATTTTCTGTAATACCCGTACTTGTTCCAGCGTTTTACTAGCTCTATGCAGCAGAAATATTATGTACACCAGGGTCGTCTATTTTATATACAGCTAATGTAACAAGATGTTTATGTTGTCCATAAAATTATTTGAACAAGGAGCATCAGTGTCATAAACTGAACGTAAACTACCAGGTGATGAAACATTCAGAACAGTTAAGAGTTCTTTTGACTTCTTTTTAACCAATGTCTACTTATAAACTCATAGGTTATGGACGTGAAAAGTTTGAGACTATAATATACCAACAAAGTTTTGTAACAGGAACGGGCGTATCTGAAATAATTCACTATTACCTACTTGATATACAGAATGGTAAGAAAGTAACGGCATGCCAGTCGTTGGCATTAAAGTATCCATGCTCAATCCAAATATTAAAATTAAAATAAATACAAGGTCTTAAAAACTGAAACTAAATTTGGATATTCCTTAATATCCAGCGAAGTGATTGATTATCTAAAAAAAATGGTACAGACCAGTTTTTCGTAGTGATAAAAAAATGTTCAATAGCGCCAAAATTAAGCGATTTCGAAATCTTAGGGATTTTACAAGTAGCTGGAGTATAGTCATACTAGCAAAGCTTAAGTATTTAGTACAGGCTGAGAAATTATACAGGTTTTTTTACGATAGCTGTGCATTAGGACTTTGTGGAGTTCCCGAATATCCTCAATATCGAATTCATGATGTCAGGGGTAAGTCGCAACCGTCCTTTATATCCAAATATTTCAAGGTCACATCGCTTCCGGTTGAACCAGAAGTCACGCTTATCGACTTTTAGTAAAATTTTATACCAAGATTTTCAAAATGTTTGTTATTAGTGCATTTTCGTTAAGAAAATTCACTGATTGAGAGGTATCGATGGTAAGACTGTTGGAAAATTTCTTCAAATGAGTGCGAATTAGGGCTCCTAGAACCCAAATCCAAGGTCAGTTAAAATGTTTATATATATATATATATATATATATATATATATATATATATATATATATATATATATATATATTTGTGTGTGTATGTATCCATCGATAACTCAAAAAATACTTCACCAGTCGAAACCAAATTTGTAAATTCCCTTCATCTTGCTAATAGCTTAGATGAGTTTGTTAGACAGTTTTGACACTTAAATAGTTTTAGAAAAAAATGCGAAAAACTGCCTTAAAACGCAATATCTTTAAATTACTACAAATATGAAACTAAAACTTTTCACGCACGTAGATATCGTTTAAGTAGTCCTATCTACCAAACTTGAACTGGATTAGTTCAGTAAATCTTAAGTTATAACTAAACAAAATATACATAATTTACGATATGACCTGCAATTACACTGAATGGGTGCCTACAATGTTAGACAAGGTCAGACAGGCATATCAGGGTCATTTGTTATTTTACCAACTGACAGCAGACAGCAGTCCTTAGCGAACCGTGCGCGCTCTGCTGCTGAATAAAAATAGAAGAATAAGAAGAATAAGAATAACGTTATTTACCATAAGCTGTTACATTCTACAATATGATTATGTACAATAATCGATCTACATTTAGATTTGCATATATGTTACATACATTTACAGGTAACATTTTCATTTTTTAAATATTTACAGAGATTTTGATTAAATGCATTTATGTTCATAGAATCTTTGCTATAACTAGGTAATGCGCTAAACAGGTGAACACCTTCACAAAATAAAGAACCTTGTAAAAAGGATTTACTCACAAACTCAACGTTTATATCGAATTTTGATCGCAACGCTCGAGAGCGTACAACAAATCCAGTGGTTGTCCCATTCCAGAGATACTCAGGTATTCGTTTGTGTAACATTTTATACACCAGGACAAGATTCCCTCTCCTAATATTCTGCTTAACAGACAACCAATTCAGCTGTTCTAACAGTTTGTTAATTGATGTGTACACACCGCACTTTAGCAGGACTCTCATGCACTTATTTTGCAGTTTTTGCAGTCTCGCCACTTGTTCATTTAGATAAGCTAAGGGAACAGAACCACAGTAGTTGAAATGCGAGTATACGATCGTATTCTATATCAACAAGGTTTCCCGAGGTGTCAAGTTAGAAGACATTCGTCTAAGGAAACCAATTTTCTTGCCTAATTTTTTACGGAGAAAGTCAGCGTAATTTGCAAACTGAAACTGTTGTTTCAGAATACCGCCAGGTATTTAAACTCACACGTTCCACGTGTTCATCATTAACGATGATTTCAAAATGTAGGGCAATATATTTAATATCAAATATAACCTTTCTCTAATGCTTTGGCAGTAGTTTCAGTTAAGTTTAATGGCCTATAATTTTTTTGGACTGAGCAAAGAGGGGGTTTTTCATGGAGAAACGGTGTGGTCGTTTGGCGGCCAGGAACAGCTGATAAGGAGTTTCTCCTTTCTAAGGACTTCTGCAAGGTGAGTTTTTACAGTTTTCATTTCTAGCTCCTTTGCAGCATGTTTACCCTGCACAGCACCTCAAATTTGCTAGCTCCTAACTATATTTTGGGGTTGAGATCACAGCATTTGTCTGATGGTTAATGCATTAAGTAAGCATGGTTCTGAACACTTTTTGCCACAAAAAAAACGAACATTGCGCTAATCTGCGAATGTACATATAACCGTTATTGAGAAAAAAGTTCAATAAAATGTTCAAAGTACACTACATTTGTAGCTTGATTATTTGTCTCAAATAAATCTTTGGATAGTATATGGTAGAAAGATGAACGTTTAGTCAAGGCAATAACGAAATATTTAAAGAAATTTCGCTTTTATAAAGAAAATGCAACGTTCTTGCCAAGCCATGATTTTACAATTTTTTGCCACCGAATTTGCCCAAAATGAGATCCTATTTACCAAGAGGAGAAATGTAGAAGGGTTCAGAGCGCCCGTGATGTTTGGAAAACCTTTAGCTTTAGTGCGGCAGGTCAATTATCTGGGGGTGATCTTGGACTCCAAACTAACATGGGGGTCGCAAATCGAACGAGTAGTGAGGAAGGGAGTACCGACCCTCTGGCAGCTGCGTCGAGTGATAGGGAGGACCTGGGGACTTAATCCTCGGATCCTTCATTGGATCTACACTGCAATCGTCAGGCCGAGAATCCTCTATGGGGCGCAGGTCTGGTGATGTGATGTGAACCAAACTACCAGCAGGAAGCTGGCCAAACTCCGAAGGTTGGCAATCCTGGGTATCATAGGCGCTATGAGGACGACACCCTCAGCCGCGCTAGAGGTCCTGTTGATGTTGCCACCGCTTCCCATATGCATCGGAAGGGAGGCTATGGTGTCGCATCTTAAAATGCGAGACTCAGAAAACTGGTGCAGAGAGGGAGCAGGAATAGGGCATGCAAGAGTCGCCAAGGAGGTGGAAAAGGAAATTCCGATTTCCGTCATAAAGGTGCGGAAGGCCGAGGACGATATTAGGTTGACTAGGCCATACATACTCAGGATCCCCAGTAGGGATCAGTGGAGGGAAAATGAGGTTGCATTCCAGCCCGCTAGCCTGGCCTGTTTCACCGACGGATTGCGTCTGCAGGTCCAACAATCCTCCGGGGCAGAAATATACATCGAGGGCCTGGGGGTGCGCGAGAGCTATGCTCTTGGCACATATACCACGGCATTCGAAACAGAGGTGTATGCTAACCTGTCTGTGGCCAATAGACAGGATGTGAAGAGGATTCCGGAGAAATGTGTGTACATCTGCTCGGATAGCAAGGCAGTCCTCCGGGCAGTCTGCGCGGCCAGAATCAGGTCTACACTGGTTCAGCAGTGCGCTGACGCTCTCAGAGGACTAGCCAGGACAAAGGATGTACAACTAGTGTGGGTTCCGGGACACTGTGGCGTAGCGGGGAATCAGGTGGCGAATAATCGCGCTAGGCTTGGTTCCCGCGGCCTTTCTGTGGCCCGGAGCCTGCGATAGGCATAAGTAGGAAGACGGTCTCTGTCGCCTTAGACAGGTGGACCGAGAAAGCAATGGAGAGGCACTGGGGGTCGGTTGGTGGCTGCAGCAGGCGAGGGACTTCGTGGAGGGGCCGGACAGAGATAAAGCTGTCTGGCTACTCGGAAGGAGTCGACCTACGCTTCGCCGCATCCTTGGGGTGCTGACAGGCCACTGCGCCCTTAGAAGACACATCACATTGATAGGCGTAGAGAGGGATCCCATTTGCCAGGAATGCGGCGAGGATGAAGAAACGTCCTACCACTACCTGTGTGCATGCGAGGCTTTTGTGAGTTTTCGATCAGAATTGTTCGGATCGAGGACTCTGCAGAGGAATCAGGTAAGTACCGTCCAATTGAAGACCGTCACGGCCTTCATCTCGAGGTCGAGGCGGTTTGGCGACGGAACCGAGGAAGAGTAGAGCATGGTTGCTGGGTTGCTGGGGTTGGCACAAAGGGTCCATTGTGGCCTACTTGCTTGGCGTTGGCCTTCCCACCACTGCTCAAAATCACTCGTTGCCTAAAATAGGCATTTAAGAATGCGTTTCTTCTTCTTTTGGATTTCAAATAAAAACCTAAATCACACTGAAATATAATATATGACGTTCGTTCATTATTTAGTCAATCCGTAGATTAGCTATTTTAGAAGAGATACGGTAATGAAAATTTAAGTTTTGCAATTACATGTGACAGTTTTAGTGTTTCTTTTATTTCTTATTAATACGATAAACAAGCTTTGCTCACATCCTCATAGAAACGATAGTTTATTTTTCTATTTACAAAGCTAATTGGCCTGACATGTACAACATATCGGGCCATTTTTTGTCTTGTCTGCATTTAAGATACATTATAATGAGTATAAATACTTGAATTTTGGAAACGTAGCCTTGAGCTGGAGGGGACCCGGCTGCATTTTTCTACATGCCATATGTGATCGCGAATCTGGTTACAAATCGGATTTTCAACGACGCTTGATTTATTATTTAATAGTGGCAAGAAGTCACATTAGGCGGTATAATGGGGTTGGAGAGCATTTTCCGTCTTCCTTCTATTGAATATTAAGTCAAGCGTTGTTTAGAACGCGATATACGGCATAACCCGATTCGCGATCACTTTTGGAATATAGAAAAATACTACCAGACATTCGATGTTGATTTTCTCAACAATAATATGGGTGTTTATGTCTGTCGTACACACACAGACATAAGGCTCATTTTAGTGAATTTTCTTCACTAATTCACTAATGGCGAGGTCCGGACTTTTGAATTTAGAAAAAATTTCTCCAAATGGGCGCGATCTAGGCTCCCTAGAGCCCAAATCCGGCGTTAGTTTCAGTTTTTAGTGAATTTTCATTTTAAAAAAATCACTAATAGAGAGTTGTGAATGGTGAGACTTTGCAAAAGTTTTTTCAAATAAGCGCGAACTGGGACCCCTAGCCCGGCATGTGACACGTGCTGTGTGACAATCCCCAGTACCCGAAAATGCATACACAACTTTCTTAAATTGTAGTCTTTGCGCTTGCGCCTGACAGTAGCTTCAAATTGTATATCCGTTGTTTCATTCACGAACCTACGGTAGTCGCCCATTGCATCATAACGAGAGCGCGTCGCTTCAAAGTCGACTGGGGTGTGTCATACCCCACGTGTCAGTTCTTGATACATTTTAATACTGATTACATTTTATTTTTAAGTGGCTAACTAAGCGACTGTTTAAGTTTTTCTACTAAATTTATAATGGTTTTTTTCTTTTGTGACTATCTAGCTTGAGGTGCGAGTGGCAAAAGGAGCGGGATCGTCTGTTACGCTTATGACAGCAGGATGAAGATAAAGAACCTTTTATTGATGAGGAAGACTCAGAGCAAGAGGACAAAATAGACCATCTTAGTACAAACAGCGATTTTCCTGATCAGGAGCAAGAAGTAGAAGATGTAGAAGAGGAGGGGTACAAGTAGAACAGCGTCAAGAAATAGAAGAAAGAGAATATTTTGTAGAAATAAATGGTACAAAATGGTCGAAAAAACCACCAAATAGAAATGTTAGGACCAGATCTGAAAACATTATAATCCACTTGCCAGGTGTCAAGGTTCACGGAAAGAGTGCTAAAATTCCAATATTATGTTTTTATCTTTTGATAGACGAAGAGTGATAACTGATACTGTAAGAAACACAAATTATAGAATCACCGCAAAATCTGATAAATGGAAAGATTCGCCCCATTATGTTTAAAAGGCAGTAACAGAAATCAAAGCCCTTATTGTCCTTCTTTATTTAGCCGGCGTTTTCAAAAACAATAATAGAAATTTACATAAATTGTGGAACACTGACGGTACCGGGATGGATTTAGATGTACAATGAGCCAAAGGAGTTTTGAATTTTTGGTTTCTTGCTTGAGCTTTGATAACAAGTTCAACCGCCAGAAAAGATCTAAAATTGACAAGCTGGCTCCTATAAGAGCTGTTGTTGGCAAATTTACCGAAAACTGTAAGAGCGCTTATTCTCCAGGAGAATATCTTAAAATTGACGAAAAATTTGAATCGTTCCGCGGCCGATGTTCCTTCAGGCAATACATGCGAAACAAACCGGCGAAATATGGCATCCAAGTTCAAGCCCTAGTAGACGTCCGCACGTACTACTTGGCGAACATGGAGGTATAGGTGGGTGAACAGCCTGAAGGTCCATTTAGCTGTAGTAACCACCCAAAAGGTATCGTTGACCGATTGGTTGGACCAGTGTCTCGAACTAAAAGGAACATAACTTGTGACAACTGGTGCACAAGCGTTGACCTGTTTCGGAACCTGTTACAAAAGCACACACTAACTGCGGTGGGAACTATTCGCTAGAATAAGGCAGATATCACTCTAAAATTTTTGGAAACCCGCAATAAAGAACTATATTAGAGTCAGTTTGGTATTTAAAACGACTTGACTCTTCTTTCTTATTTTCCAAGAAAAGGAAAAGTCAGATTGCTTTTGTCATCTCTACACCATGATGATATGGTCCATCACTCACAAAAAAAAAAGCTGCCGAGAATTATCTCCTTCTACAACTTCAACAAGTGTGGAGTTGATGTAGTTGACAAGTGGTCCTCAAGTTATAGTATTGCTCGCGCCTGTCGACGCTGGCCTTTGACTATCTTTTTCGTTGCTTCATACCGCGTGTATCAATAGCCAGATTATTTATAGAGGGAACAATAATGGTAGGATGATTCTCAGAAGACTCTTTATAAAGGAACTGGGCATGCAGTTAGTGAAAGGACAGCAAATGCACATGATGGGAAATCCTAGACTTACGCGTGAATTGCGCACCTGCATCCGCACAATTTTAGGTGAACCTCCTGAGCCGAACCGTAAAAGGTTTAGGCCAAATCAGTAAGGAAGGTGTACGGAATACTCAAGAGCTCGAGATAGAAAGACAAAGAATGATGTGTGTCAAGCCTGCAGTAATTTCATATGTCTGAAACATTCATTGCTGTACTGTAAAAATTGTGCAAAATCATTGGAATTCGATGCAACATAATATTTTTAATTCTTGACCAAATGTGATGATTTTTTTTCTGTTAAATAACTAGAATATTGTCTTTACGCTAACATATACTATACAATAGGTTTCTATTGTATACATTTCAAATAACAAAACACACGTCTGTGTGTTTTGTTATTTGACATGTCAAATTTTATATAATGTTACATTTTTTATTGAATTTCATAGGTAGAGTTTTTTATTTATTTTGAAAAAAAAAAGATATTTTTACCTTTCTGTGTTTCATCCAATAAAAATAAGAATACATAAAGAAAAATAAAGTTAGAAACCCACATTATTCATACGAATGAGTAAAACCTATTCTTAAGGATTGGGTTTCACACACCCCACCTGCCGGAATACGTGAAAAAAATCCATCTGTCTCATGCCGGGTTAGAACCCTTAAAAAAGTTAGCAACCGATCTTGATGAAACTTAGCAAGAATCTTTCCTTTATTAATGGCTTCGATGAGTTCGTTATCCAGGAAAATCGGATGAGGTTTTCCGGGAAAATTTTGAGTTTTCTTTCGAAAAAAATTTTAGCTCACAAAATTGCAAAGCTATTTTGATGAAGTTTGGTGAATACGTTGCCTTGTGAATGAACTTACCACACACCAAAATCTAACTTTATAAGTTTATAGAAAAATAAGTTATTTCAATTTAAAACATTTAATGAAAAATCACTACCATAACGCACTTGCTGCGTCCCGAACTTTTATCTATTTTCCTATATTTATACATATATACGCATTTTTACGGTAAACCTCAATATATCCGTTATTATACAAGATACGAGTGAAAATTGTATACGTTATTTATGGGGTGTCTCGAGCTGCATCTTATAAAATTATTTGTATAATCACAGGATAGCCCGTAAGTCTTTGGTGGCACCAATTTTCTGTTTTTTTTTTTAAATAAAACCCGCCTTATATAATTGCATTTTTGCATATTCCATTAAAATGTAATTCATATCTGTAAGAAAAGAAATTCAGGCCGCAGCAAGTGCGTTATGGTAGCGAACTTTCATTGAATGTTTCAAATTTTAATAGCTGAATTTGCTATTAACCTAAGGTTCGTTGGCCAGGAAACCAGTTTTTTTGTGAATATTTTAAGTGTATTTTTGGAAAATGTTTGTACATTTTATAACAATTTAGTAATTTTGATGAAATATGGTGCATTGTCTACTATATTTTTAATTGAAAGATTAATTACTTAGTATATTTTTGATGCAAAATTACCGCTTGTTTGGAAAATAATATTATTATTCTACTTTGATTCTTGGCAGGGCCGTATTAATTATTTTTCTAGCTTAATATAAGTGTAATCCTAATGCTATATCGCTGTTTATTTTGTGGGACTTAATATCACCCCGATTATGAATTTTACCAAATTTGGTATATTTTTCTCCCCTAGTTTGTAAATCTGCTCTTGCCTATTATGAGAGTGCATCCTGAGAATGTGATGACAAATAGAGAAAGATGCCTTAGGTTCACAGAAATAGTACACACTGTGAGCATATATTTGTCACCTAATTACTTCCACATCGTCAATACGTGTGGAAGTATAGCATCGACGACAAAAATTACAAAATAAATTTTTCGTTTGCACCTCGTAAAAAGTGTCAAAGCATATAGAAAACAGGATTTGCAAAAAAAATATTGGTCTGTCGGTCTGTCATTCTGTCGGTATGTTGGTCTATATGTCTGGCTGTTTGTAGCCACGATACCTTTAGAACGAATTGAGATATCGTTTTCAAATTTCCTATACAGTTAGCACCAGACAAACGAAGGGTTTGGATTGATTTTGGGTAAAATCGCTTTAGGGGGTACTGGATAAACGGGAAGTGATTTGGTGAAAATTGAGATTTTTTCCTTAAGACTCGACTAATATAACGTTTTAGGATTTATTTATTAGGAAACAATTCAATTTGGTCAAACATCTGGTATTCTGTATTTAAATAAAATTAGGGGTTAAATGTGTAGGGGTGTTATTTTGGCGACAGAAATTTCGACATTTTTTTTTGCTCAACCGACGTAAAAAGTCTCAAAACATATAGACTTGAGTCTGGAACGATTGTTTTGTTGTCCGTTGATCGATCAATCTGTCGTCCTGTACGTCTGTGTGTTAGTAGGCGCAATAACTTTCTGACGAATTGAGATATCATCTTAAAATTTGGTATCCAGTTAGCATCTGACAGAGGAACGCTTCAGATTGTTTTTGGGTAAGATCGCTTTAGAGGATGAGGGATAAATGAGGGGTGGTTTTATGAAAATTGAAATTTTTTTGTTAAAACTCGAGCAATATAACGTTTCAGAAGTTTATGGGTACAGGATTACGAATACTTTCTTTGTGTGTCAATTCATGGACCCTAAATTCACTTCATGAGAATGCTTTTCTAAGGAGAGTAGATTATCACAGCTATGCGGAAGTTATGATTCAATTTGCAGCACTATTTTTTTGTCAATCCTGGAACAAATTTTTTACTGAGAATATTGGCGAATTAGGAGTTAAACAGCTCATTTACCACGCAACTGTGGCAGATCCGGAACAATGTAGAATGCCCTTTTTATGGAGAATAAACTTCTCCTTCAGAAACAATAATTTTTGTATTGAACATGGTCGTATTAATACTTTTTCTAAGTTAATACCAATGATCCCACAATTCCGTTACTAGTTGCTCGTGGAACTTTATTTTATGACTTTATATTACCTATACGGTAATCATGTTCATCAAATTTTGTTTAATTATCTCCACTAGCTTGTAAAGTGTTGAAATAAATCGCTAGTTTTTCGAAAATTTTACCCTCTTGTAGCTTTAAACGAAGCATTTCTGGGTTTATGTTGTGACATTTTTGTCCTAAAATAAGTTCTTCACTCGATTGTGAGAGTTGTGCTAAAAGGTGGTCCACCATCTATATACGACATATTGAATCTTAAAAACAGCCTAGATACGTGTTGTCGAGGCCCGGTTCGCTCTCATTTGAGGACACTTTTTCAAAACTCAAAAGGTGTAATATATGAATATCAAATTTTTTCTACGAAAATTCTCCCAAATGACATTAAATCTTTATACTTGAAGCAAGCATCACCAGATGCATGAAAACCTAATTCGACGATAAGTCACGATCTTGTAACTATGTGTAAAAACAGCTAGAGGTTGTCCTGTCTGATTTCATCCTATCCGAGCATGGAGCTAACTGAATATGATTCAAGTTATTTGCGAGTGAGTTATTAGTCATAAAATCCAGTATGACCACCGTAGCGTTAATAATGACGTTAGCTAGGGTGTCGGCACGTTACTGCGAATATGTTTTTAGTATGTGGATGAACTGGTAGCCATTGAATTATCTTAATATCATCGAGCTCCGCATATTTACCCCCTTAACCACACTCCAAAACTCTCATACTGTACGTGAACGTTGTGTGGATATTTTAATTGGCCACTTTTTATTTGGTAAAAAGCTCTTAAGCGCCCTTGTGTCATACGCTTCGTTAAATACATTTTTCCGTTTATCCTTTTGTGATGTTCCGAACTTGTGTTTGTAAGTGACATTTTGAAATAAAATCAGATGCCTACGAGACTATCTTTTGTTCTCTGAGGTTTTATCTGGTTTTAATTTGGAAAGCACGTATTGAAAAACCAGCTAAAGCTCACGAGAATCTGTATAATGTCGTTGTTTTATGAAAGTTTGTTTTTCTTATAATAACAAATAGGTCTTATATATATATATATATATATATATATATATATATATATATATATATATATAATGAGATTTTGAATTTCAGATGTTCAAAAAAAAATAATTTATTTACACTCTGAAGTACAAACGTTAATAAAATGATAATTAAAGAGATTTGAAAAGAGGCGAAGAAGTGTTGCCCGTTAAGCGTACAATGTAATAATAATCTAACATGTATTATATATATAAACTCACTAATCCTTACAAAGCGGGTCACACGGGCTTGTCAGGCTTGGATTTTGTCTATGTTGCAATCGCCGTAAAACCGTGGGAACGGCTCTACAGCACCCATTTATCTGATAACGCAAGGCTAGATGCATTCTCATAACAATAAGAACCGTAGACAGGTTTCGCTCTAATTAGAGCTTGGTACGGCATACTAATTGTAGCGAAAATACACCTATAAAGTAATACGGCTATGGTAGCCAGCCTTCCAACACAAAGTGAGTGGTAAGACACGAAGAAATGTGCCGCCACTCAGTTGCGGAACCAAGTAGTATGTTGTCACGCCAGCTACAAATAACACAAAGTGTTAAAAAATAGAGACAGTATACACCCAACTAACAATTTAGTAAATTGTCAGCCCTTGCCCATGTCTACTCTGATAAAGGGACAAATATGTTAGACTAGATGCATTCTCGTGGCTTGGGTAAGTTCGTTAGTCAGGAAAATCGGACCAGTTTTTCTGGTAAAATTTTATGCTTTCTCTTGGAAAATTTGTATATCTCCAGAAGTAACAAAGCTATAGCAACCAAATTTGGTACGCAGGTTTGTATTTGAGATGTAAATTGTGTACCAAGAATTATATCTCTCTGTTTAAAGAAAGAAAAGTTATAAGCATTTAAGGAAAAAAAATCGGTGCCACTAGTACTCAAAAAACGCATAATATTTATATATTTTTACTGGATAACAAAATCTATTGTATATTACAGACAATGGTTAGGTTTTTTGTGGCAGAGGGTCAAGAAATACCAGAACAATTACTTTGAAAATTTGGCAACAAATGGCAACTTTTACGCGAAAAACATAAAAGGTATGAGAACTGTATAGATAAAATATACTTTACAAAGCCATAAGTTTCTGGGTCAACCAATATATATATATATATATATATATATATATATATATATATATATATATATATATATATATATATATATATATATATACATTTTCAGAAAATTTAGTTCAAATATACCCTTTCTCTGATGTTTTGGCAGGAGTTTCAGTAGCAGAGTGTGTGGTATAATAATCTATAATTTTTTGCGAATTTTCATGGAAAAAAATGTCATTTAAGGGACCGCAGCTTTTAAATTTTGAATTTTTTTTTTCAAATGAGCGCGATATACGCCCTCTAGAACACATATCCGGGGTTCATTTCAGTTTTCATATGTTAACATATATACAGGCTAGCGCATTTTTACGGCAAAGCTTAATATTTTCGTCACTATACAAGATATGAAAAAAATTATGAACGTTTATTATTATAGGGTGTCTTGAGCCGCATCTTGTAAATTTATTTTGATCACCGGGTGGCCCATAAGCCGTTGGTGATACAAGTTTTCCTCTTTTTTTTTAATATAGCACCTCTTATATTATTGCATTTTTGCATTTGCATCGAATGATTACTCTTGCCTTTATGAAAACAGTTTAATATTTTCCGTCGTTTTCGAGTTATTTGATTTCCAACTTTTTAGTTTTTTGGCCCATACCAGAAATAGTGATACAGCAGTTCTACAGATAGATATCAAATTCCCATGAAAACGGCGTCTTTAGGAGGGTTTTCGCTACTATAATTCATCTAACAAATCAAGATTTATATACAGGCGCTCTCAAATAGTGTTCAATTTGAAACACTTCAGACTGCCGTAACTCAATTTTTTCAACTGGAACATCATGTATTTTATGTTTGAGAACTAATCGGTATGCCCTGTTTTTCACTTTTGTATAAAACCTAATGAATTACAAATTTTAACTCATGTTTTTCCATCAAACTTCAGATGCAATGTGCCAAGTGTGGTGCCTTAGCATTCACAATAACATACACAATGTTCTATAGTCACAAATAGTTTTATTAATGTATAAATATATCTCGATTACACAGTGAATTATTTTATATCTTAACTAGACCGCGTTACATTCAACAATGAATCCATTTCCCTCAACGTTCGTGCGCCGTCCTCCGTCCACGCTCCCTGTTGGTGAATCATCATGCTCCGTAATCGGTCGCCACAATCCCTCCTTTTTTTTCAGCTTCAGTGGTGGTATCCTTGTAGGTGTGATGTCGTCCTCGTGCTCGATGACGGAGCGACCGGTTGGTGTGGAATGGTTGGAGGCGGCGTGATCAGTTGAAGAGCTGGTTGGGACAAAAGTTAAATGTTTAAAATATTCTGGTGATTCTCCAGGTACTTTTTTTACATGTGCCGTGTGGCGTTTAAATGTTTTCCCATCTTTTTTTTAGTGTAACTTCATTCCCATTACTTTCTACCACTTCATACTTTTCGTCGCGAAATCTACCCTTTAGTTTATTTGCCATCGCCATGTTCTGTACTATTACTTTATCCCCTGGCTGTATATCGCACTCTTTTGACCTTCTAACCTTCTCTTCTCTCTCCTTTTCTTTTTGCTTCTTGATCGCCCTCGCTCTTTACAAGGTCGGATATAGAAGGAAATTTGTTACGAATATTTATACCCAATAGTAGCTCTGACGGGGACATTGTACATAAAAATAAAGTTTCCTATTTCTGTTCGATAGTCTCTTTTATTAGCATGCGCAATTTGAAGTATCTTTAGTATTGACTTATTTGCATTTTCGACTTTGCCATTAGCTTCGGGCCAACATGGTGGAGTTCTTATTAACTCAGTGTTGTGACAAGAATATACAAATTTTTGACTCACAAATTGTCTCCCGTTATCTGCTCTGATGCGCCTTGGGGAAACCCAGTCTTGAAAACATCTCTGTTAAATGGTCGATGATTATGGGTGATGTTGTGGATTTTAGAAATTTGATCTCTTGGTATCTGGAATAATAATCGATTATAACCAGTAACATATCTCCGTTTGGCAGAGGCTCCATCAGCTCTATGGCCAGACATTGCCAAGGCTCTTCTGGAAACTTGTGGCGTGACATCGGAGGTGGTTTGTTAGGCTGTGATTCCAAGAGACAGTCTCGGCATTTTCTACGAATTGTTCCGTATGCCGATCTATCAACAGAAACCAAACCTTTGCACGTAGACGCCTTTTCATGACTGTTTCTCCAGGGTGCTCTTCATGCGCTAGTTCCAAGACCTGGTTTATTGACGATTGGGCCTCACGAGACGATTACTTCTCAACAAGACTGAATCCATAGAAGATAGCTCTGATTTGAACGGAAAGTATATGTTTTTATCTGCAGTGGGCCAAGAGTTGTTATTAAGTTTGTTTATTGCTTTTGTTGTTTCTTTATCTATTCTGCTTTCTGCAAACTTGTGATATCTTCAACGCTTTAGGTGTGCTTCTTTCTACCACTGAGAATATGTGTTTTCTCAATTGCTGAATCAAATGGCTTTTACTTTCCTCTCGTCGGCGTCTATACCTCTGTTAGTTATCTTGTGACCAAAACTCAAATTCTTGCACCTTTATTCGGCACTTCGTTTTGTTTAGTGCAACATTGTTTTCCTCAAGGACATTTAGAACCTTTTTAAGACATGTGTCGTGTTCTAATTCAGAAGAGCCAAATATAATTATGTAATCAAAATAATTTAAGCAATTTTTACATTTTTAGAATTGCTTCAAATATTCGCTGGAATATTTCGGGTGCCGAATTGACTCCAAACATCAACCGTTTATATCGGAACATTCCTTTGTGAGTAATTAATGTTGTAATAGGACGGCTATCTGGCTGTAACTCAAGTTGGTGATAGGCGTTTAACAAATCGAGGCGTGAAAAATAGTTTGCAATTCTGAGCTTAGTTAAGAAGGAGTCAAATGCCGACAAAGGGTAGTTCTCTCTTTGGATATCTTCGTTCGCTCTACGCTACTACCGGTGATATCCAGGCGATAGGTTCTATTACTTTTCCAATTATGTCATTTTGTAAGGCCTCGTTCAGTTTGTCTTCGACCTGTGATTCGACTGCGACTGGAACTTTTCTTACTGGTTGTTGTACGGGTTTTACGTATGTCTATACATAGTTTTACTAAAACATCTTTTACTTTGGGAAACGCGGTTGTTTTCTCTATTTTATTTACATTAAGTCCTCACTTTAATGTTCCCAATTCCTTAGCTGTATCTTTTCCCACCATGGAAATGTCTCCATTTGTTACCACATAAAAAGTTGTAATGAGCTCACTTTCACCTGGGATGTTGATTGTTGTTGTGAACCTGTATTAAATTTCAAGTGAACTACTAGTGCCATATGGTTTTAGCGAATCCGTATTCTTTGTGGTAAGATCCCAAATAATTGCGTTATGTGAAGAAAGTGATTCCCAGTCAGTTCCTCTTATTATGTTGGCTTTTGACCACGAATCTATAAGCAATATTAATTCTACTCTACCTACTAAAGATTTGACCAAGTCGTCGCACGAATCACCTTGGTTGGACTGCTTTGCTTTATGGACACTAAAACAGTCAAAATTGTTGCTGTCATTCCCTGTTGGGTACGTTTCAATTTCTTCAGTATCCACAAAATTTACCGCCGATCTAACTCGTTTACCACTTGGGGGAAACTTGGACTGCAATGGTCTTCAGGTGTGTCGCGCATTCTACAACATCTAGTAAAATGAACTTGAAAGCCACACTTTCGACATTTGACGTCTTGGGTCGGGCATACTTTTATATTATTATAACGTTAATTTTCCCGCACCTCGAACATGGGTACACCGGTCTGTTGTGCTTTGTTCCAATTTTGTTTACTGTCAGAGATGAGGTACTTTGGCCACTTGAACCTGCACTCATAGCCGTTGATTGGTTTGATATTTGTTCGTGCACCTGACAAAGCTCAATAATTTCGTTGAGAGTGCGTTCCTTTTTCAAAGGTTTACTTTTTAAATCTGGTAAAGCTCAACTATCAATAATTTTAATTTTCATGTTTATTTCACTAGCTTCCATAACAGTATTACCGAAAAAAACAACGCTTTGCCTGTTGTCTTATCTTCAACAAGAATTTGTTAAAGTTTCCATTTTCGTGTTTCTTGATAGTTCGGAATACATGGCGCACAAATGTAGAAATTTGTTTGGGAGAAAAGTAGTCTGATAAATTATCCACTAGTCTTTTAAAAACGTCGTTATTTCCTTCCGTATTGACTGATTCAATAGCTCCCGGTAAACTGTAAGTTACCTCTTGTAACTGTGGACCGCCCAGGTGCAAAAGTTTGTTTCTCTTCTTTACGATATCGGCGATATTTTCTCAGGCTAGGTATAGATCTAGCGCTCTGAGCCATTTCTCCCACTCCGCTCTAAGTAAAGCCTTGTCGATGATATCGCCTAAAAATGGTCTGATTCCTGTCTCTGTCATAATTGACTATGAAAGAAGATAAACAAAGAATAAAGAATAAAAAGTGTGTTATATCAATCTCCATGCGCACGCGAGAAAAATTATAATGTTATCAATCCAAAGTACGGTTTTTACTGTACCAATTTTTTTATGACATTTTATGTAATATTAAGATGCCTAAATCGAACACCTTATGGGTTACATAAGACCTAACATAAAGTTAAGATAAACATTACTCCAAACAAGAATTTTCTCTGTTTAACATACGTCAACAGTTGGCAAAAACATTCGGTTAAATAGATATCGCCACACAATAAAGTAAAATATAAATAAAATAAAATACAGTTTTGTGTAATGGTTGATATTTAGTTCAAACTTGCCGATATTGTTATTATATACATACATAAATACAATTAAATGTATTTTTAAGTGATTTCATTCACCTGATTTTGTTTACAATATAATCTCCAATAAATTCACAAATTGACTCATTTTAATAAAACATGTTTATCAAGTCGCATTCATCTTATCTCGATTTATCGTAGGAATATGTAGTAAATATTGCACTAAACTATAACAACATTTCTAAATATATATATTTTTATTCGCGTGTGCATTCTTATTATAAACAAAAGCAAACACATGTTTCAGACTCGTTGGTTCTCATAATTGGGAGTCTTTTATATACACATATATGTACACACACACACACACATACACACATATTTGGCTCACAGCCATGCTCTGTTTAATTTTTTTCCATTTCTTTGGTGCTCACAGCCCTACTTTTTTTCTTTCTTTGGTGCTCACTGTCCTCCTTTTGGTGCTCTCAGCCCTACTCTTTGGTGCTCACAGCCCTACTTTTTTTCTTTCTTTGGTGCTCACAGCCCTACTTTTGGCGCTCACAGCCCTCCTTTTGGTACTCACAGCCCTATCTCGATACCCACAATAATACACATATATATCCATACATATATATACACACACATATACACACACATATATACACACATATACACATGCATCTTGTAGGCTTCGGAATCCAAGTTAATATTCAGAGATGTAGCCACATGTTTAGTGTGGCAAAAAAACATCTCATAATTAAATTATTATCTTTTTGCAGTCTGTACAGTTAAGAATTCTTACCTTTATAACATATACATACGTATATAACAGGTTCAAAGAATCCTCGTCGCCACTTGTGGTGCCTTAGCATTCACAATAATATACACAATGTTCTATAGTCACAAATAGTTTTATTAATGTATAAATATATCTCGATTACACAGTGAATTATTTTATATCTTAACTAGACCGCGTTACATTCAACAATGAATCCATTTCCCCCAACGTTCGTGCTCCGTCCTCCGTCCACGTTCCTTGTTGGTGAATCATCATGCTCCGTAATCGGTCGCCACACCAAGATTTACTTTTCTTAATGGCAATCCAAGTGTTTTCGGAAATAAACTTAACAAAATTTTGAAAATGCCACGAATTATATTCCTTATTAGAAGCGACATTACTCTGCGGTATAAGTTTCAATAGAATAAACAATATGGATATAATAAATAATTGAGTCGCCGTCATTGGTGTTTTCAATCAACAAAACGTTACACGTTTTCATTGAGTTTTCATATTAAATTTATAGCGAAAATTCAGATGTTTTGGAGCGAAATGTGTGAAAAATCAGCCACAATTTAAATATATATATGTATATATATTTACGTGAAAACTCTATAGTAATTATTGAAAATAAATGTTTTGGATATTTTTACAAACAAAATTCACTAATTACAATTTCAAAAAAAACTACATGTTTAAATTTACAAAAACTGAGAAAATTCCAGAGATCTAAATAGAAAATTTATAATTATTCTAATAGCACCTCTCTGACATTGTTTGGGCTCAAAACTTGACTAAGTGAGTTTGAAAGTTCAGATTATAAAAAGTTCAGATATCAAATGACTGCATGAAATAAATTTTGCTGGTTCAGAAAACAATTCTATGTGGACTCACCAAACTTTCCTGCCTTGAATTACCTGTGACTCTATGGGGATGTCCTCCAAGTTGGATCTACTAAGAATGCCTGACACGAGTTTCAGTGACTCCGATATAAGAGAATAAGCTGTGAAAAATCAGTGATGCTTCATATTAGTGGTCACTGCAGGTGGATTTATTGTTTCACGTGTACCAGACCATTTGACACCCAGGTCGATATCCTCATTCGCTTGTTGGAAACTTCGCGAATCGCAATTAAAGCGTAAATTTGCCCTGCTGGGATTTACTGCCAAATGACTTAAAGTTCGACGATAACCAGGAAATCATTTTAAAGCAGCAAGGCAACAGTTTTAAACAAAGAACCACAATTTAACTTCCGTTTTAAACTGAATACTATGTTAATTTAAACTCTTAAATTATTAAAACCCTTTAAACAATCACGGAGCATTGTTACAAGGTAGTATAGGTAACAGGAAAACTATTAAAACCCAGTTTATAAGACAATTCGAGAGACACCTAAAGACAACGTGTTTACGCCACAGGCGTCAGTGCCAGACTCCCAGAGGTAGAGAGCGTTCGGCCGCTCCTGACCCCTGCACGAAATTTTCAGAGGCATGAGCGTTATTGGCTACCTGCGAGCTCTCTCTCGCCTTCACTCTTTAAATGAGATAAAACGAGGCCCACAATTGCTGGCGAAGTCACCGACGTCTTCTATACACACCTCCACAATAATGGACTCGTCCGTTCATTTGCCAACCGTTTTTCTAGATCACATCATAATTACGTCAGCTTTTACCTAGAATTTCAGGACAATAGAGATGTTTATTTTCCCCAACAAAAAGCAACGTTTTTCAATATTTAGATTTCGACGTATATTATAGGGTGTTCAGTACGCTTCTTGCGATACAGAACTTTTATAGCGAATTTTCATCAACATCATTTTGAAACCAAAACTTGAAATATTTAATATATTATTTATTATGCTTGGGGGTTTTCTAAGTGTTTTTAAACCAGTAATGATTCCACGTAAAAACTGAATCGTTGCAACGTTAGGTATTACAGAACTTACGTAAATGGGCTACTATAACGCAATTGCTGCCTCCAGACTTTTTTATATTTACGCGAAATACTTACGATGGTTTAATAATCTGTTTTTCCACGCATAAATGAAACTCTGGTTCACAAATTATGAAGAAGTGGGATATTGTTATTCATTGTTTTCAATTCTTTTATAACGCTGTCCAACAATAAAAGTGTAGGGCATAAATTAGACTTCTGTTTCGAGACCTCCGTCTCTTTACGCGGCCAGTTTTCTTCAGAAAAACAGATTCCATTGAAAAACTAAGCAGTGAAAAGAACAATTAATTCTCTCAGTACTCCATGATCTATATCAGCGTGTAAATTATCATAATATAGTCCGGCGAAGCGTTGAAGTACTTAACAATAAAATATCATAAATTTCTTCACGATATACATCATGAATTAAGTCCTTTCATCTAGAAATCTAGAGTGCTAAGTATGATTCTGGTTCCGCAGTCGGTATCATTTATTTTGTGTTAGCGTGATGTGTTAATATTATTGTGCGCTCGCAATTGTTGAACTTATCACGATCTGGCTATTTTAGTAAATGAAGAAGTGGATTTATGCATATGGGAGTTCAAGTTACCCGCAATTGCCCGAGAAAGGCTTATATTTAAAAGTTCTGTTGACACGGTAAACATTAATTTACAATTATATGGCTATTTACATTGATTTCGGGCTGCGCAGCTGCAGGCGTACGTAAATGGCATGTCGGAATATAAATATAATTTTTCTTGCCCCAACTTATTTACGATATCACGAGAAAGTTGCATTAGCATTACACGTCTTGCGTTTTGACACAGACGATTTGAGTTCTTTGAAGTCAGCATTCTTTTAATCGACTTTAAAAAGTTTTTATAGGAAATACAGAACGAAATATTTCCAACGAACTCCTGCAAAATTCATTCAGTAATGATTGTTTTTCCCCGTAAATTTCCAAAATACATTACTGTTCTTGATGGTCACTAATATCTAAAACACCTATAATAATAATAACAATAAAAATAATAATAATAGTAATAATAGATAGATAGATAGATAGATAGATACATAGATATTATTTATTAACTCAATATATATATATATATATATATATATATATATATATATATATATATATATATATATATATATATATATATATATAGTCAATTTAACTATATTACCCGTTGGGTATTGAGCTTATCATTTGTACAATATAAAAACTCTGGACGCAGCAAGTGCGTTATGATAGTGAATTTTCATAAAAATGTTTTTAATAACAAATATGTGTGTGTTTTTTAAGAAAGCAGACATCAAATTTGGTTACCAGTATAACCTATATAGTAAAAACAATGTGCCATGTTTCATCAAAATAACTTTATTGTGTGAAAATGTACAAAAATTTCCAAAAGTAAACTTAAATTGTTCCCGAAAAAACACGTTTCTTGGTCAACCTTATAGGTTAAGAGCAAATTGAGCTGTTCAAATATGAAACATTTGATCAAAATTAGCTACCATAACGCACTTGCTGCGTCCAGAATTTCTTTTCTTACAAACATGCATTATATTTCGATGGAAAATGCAAAAATGCAATAGCATAAGGTGTGTTCGATTAAAAAAAAGGAAATTTGTATCACCAACGACTTATGGGCCAGCCTGTGATTGTAGAAATATTATTTTAAGATGTAGCTCAAGACACCCTATAATTAATATATAAAAAAATTTTTCATATCTTATATAATAACGGATATATTGAGCTTTATTGATTTTTTACGAAAATTATACAAAAATTATATATCATTAAACGATAAACTCTATAGCTAAGGCTACTGCCAAGCATCAGAGAAAGGGTCTATTTGAAATGAATTTTCTGGAAACATTTTAGTAAAATGAAGCACAATGACGGTTGAAACTAAGACTTCAGGGTTTGTAAAACATTCTTCTTGAGACATTTTATTTCTATAGCCCGTATTACATTCAAGTTATTTGCCTAAATGTTGCCAATTTTGACATTTTAAATCGCCACTTTGACGTTTTGAGGAAAACCCCAATTTTTTTTTTAAATGCCTATAACTTTTTTGTCTTTTGACCTACATAGCTAAATCTTGGTAGGTAACTTACCTATAAGGATGAAGACTTGCGTGCCAAATTTAGTTGCCCTTACTTTGTTAATTCCGGAGATATAAATTTTTTTCGAAAGAAAACACAAATTTTTCCGGGAAAACCTGGGCAGATTTTTCTGGCTAACGAACTTATCCAAGCCATTTGCAAAAGGAATTTTTTCACCAAATTTAATCAAAATCGGCCCATTATTTTTTGAGTTATCGGTGTGATACATATATATATATATATATATATATATATATATATATATATATATATATATATATATATATATATATATATATATAATATATATATATATAAATATATATATAAATAAATAAATATATATATATATATATATATATATATATATATATATATATATATATATATATATATATATATATATAATATATATATATATAAATATATATATAAATAAATATATATATATATATATATATATATATATAAACATATAAAAATTAAAACTGACCCCGGATATGTTTTCTGGGGGGCCTAATTGCCTAATTAGCGCTCATTTGAAGAAATTTTATCAAAATTCAAAAGTCGGGATCTCCTCATTAGTGAATTTTTTTAAGAAAATTCACTAATAAATCAAAACAAGCTAATAATAATAATAATAATAATAATTGGAGGTTCCGGGTGGGGAAGGTGATGCTCAACCTATTGAAGAACCTAGCCCATAGTCACAGAGGTTTGAGGCAGCATATTTGCAATATAACGGCATGGATCCACTAAGTAGACCTAGGCTGCCTAGATTGGTCTTTGAAGCCAGTACAAAACGATACATCGGCAACATAGATGAAATAATGAAATAATAGGGTCAAAGATAACACCAGGCATGAAATTAGAAGAACTTCATGACCTTGTCTACGCGGGGGCTGTGGCAGTGTTGCAACTGAATGGCCAGAAAGTCACGAATAACCAGAGCCGCGGAATAAAAAACATTTCCCATATACAACCATGAGAAAGGCGCCTAGACAACAAAATCGCTAACCTGGGACGTGAAATAGGAGTCGCCACCCAGAGCCTAAAACCAAGCATCAGCCAGAAAGTCGCGAGAGAGGCAACAAAGATCATAGATAGGGAGAAATCGAGGGAAAACCCCACAACAACAGAGGTGCTTGATTTGTTAAAACAAAAATTGGCCTCCCTGGCGAAAAGGCTCAGGAGGTACAAAGAGAGTAACACTCGACGAAAGCATAACAGGGAATTTACAAGAAACGAGAGGTTATTCTATAAAAACCTGAATAATCCCGAGACACCAGTAACGGGACACAAAATCCCCACGCGAGAAAATACAAGACACTTCTGGCAAAGCATCTGGAATACACCGGTATATCACAAACAAACAAAATGGCTACATGATGAAAGAAAGACGACTTCTAAACTCTGTACCATACTAACATGGGAAATAACACGCGATGATGTAGAGAAGGCACTGAGCAAAACTTCGAACTGGAGGGCGCCGGGGCCAGATAAGTTGCAGAACTTTTGGTACAAACAGCTCAAGTCGATCCATAACCAGCTGGCCAGATGCTTTACAAGCCTCATAGAACAACCAGAGTTGATCCCAAAGTTCATGACTAGCGGCATCACCTACCTTCTACCAAATGTTGTTGAAAATACGGATGACCCGGCCAAATATAGACCAATTACCTGCCTCCCCACAATATATAAACTATTAACATCAGTAATAGCTGTGAAAGTTTAAGACCATCTTGAGACAAATAAGCTGCTGGATGAGGAACAAAAAGACTGTCGAAAAGGATCGAGGGGTTGTAAAGAACAATTAATCATAGACGCCACAGTAATGGATCTCGCAAAGAGAACAAAAGGCTCTTTGCACACTGCATATATAGACTATCAGAAGGCGTTCGACAGTATTACTCACTCTTGGCTATCGGAGGTTCTGGAGCTTTACAAGGTGGACCATCATATCTGTGGATTCCTAAAACATGCAATGGAACAGTGGAAGACACGGGTAGTCATCAACTTACCGAAGGAGCATTTGGATGCAGGAACCATCAACATCAGAAGAGGGATATTTCAGGGAGACTCCCTTAGCCCTCTCTGGTTCTGTTTACAACGTCGCCCACTAACAAAGATGCTCAACAACCAAAGCAAGGGATATACCTTGCCACATAATAACTGCCAGATCAGTCACCTGTGTTACATGGGTGATTTGAAGCTCTATTCACAAACTAAAAACCATCTAAAAGATCTCCTTTCCTGCGTCGACCGGTTCAGCAGTGACATCCAAATGAAGTTTGGATTAGAAAAATGTAAAATTAGCAACATGGAGAAGGGTAAGTGGACAAGACATGAGGGATATGAAAGCTATAGGAATCAAGGAATCATAGAGGGAATGGAGGAGGAAGACAAATATAAATATCTGGGGTACCTTCAGGCCAGGGATATAGACCATCATATAGCAAAGCAAACAACTAAAGAAGTCTACATTAAAAGAATTCGCTCCATTCTCCGTACTAAACTGTCGGCGAGAAATATGGCAAAAGCAGTCAACACCTATGGAACATCTGCCATAACCTACAGCTTTGGTATTATAAAATGGACAAACACCGAACCTAATGAGCTAAACATAAAAACAAGAAAGTAATTTAGAAACCACAGGGCTCATCATCCAAGATCCTCTACTAAAAGATTCCATCTCCTGCGAAAGTTCGGAGGCAGGGGAATTCCGGATGTGAGTGTTAGACACCATAATCAACTGGAAAACCTAAGAAATTATTTCTACGAAAAGGCAGAAACCAGCGATCTACATCTAGCTGTTGCCAAAGCTGATAGGAGAGCCACGCCATTAAGACTAGCCGGTAAGACCTATTGCCCTCTCGCCAAGTCCACGACCCCCGAACAACAGCTGCAACAGTGGAGAAGCAAGCCACTCCATGGGAAACACTTGGCTGTGATGGAGGGAGAGATCATGAACACACAAGCGTCTACGTCTTATCTACGCTGGGGTAACCTTAATGTTGAAACCGAAGGCTTCATATCAGCTATACAAGACCAGGTAATCCCAACAAGGGCATATAGAAGACGAGTTCTGGGAAAAATGTTAGAAAACGTCAAATGTCGCATGTGTGACAAGATGGAGGAGAGCGTGGACCACATCCTTGCGGGCTGCTCAGTGCTGGCTCCGGGGACCTACCTAGATCGACACAACAGAGTTGGGAGGATCATACACCTATAGCTGCGGGAGAAATACATGGGGCTTACAAATACTGTTCCATATTACTATTATGATCCGCCAAACATCTGTGAAGATGAAGATATCCGTCTTTATTGGAACAGAAAAATAAAAACAGATCGACCAATCCCAAACAACAACCCTGATCTCGTTCTGACGTTCAAAAAAGACAAAAAGACGTTTTTGATGGATTTTGCGATACCACTCCCTGATAACATCCAGAAAACATACACGGAGAAAATTAATAAATATTTACCACTGTGTGATGAGATTCTCCAGACAGCATGCGGGATGTCAGTGGCGGGGTGCTGATGAGGCGGGCCCCTGTCATGCAAGAAATTACAGCCCAAAATCAACAGCAGGGGAGCCTAGTAAGACCAAGAGCTCCACCCACTGAGGATGCTGCGCAGGAAAATCAGCCAGCGCTCACCCAGGTGGGATTTCCAAGACGGCGCATGAAATGGACTACGGAAATGAATGAAACCATTATGCGCAGTTACTACAAAGTAACACAACTCGGACAACAGACTACCGGATATAGGCAACAACTTCACACCGAATTTCTCAGAATGTACCCACACATAGAAGTGACTCAACAGTGAGTAGCGGATCAGTGTCGTGTCATAATTAGGGATAACCTTATTCCACAAACGAGACTGGATGCCATCAGACAGGAAGTTGAATATAAATTTACTAATATGGCTGTTACGGAAAATAACGAGATCCTGTCTGATGGCAGTAATCTGCAACCTGTACATACTGAGCAAGAAGAGCACATCGAGGGTACGCAAGAAAATGAGGAACTTATCCACAAATTGTCCACAGAAATGAGTTGTGCAGTCGCGGAGTATGAAGGAACAAATCCTCTAACTAGACCACCATTACCTAGGCTAAGATCATCTAGAAAGCTGGCAATTATATTGGAACTTTTGAACAGAATAATTTTGTCGTCGCACCTTCTAGAGATCAACACATTGGAGCACATGCACACACTGATTTACCGTGCAGCAACTGCGGCAATTAAAACCTTAGGCAATAAAATTTCTGATTGAAGGCCCAATCACAAAGACTCGCGTCAAAGGCTGCCCCCGTGGGAAAAAGGTTGATATGTAGAGTGCAAACACCGCGAAAATAAATTGGACAACTGACGCAATACATTGGGGGAGTACAGACAAGAAAAATTCAAAAACAAGTAGAGGAGATAATAGGCCGAGTTCGAAAACACTCAGCACAAGATCCAGTCAACCACACTGCACAAGAATGTCTGGACACCTTGAAACAAAAGCTTTCTGTATATGCAGAACGGTTGAGGAGATATATAGCGAGCAATAATATGAAGTGCGACAATAAAATGTTTGAACGCTCTGAAAGGACTTTCTAACACCAGAATAAGTTCTATGTAAAATTAACGAATTAAAACGGATCAACACTGTGAATAAGTACACCTTAGAAATAGTAATAAAAGATCATTATCGTAAGAGTAACAACTTGCGGTAAGATGTAAAGCAGGAGATATGTCAATATGCCATACCTGCGCTCCACCGAGTTCACTTCACTGCCCAAATATGCAACAAAGAAGAGCGCAAAGCGCTATCTCTGGTGTTATGGCGATTCCTGGCTTTCACAGCAAGTAGCGAGCGAAAACAACTACTCCCCTGAATAATACGGCGACTAGCATTGAATTACATCACTCGCTAGCCACCATCACTTCAGTCATTCTTGGGACTTGCGGTAAGATGTAAATCAGGAGACACAGACCGGTTTTGTCCTCCTTAGCAGTTCTCAATATGCCATACCTACGTTTCACCAAGTTCGTAAAGATTGAAAGGCATATCCTAAATCACAACTAGAATGTGTAACGATTGCGTTTCGTTACTACTTTAAATATTCAAAATGAACCCGTAGCCGACAATCCAATATCTGTAAGGCAATTCATGTTTTGATTTCAAAAGTTTCGCTAAGAAATTTTATATTGTACTGAGTTCCCTATAATATACGCCGAAATCCAAATATTGAAAGACGTTGCATTTTTGTTGGGGAAAATGAATATCTCTATTGTCCTGGAATTCTAGGTAAATAACAGAAGCTGACGTAATTATAATAAAATCTAGAAATCCGTTTACCAAACGGTGGACCAAGTCCATTATTGTTTTGAGGTGTGTATAGAAGACTCGTGACTTCGCCACCGATTAGAGGTCTCGTTTTATCTGATTCGAAGAGAGGAACCGAGAAAGAGCTCTCGCACAGCCACTAACAGGTCACGGTAAGAATTTTTCGTGCAGCTCTGGCAGGGGGAAGATTGACTTGCCAGCGCGGAGAGTGAGTTAGGCGGTTGACAAGTTAACATCGTTCTAATTAGCGTGGCTCATAATTGGTGATAAAATTCCTTTTTATTGTCGATAATATCTAACAACAGTTGTCAGTGATTGTTTTTGAATTTAAATTAACAACGTGTTTAGCAGAAAAACCCGAGTTAATCAGTGCTCCTTTGTTCACGACCTGGTGAATCCCTCAAGTTAATCACACAAAGTTTCTGATTATTACCGAGCTCTGAATCAGTTGACATTATAAATTTCACTTGAGCCAATTTAGATTTTAATTGCTCTAGAGAGATTTCAGTCAAATTAATTTTGAACATCGACATAAGACGGTTGTTCATTTGATATTAGGGGCCAAATTGTCTCCTCCAGTATTGGAGCAACAAGATCCACCTGCCCAATAAACGTTCATGGAAAGTACCACATCTTCTCTCCAACCGCCCCTCTCGTATTGAAATTGGTGAGCCTATATAGGCCCTGATGGGTGACTCTACTTGAAGAGCATCTTCAAAGGTTCAACAGGTAACCCCAGGTATCAGGACTTGGTGAGTTGTGGAAACTTTATTTTTTGTGTGGAACAATCAAAAACTTTCATGCAGCAGTCCATTACTTAAACCTTTACAATTTGAATTTTCAAAGTAACATGATCAAAGTTGAACTTCAATAGTGCCAGTGAGGTGTCTGTAAAGGGCAACTGTAAATTTCCTGTTTATTCTTTAGAATTCTGTCAATATTGTGAATTTAAATAATTAGTACTTGAAACTGTAATTAACAGATTTTTACTTGTAAAATATTTAACCTGTACATTTTTAATAATTTTCACTGACAATCATTAAAGTATAAATTTCGCATAGTAATATTTTTCCTAAATGGAGCCTCACTCAAAGGACTGGCCAGTTATTTCATTTAAAAATCAACCGAACTAATTGATGAACGTCAAGAAATTTAGATAATGTTGATCCTCAATATACCTCAAATATGTAATTTTTGTAAACTCGAACCATTTTATTTCATTATTTTGTCATATGCTATATAAAATGATAATTTCTTTTTCTTGAAACTCTTGCTGTTTATCTGATATTTATTTCTGTATGAGTTAATGTTTGTTTGAAATTTGCTAACCGTGCTAATTTATTTATTTTTTTTTGCTATCCAACATTTATTTATATGAATAAATTTAATATTATTGTTACATTAATACATCTGTTTAATTGAAGAGCATTTCCTCCCTAATATCTGTCCTGTTTGGCAGCAACACAATTAATAAATTCTAATTATCGTTTATCTAGATTCCTTAAATTTTATATAACCAGGCCCTAGCCTGGGGCGCTCACAAATATAGGACTTCAGGCAGAGAAACACGGAAAAGAGCGTGAGTATCAAACCATATCAACATCTGCCAACCTCCTAAAGTGTTTCTAGTCTTAATAATAATAATAATCTGATAGATAGATACTTTTAGGGTAGGGCTAATAGGCAAAAGTGACCTCACTATCAAGCAGGTTCAAATCCACTTGAGGTCAATCACTATATACCACCTCTCTAGTAGTAGTTTTTGTTTAAGGACGGGTACAAATTTTGCAATGGTGTTGTTGGTTATTTTGATTTATTTGTGGAATCTACAATATACGCCTAGGCAGAATTAATGTTCTTTAAGCTTTTATAGCTTTAAGCAGAATGCAATAACAAATACAGTTTTGTTAAGTAAGTTTTTTTACGGTACATAAGATACAATTTTCGAGTAAACTTTACCTAAAAAACTATGCATGACATGGCGAGGATACATGAAATCTAGAGAGTAAAGCTTTACGGTCTCTTGCCTAAATTGTCAAGGGAAAACAGCATCTGTGTATAATGTATATCTAACTATCCCGTGTAAGATAATTAGTGTAGCTAATATGTAAATTTAATTACATCAAGTCTTCCAACCCAATTTATAAATAGCTCAAAATAACTACAATCCTGTTTTTAGGTTAAAGCTGTGTTACACCAAAAGATAGTTAGTTTTTGTTTACGAAAATTATAGCACTATACTAACTAAAAATAGTGCTGCTAATTGAATCATAACTTCCGCATAGCTGTGATAATTCCTCAGAAATACATTCTTACTACATACAGACTTGGAGACTACTTATGTGGCTTCACTGTTGGGTTTCGTTTCTGTAAGCGAAGGACGGAACCAGCTCGTAAGCTAACTGGAGCAAGTGGTACTTCGGAATTCTAGATGTTCTAGGATGTTCTTCAACGTTTCTGTAACCAGTTTCGCTGCTTGAGAGCATCCTCATGCAGATAAAAATTGAATCAATACGAAATTATAAGAACCACAAATAAAGATATATTGCTACGTTATGATGATTTTATAAAAAAAAATCTTCAAAATTGAAAACATAATTAAACACAAATGAGGGATGCACATAAAAATATAACTAACCTATAACAGTAATGACTATAATAACACCAAAAACAATTATTAGCTAAACAATAACAGTAACAAAGTAGATTATATACAATGAAAATATGGACATACATCAATTCATTATCTTATTATAACTTTTTTTTTAAAGTTAGATTTATTTTGTTTCATTTATTTAACTAGAGGAAGAATGTCCAAGGAAGGGGAATTCACTAAACCGGTTTGCTCACTTAAAACAAAGTAGCTATTGTCGTGCTTTTTGACTTCTAAAGCTTCAACAAAGTCTAGTTGAATGTAAAGCTTCAAAAAAGTCTAGTTTACGCTTGTAATTACAAAAATCTTGTGGTTTTTAGTGAATTTTCTTAAAAAAATTCACTAATGAGGAGATCCCGACTTGTGAATTTTGAAAAAATTTCTTCAAATGAGCGCTAATTAGGCCCCCCAGAACACATATCCGGGGTCAGTTTCAATTTTTATATGTTTATATATATATATATATATATATATATATATATATATATATATATATATATATATATATATATATATATACATATATATATACATATATATATATATATATATATATATATATATATATATATATATATATATATATATATATATATATATATATATATATATATAAATATATATGTATGTATGTATCACACTGATAACTCAAAAAATAATAGGCCGATTTTGATTAAATTTGGTAAATACCTTCCTTTTGAAAATAGCTTGGATAAGTTCGTTAGTCAGGAAAATCGGCCCAGGTTTTCGCGGAAAATTTTCAGTTTTCCTTCAAAAAAAAATTATATCTCCGGAATTAACAAAGTAAGGGCAACCAAATTTGGTGCGCTGGTTTATGTCATTATAGGTGAGGCGCCTACCAAAATTTAGCTCTGTAGGTCAAAAGACAAAAAAGTTATGGGCATTTAAAGAAAAATAAATTGGGGTTTTCCTCAAAACGTCAAAGTGACAATTTAAAACGTCAAAATTCGCAACATTTAGGCAAAGAACTTGAATCTAATACGGGCTCTGGAAAGAAAATGTCTTAGGAAGAATGTTTTACAAACCCTGAAGTCTTAGTTTCAACCGTTATTTTCCTTCATTTTACTAAAATGTTTCCAGAAAATTCATTTCAAATAGACCCTTTCTCTGATGCTTGGCAGTAGCCTTAGCTATAGAGTTTATCGTTTAATGGTATATAATTTTTGTAGAATTTTCGTAAAAAATCAATAAAGCTCAATATATCCGTTATTATACAAGATATGAAAAAATATTGTATACATTAATTATACGGTGTCTTGAGCTACACCTTAAAAAATTATTGCTACCATCACAGGGTGGCCCATAAGTCGTTGGTGATACAAATAATAATTTTTTTAGTGGAAAACGCCTTATGTTTTTGCATTTTCCATCGAAATATAATGCATGTTTGTAAGTTAAGAAATTCTGGACGCAGCAAGTGCGTTATGGTAGCGAATTTTGATTAAATGAATGAATATTTAAAAAGCTCAATTTGCTATTAACCTATAAGGTTGACCAAGAAACGGATTTTTTCGGTTACATTTTAAGTTTACTTTCGGAAATTTCTGTACGTTTTCAAACAATAAAGTTATTTTGATGAAACATGGCACATTGTTTTTACTATATAGGTTATACTAGTAACCAAATTTGATGCCTGCTTTCTGGAAAAAAAAGACATATTTGCTATTAAAAACATTTTTATGAAAATTCACTACCATAACGCACTTGCTGCGTCCAGAATTTTTAAGCTTTATAAGTCAAAAGGCAAACACACGACAACTACCTTGTTTAAATGAGCAAACTGTGTGTGTGTTTTGTTTCTTTAACGTCGGCCTATTTCCGCGACTATGGACAATCACCGACGACAGGGGGCAGTTTAGCCTCACCGTCCTGAAAATTTTGCCGAACCTCTGTCTTTCTGTAAGGGGGGTAGGGATCTTTAACGTGTCCAACATCGCATGGACACGGGACCAACGGATTTACGCGGGCGGAACGTGCAGACATTCAACTTGCTCAAATACAATGCCAGAACCTCGGTTGATATTAATGTTACAGTTTGTACTGAAAAAGTGAAAGGAGAACCCTGGTATCGAACCCAGTACCCTTCGTTTCAAAGGCATACGTTTTTACCCCTGAATCACCGAGGCTCTATGAGCAAACTGATTTAATGAATTCCCCTTTCTTGGGCATTGCTGTTCCTTATTAAATAAATGAAACAAAATAAATCTAACTATGTTTTCAAAAATTTGTAATAAGATAATGAATTGATGTATGTCGATATTTTCATTGTAAAGAGTCTACTTTATTACTGTTATTGCTTAGTTATTTTATTGTTGTAAACGCTTTATAGTTAATACTGTATAGGTTAGTTCTACTTTTATGTTAAATATTGACATACATCACGTAGACATTTTGAGGCCGCATCCGTCAATTGTGTTTCGTTGTATTTTCAATTTTAAAGAATCTTTTTTGTCAAAACATCATAACATAGCAAGAGACCTTTATTTACAGTTGTCACGATTTCGTATTGATTTAATTTTTATCTGTCAGAGGATGCTGTCAAGCAGCGAAAACGGTTACACAAATCTTGAAAAACACCCTAGAACATCTAGAATTCCAAAGAGCCATTTGCTCCAGTTAGCTTAGGTGCTGGCTACGTCCTTCACTTACAGAAACGAAACCCAACAGTGAAGCCAGATAAGTAGTCTCGAAGTCTGTATGTAGTATGGGCCAGTTTCACCCAGTAAGGGCAACAACAATCAATGAAGACATTCTTGTGAAATAAATTTATGGTCCATGACTTGACCGCAAAGAAAATATTCGTATTTTTGTACCCATAAGCTTCTGAAACGTTATATTAGTCGAGCTCTAACAAAAAAAGTCAATGTTCACCAAATGACTTCTCATTTAACCCCTACCCCATTAAGCGATCGTATCGAAAAACAAATCGAAGCGTTCTTTTGTCGGGTGCTAATTGGATACCAAATTTGAAGATTATATCTCAATTGGTTCGGAAGTTATTGTGGCTACTCACAGACAGACGTACAGGCTCACAAACCGACAGATAAAAATAATTCGTTCCAGCATCAAGTTTTATATATGTTTTGAGTTTATGTTATTTTACCAAACAAAAATTCGAAATTTCTTTCGCCGATATTTCATCCCACACATTCAACCCTAATTTGGTTGCAACACAGAATACCAGATTTTAGATAAAATTAAAAGTTTTCTAACAAACAAACCCTAAAACGTTATATTACTCGAGTTTTAACGAAAAAATGTTAATTTTCACCAAATCATACCGTATTAATCCCCTACTCCCTGGAGCGATTTTACCCAAAAAAAATTCGAACCGTTCGTTTATAGACAGACAGACAGACAGACAGACCGACAGACCCGCAGACCGATAGACCGACAGACCAACAGACCGACAGACCAATAAACCGACAGACACAACTATTTTTTTGTTTCGAAAACATGTTTTATATATCTTTTGACACTTTTAAGACGTTTGTGACACACATCTATATATATATATATATATATATATATATATATATATATATATATATATATATATATATATATATATATATATATATATATATATATATATATATATATATATATATATATATATAACACCGATAACTCAAAAAATAATGTGCCGATTTTGATAACATTTGGAATGTGCCTTCCTTTATAGTAGGTGGCTTGGACAGGTTTGTTATCCAGGAAAATCGGACCAGGCTTTCCGGGTAAATTGTGGATTTCTTTGATAGAAAGATCTTTTTCTGCAAAAATAAAACACTCTGGTACCTAAATTTCGTACGTAGGTTTACGATCTGAAAAGTAAACTACATACCAAAATTTAGATTTCTATATTACGAGAAAAAAAAAAATTCTTATAATATTATTTCCATGAAAATTCACTATAATAACGCACTTTTTTGTAAGACATAGCTATGACTTTTATGATATATATATATATATATATATATATATATATATATATATATATATATATATATATATATATATATATATATATATATATATATATATTGTTATGATATGATAGATATTGAAATATATGTTTCGAAAATAGATATTTAGTACTGTAGATGCAAAATGAAAATATAAGATTACAGTTAAGGTGGATAGAATAGGAATTAGAACTTGTTAATTAAATTTGATAAGGTAGAGTCTGCTGCTACACCTCAGGTAACAATAATGCAACTTTTCAAATACACACACATCGAATCAGTTGAAAATTATAAAATATTAGCAAATTTCTAAATTTGTGAGCTTTTAGATATGAGCAAATTAGTCTAATATAAAGAAAATTTAGGATTTAGTTTTCAGTTATAAACTTCCATACTTATAAGAACGAATGAAAGAAAAAGTTTTTAACATTTTAACTAACTGTGTATCCATAACGATAAGTCTCATATTAGTAGCAAACGAAAATTAAATGAGAAGAATGACAAGTTGTCAGGAGCGTCGGTGGTGCAGAGGTAAGAACGTGTGCCTCTGAACCGAAGGGTACTGGGTTCGATCCCAGGATTCTCCTTTCACTTTTTCAGTACAAACTGTAACATTAACATCAACCGAGGTTCTGCATTGAATGTCTGCACGTTTCGTCCCGTGTCCATGGGCATGTTAAAGATCTCTATTGTCCTCACAGAAAGGCAGGGGTTCGGCAAAATTTCCAGGATAGTGAGGTGAAACTGCTCGCTGGCGTCGTTGATTGGCCATAGTCGCGGAAATAGGCCGACGTTAAAGAAACAAAACACACACACACACACAAGTTGTCAGCAAGGAAAAAATTATAATTTTTAGAGAAAAGTTTGAGAACATCAGCCGAAAAAGCATATAGGAGAGTATATTACATCATTAGGATAGAAAACATCACTATCAACAGACAACTGGAAGGCCACTTATTTGGCAAAGGGTCTAAATAAACATAAAGATTTAGATATTATTCATTATAAGTCTCAAGAAAAAGTCCTGGTGAGATATTCACAGAAATTTGTATAGCTTAGTCCAAACATCATTAAAAGTACATTTTATAGTTTGGCATAAAAAAAGGAGAATACGAAAACGAAATTGCCATTTTGAAATCAAATATTCTTAGGTGCTATTATTAAGTTAGAGAGAGAAGTAAGACATCTATAATTAAAATAATAGTCAAACATTTTTGGATAGTTTTATTGCTCAGTGTTGTCATCTTTATTTCCATATCTTTTATTGTATTCGTAGTTCATTTTGTAACGTACTACACGTTTTGCAACTTTTATATTCCCAATAAAACGTTAATTCGTACATGATTGCATTATTTTCTTAGTCAACGAAATGTATTATTTTCTTAGTCTGTGGAATTTACTACTTTCCTATTCAATGAACTGTATATTATAATGTCTTAAATTCATGCCCATAAAAACACACATATTCTCTGGTGCTGTTCGTTAACATCATGAAAGCTAGCCGGTTTCAATATCTAGACTTTATTTTCGTTTGTCAGATAACATAATTCTTTATATACCCGTGTAGGCTTCAACTGACTCTCTTTTCAACAAAATTTTACCAACAGTAAAAATGTTAAGAATAACTATAACTAGCTAAGAGAAAAAGGCAGCACGCTCATACGAGGTGAGTTAGGTTAAATACTTTGCTATCTTAAATGCTGACTTTGCTTTGTAACAATAGAACATAACTGCTTATTTCAAATGTGATTGCTCTGTCTGATACGTCTCCTCTTGTTGTGATAGCTTGTGGTGGTATTATCATACAGTCTCATTATTAATAATTCAAAGAACAAATACACATTAACTTTGTTTTTAACGTGGATATCCTACAAGAATATCACACATGGATAACCTCAAATGTGGCAATTTACTTAGAAGGAGTCAACTATTTTAAGCGATCCCGTTTTGAGAGCCCCGTTCAACACCACTGTGGATGCTTCATCGACATCACCGTTTTGATGGTCCCGTTCAACAACATCGTTATGGCAGCCCCACTCAACACCGTTATGGAAGTCCCATCAATACCATCCTTTTGAGGGCCCCGTTCGACAATATCATTATGGCAGCCCCATTCAACACAGTTATAGCAACCCCATCAACACCAACGTTTTGAGTGCCCCTTTCAGCTGCACCGTTATGGAAGCCCCGTTCAACAACATAATTATGGGAGCCCCATTCAACACCATGCCGTGCAGAAACACCTGTTGGAGCAGCATTCTCTGAAGTCAATCCAGCGGTTTTAACCCTGAGTGATCTTTACAATAAAGCCAATACAAGAATATGTCCAGAGGTTTCGCCAGCCCTGAGTAGCCTCAGGCCCTCTCATACCCAGTTAGTCCGGAGAACACCGGCATACACACCATAGTTCAGTACATTGCTAATCTCTAAACTCTACTTAAATTCAAAAATTTTATTTATAACTGCTTTCATCTATCACCACAACTTAAAGTCATTTTGGCTTTACATAAAATCATTATTTATTAATAAGAAAAGTTAACCGAGTCTTGATTTTTTTTGTATGTCTGACGCCACCCAATAAATTTCTTTTCAAGTTTAGTAATTTATCTTGTTATTAACTTTTATATAAAATAGCATTTATCATATTCTAATTCAGTGTTTTATTATATTCAGTATTTTAAAAATTTTGATTTCATCTTGTTAATCCAGTTTTTAGTGAATTTTCGTAGAAAAAATTCACTAATGGGGAGATCCCGACTTTTGAAATTTGAAAAAATTTTTGCAAATGAGCGCCAACTAGGACCCCTAGAACCCATATCCGGGGTCAGTTTCAATTTTTATATGTTTATATATATATATATATATATATATATATATATATATATATATATATATATATATATATATATATATATATATATATATATATATATATATATATATATATATATATATATATATATATATATATATATATATATATATATATATATATATATATATATATATATATATATATATATACGTATCACACCGATAACCCAAAAAATAATGGGCCGATTTTGATAAAATTTGGCACATACCTTCCTAAATGGATTTGACATGTTTGTTAGTCAGGAAAATCGGAAGAGGTTTTCCGGGAAAATTTTGAGTTTTCATTCGAAAAAAATTCATATCTCAAAAAGTAATAAGCCGATTTTAATAAACTTTGGCACATACCTTCCTTTTGTAAATGTATTTGACACGTTTGTTAGTCAAGTAAATCGGACAAGGTTTTCCGAGAAAATTTTGAGTTTTTATTTGAAAAAAATTCATATCTCAAAAAGTAATAAGCGGACTTTAATAAAATTTGGCACGTACCTTTCTTTTGTAAATGGCTTTGACAAGTTCGTTAGTTAGAAAAATTGGACGATGTTTTCCGGAAAAATTTTGAGTTTTCATTTGAAAAAATTTTTTATCTTAAAAAATATAAAATCTATGATAACCAAATTTGGTAGGTAGGTTTACGATATAAAAAGTAAACTATACACCAAAATTTAGATTTTTATGTTGCAAGAAAAAAAAGTTATAATCAAATATTTTGTGCCAGATCATTTCTATGAAAATTCACTACCATAACGCACTTACTGCGTCCAGGCTTTTAATAAGCTAAGCAGTCCTTTTTTTCAAAGAATTGAATTTATTTGTCAACTTCATTGAAAACAAACTTAAATAGTTCCTGAATCCCCTCTGAGACAGAAATGAAATATGATAAATTTAATAATACAAGCTAAATATATACACCGTAATATATATATATATATATATATATATATATATATATATATATATATATATATATATATATATATATATATATATATATATATATATATATATATATATATATATGATATATATGTATTGTGAAAATTCGCTGAAAACCAATAGGCAGAATTAGTTTTTCGAAGCTAATATTAATTTTGTCAATTATTTATTTGTTTATTTTACCGATCGTCTTAAATAACGTTGCAATCCTGAATTCGTATCCCGAATGTAACTACGTTTTGTGCTCTTTAGATATTAGTGAATTTTCTTAAAAAAAATTCACTAATGAGGAGATCCCGACTTTTGAATTTTGAAAAAATTTCTTCAAATGAGCGCTAATTAGGCCCCCTAGAACACATATCCAGGGTCAGTTTCGATTTATATATATATATATATATATATATATATATATATATATATATATATATATATATATATATATATATATATATATATATATATATATATTATATATATATATATATATATATATATATATATATATATATATATATATATATATATATATATATATACGTATTACACCGATAACTCAAACAAAATGGGCCGATTTTGATTAAATTTGGTAAATACCTTCCTTTTACAAGTTACTTGGATAAGTTCGGTAGCCAGGAAAATCGGCAGAGGTTTTCCCGGCGAAATTTGTGTTTTCTTTAGAAAAAAAATTATATCTCCGGAAATAACAAAGTAAGGGCAACCAAATTTAGTACACCAGTTAACATTACTATAGGTAAACTATCTACCATTTTTGAGCTCTGTAGGTCAAAAGACAAAAGAGTTATGGCTATTTAAAAAAAATGGGGTTTTTCTCAAAACGTCAAAGTCGCAATTTAAAACGTGAAATTGGCAACATTTATGCAAAGAACTTGAATCTAATACGGGCTGTGGAAAGAAAATGTCTCAAGAAGAATATTTTCAAACCCTGAAGTCTTAGTTTCAACCATCATTGTCCTTTATTTTACTAAAATGGTTCCAGAAAATTTATTTCAAATAGACCCTCTTTCTGATGCTTGGCAGTAGTCTTAGCTATAAAGTTTATCGTTTAATGGCATATAATTTTTGTCGAATTTTCGTAAAAAATTAATTAAGCTCAATATATCCGATATTATACAAGATATGAAAAAAAATGTGTACATTAATTATAGGGTGTCTTGAGCTACATCTTAAACAAATATTTCTACAATCACAGGCTGGCCCATAAGTCGTTGGTCATTCAAATTTTGTTTTTTTTTTAGTAGAACACGCCTTAGGTTATTGCATTTTTGCATTTTCCATCGAAATATAAGGCATGTTTGT
Organism: Tillus elongatus; assembly: GCA_964006375.1. Taxonomy (NCBI): domain Eukaryota; kingdom Metazoa; phylum Arthropoda; class Insecta; order Coleoptera; family Cleridae; genus Tillus; species Tillus elongatus. The sequence goes on from OZ023262.1 coordinate 94,020,715, forward strand.
AAGAAAAGAAATTCTGGACGCAGCAAGTGCGTTATGGTAGCGAATTTTGATTAAATGCTTCATATTTGAAAAGCTCAATTTGCTATTAACCTATAAGATTGACCAAGAAACGGATTTTTTCGGGAACACTTTAAGTTTACTTTTGGTAATTTTTGTACGTTTTCAAACAATACAGTTATTTTGATGAAACATGGCACATTGTTTTTACTATATAGGTTATACAGGCAACCAAATTTGTTGCCTGCTTTATTAAAAAACACACATATTTGCTATTAAAAACATTTTAATGAAAATCCACTACCATAACGCACAACTGCGTTCAGACTTTTTATACCTTTGCATTTGTTAGCTGCTCTAGCAAATGATTTTCCATACATGTTTATAAATTTTGTCACACTCAACAATATTTTTGTATCTATTTTATTATCTTAACTAATCTGGTTTGTGAAATACCAGAATGTGTTTGTCAAAAGGTATTTTGCCGTAAAATTAGTTATTCGGCTCTTCATTTTAGCTAATTTGCAAATATCACTAAAATATAAACGAACTGTGAATTTTAATATAAATTCGTGTTTTCTATGTAAATTCGGTAAATATTTTGTGAAATGAAATTGAAATATAGATTCTAATTAAAGGCTAGCTTTTTGCACATTGTTGAATACAATGTATAATAAACTCACCACATTTAAAAGCAGTAGAAAACACGTGTCGTCTACTTATTGATTGATTAATATGTAAATCTGTAAATTTTTACAGCAACAAAATATTTTAAAATATGGGAAAAAGAATACTTTATTGCACTGTTTCCCAAATTTTTTAAAGACATATTTAATAGTTATGAGCCAAAGGAAGAAGATTGAAGAAGATTGGTATACGAATGTGTGTCGGTTGAGTAAGTAGCCTGGCCAAGTGCAACGTCATGCGTATAGGCAAAAAATTTTGGAACGCAGCATGTGCACTATTATAGTAGAGAATTTTCATAAGAATTGTACACTATTATTATACGATTTATTGTTAAAGTTAATACTTTAAACTTACACAGACCTTGAAGATCGATTTTAGAGGTCGTAGTACGCGCACATTTGAAGAATTCTTTCGAAAGTGTTACCATCGATATCTCTATATTATCAAAAGAATCGTGTGTTCTAACTCATTTTGAGAAAAATGCCCAAGACTCAATTTTCCATGAAGCTAAAGAACTAGATTTTGCTATATCTGTAGATAGTGTAAGCCTCTTTAAAAGAAACTTGCATTACAAATTTCATTAAAGGTATACAGAAGATTTCCAGAAGGAAACTTAATTCATATTTAGAAAAGTAAAGTATCTGCCAAATTATAAACGTAGCAGTTATTTTTCCTTATTAATCGCCAGTACGATTTCGTTGTAGTCAACCTGATCAAACCGGTTTTTTCAATATCAACAATAACAAAATTATAATTTCAAACTCAAAGGTGACAAAATCATTTAGCCGTTCTAAGCAAACATGAGATCTTGTTCAAAACGTATGAAATCTGTGCACTATTGTTTCTCCCAATGTCAAAATAAAACATAAAAAACATAGATTCATCGAGCTGGATTCGCTCACGTAACCTTCTGCTTATGAGGCAAGCGTGGCGCCTCTGAGCCATCTAGGCATACGTCAACTAACGCTTTGTTTACATGATACATTAAATTGGCTTCATGCCCAGGATATTATGTTCAAAATATAGGTAACAATTAATTACAGAATTAGTAGAATTACCATTAAAACACATCCCACGACTGTTTTGATCTTATACTACATCTTATGTTTATGTTTAAAGATGTGTGTGTGTTTTTTTGTTTCTTTTACGTCGGTCTATTTCCGCGACTATGGCCAATCACCGACTCCAGGGAGCAGTTTCACCTCACTATCCTGGAAATTTGGTCGAACCCTTGCCTTTCTGTGGGGAGGGTAGAGATATTTAACGTGCCCAACATCGCATAGACACGGGACCTACGGCTTTACGCTCCCTCCGAAGGGCGGAACGTGCAGACATTCAGCTGGCTCAAATACAATGCCAGAACCTCGGTTGATGTTAATTTTACAGTTTGTACTGAAAAATTTAAAGGAGTACCATGGGATCGAACCCAGTACCCTTCGGTTCAGAGGCACACGTTCTTACCCCTGAACCACCGAGGTTCTTATATCTTTAAAGATAAAATTAACTATTTTAGAATCATTTTTATAGAGACTTGGCTTGATTTTGTTTACATTTATACTATATTAGGCGACAGCCTAATATATTAATGCTGCGCTAAACGTGTATTTGAGGCCGTTCATAATGCTACAAATATAGTTTCTTTTAATAATAGGGAGGGATCGATGGTGAGACTTTGCAAATATTTTAGATGCCATACTTAAAAATTGTACATTTATTACAGCGACAAGCCTAAGTTTATTTGTATTGCATGGTGCTTCCTCTCATTACACAATTAAGTAAAAGATTTGGATACTGTCAAATCGTAAATGGTTTGCACGTTGACCATTTACTTTCCATTCAGTTTGGTTAATTTTCTTTATTTCTTTAAATGTTGATTATTTTTATTGGTAGGATTCAAGTTGTAATACTAGAATAAACATTTTGAGGGGTACTGGCTACGCTTTTCATTACCACCTCGTGTATTTTTTACATTTCCGTGGTAACCCTGTGAAAAGATTTTTATTTGTTGTTTTCCGTGCATAAGATTTATATGTGTTACTATTAGTTTTATCAATACCTGTAATGCAATAATTAAACTGCCGATATCTGCGTAACCATGGAATTTGGGCAGAGGGTACTTTAAAACAAGATTATTCTAGAGTTCGAAAGGATTCACAAAATGATATAATATACAGGATGTTCTATTTAAAAAATCAGTCCTTGCACCCACTACGCTTTTCAGGACAACCCTGTATATGTTGTTGCAACATGAAAATATGTACATAAGGCAACCCTGCAACGTGCGTCAAAATCTTGTTTTTATCGTTTTCCGTTTGTGAGATATTCAGATGTTTCCATACTTTAAACTAACCCTGTATAAACAGATGTTCAGGTTAAATTGTTAAAATTTTAATTTCAAAATTTTGTATTGTTTATATTAATTACATTTTAAAAAGCTATGGATACAGCAGTAGCAAATACGTGTTGAAATATTTCAAATTGTGATAACTCAATTTCTCATTAAACTAGAATCTTCAGTTTTGATACATAGTAAAACCCATATAAAGGCAGCGTGAGTACTAGATTTGAAAAATAACTAAAAATTCCTTTTAGAAAACCTTTTTTGTTATATTAGTTGCAGAAACTGGTTCAACTGAGTTGACCAAAACGGATTATCCAAGTGATTAATAAGGAAAACACCTGCCATATTTATAATTTGACAGGTACATTCCTTTTGTGTATAAAAAGTAAATTTTCGATAAATTTGCAGTTTAGCTTACGGGGGACTTTAATTTAGGTGCATAACCTGCGTTATGGTAGCGAATTTTCGTTAAAATATTTTAAATGGTGATAACTCAATTTCCCGTTAAACTAGAATCTTCAGTTTTGATACATAGTAAAACCCATATAAAAACAGCGTGGTTACTAAATTTTAAAATTACAAAATGAGCTTCACACATAATTACAAATTTGTTTTAAAAACCCTTTTTTGTTATTTTGTTTGCAGAAACTGGTTCGATTGAGTTGATTAAAAGGGATCATACAAGAGATTAAGATGGAAATATATTTTACCTGTCACCGTTAATTTCACAGGTGCATTCTTATTGTTAACAAAATTTAAATTTTCGGGCAATTTACAAATTAGTACATGGGGGATGTTTAGAAAAAAATTCAGAGAAATGCTTAGAACCCTTTCTGGATGCCCAAACCACAAGAAAATTTTCTTGCAAACATCCTACAAGAAAGTTACGGGACCAGGAGTGAATAAGGGTACTAGAAGATGAAAAGGAAATATTAGCGTAAAGTGCGAAAGAAACAGCTTTGTTAGACCTATATAAGATGCCTTTTTCCCATTTTGTAGGTATACCTCCTCAAAATTCTGATTACCGCTTGCAGAACCTCTAGATTCACCGCAGGTCCCGTAACTTTCTTAGGAGTTTTTACCAAGAAACTTTTCTTGTTTACATTGTTCTTCTTTATGCATTGAGAATGATTGTAGGCATGCAGAAGAAGAAGGAGAAGCCCCGCGACGAACCAAAATTTTCATATTAGGTTTAAATTGTTATCTCAATTAATTTTTTTAGCCTTTAGGTTTAGTTTTAGGTCAAATTGTGAGTGGGTCATAACGGTCTTTCCACTGCGACCTTTAAGTCTATTGTGGCTCACGCCTAATTGTCTTATATTTCGCCCAACAAATTCAGCCTCTTACAATGGTCGACAATCTTTGTGGGCGAAAGATGATCCAGATCGCCTGGTACAACCTTTGTCTTGCCAAAGAGCAGGTGTCTTATCCAGTCCGCAGCTGGACAGGAACATAGAGCGTGCTCTGCTGCTTCGTCACTCTACATACACAGCCGGTACTCAGTCTCTTGACCGAGAACAATTCGGTACGTGTGGTGACACAAACGGCAGTGTCCTATATACAGGCCGCTAGAGTTCTCAGTTGTTGTCTGTTTAGCTCTAGAAGTTTTAGCCCTTGACTTCTGAAAGGCGATTTATGAAGGCTTGGACTGTGCTAATCTTGGAAGATTTTGCCATTGATTGCCATTCTATGTTTCCAGGTCTTTGGGGTGCATTTTGCTGTGCACGATGATATCCTCAGCACAGGTTGTGGTCCGAAAAAGTCCTCCTGGGCACCACCCCTGCCTTGTTTGTCAGTCTTCCATAGTAAGCTGCAATATTTTATAATTTTCGAAATTCAAAAAGTATGTATACAGCAACAGTAAGTAAGTGTGAAAAGAGGCCTGGGGGCAACAGTATGTTATGGTAGAGAATTTTCGTAAAAATATTTCAAATCGGATAACTCAATAAATTTCCCATTAAGCTAGAATCTTCAATCTTGAACCATAGCAAAACTTATGTAAACGATGCGTGGGTAATAGGTTAATGAAAAACAACATAACGAGCTTCGCGGATAACTACAAATTTGTTTCTAAAAACCTTTCTTGTTGTTTATTGTTTGCAAAAACTAGTTCGATTGGGTTGACTGAAACAAAACCATCCAAGCAATTAATAAGGAAAAATACCTGCTGTATTTATAATTTGGCAAGTATATTGCCTTTGTAAATATTAAAAATATTATCTGAAAAGCCTTTCTCACTTTAGTAAAAATTGTAACAAAATTTTTTGAAGAGACTTGGGGTACTTGCACATTATATCTAGCAAATCTTAATTTTCTAGCTCCATAGAAAATATAAATTTTTTGAAATAGTCGCTAACTGGTACTCTAAAACCGATCTCCAAGGTCCATTTAAATTTAAAGAATTAGTTTCAATAATACATCTTACTAATAGTGTACAATCTTATGAAAATTCACCACTATAACGCACTTGCTGCGTCCCGAGCTTTTTTAAGTTTAAAGATAAAAAACTCTGGACGCAGCAAGTGCGTTATGGTAGTGAATTTTCATAAAAATGTTTTTATTGCAAATATGTGTGTTTTCTTTTTAAGAAAGCAGGCACCAATTTTGGTTACCAGTATAACCTATATAGTAAAAGCAATGTGCCATGTTTCATAAAAATAACTTTATTGTGTGAAAATGTACCAAGATTTCCAAAAGTAGACTTAAAGTGTTCCCGGAAAAACTCGTTTCTTGGTCAACCTTATAGGTTAATAGCAAATTGGGCTATTCAAATATGAAGCATTTGATCAAAGTTCGCTACCATAACGCACTTGCTGCATCCAGAATTTCTTTTCTTACAAACATGCATTATATTCGATGGAAAATGCAATAACATAAGGCGTGTTTGATTAAAAAAAAAAAAAAAGAAAATTTGTATCACCAATGACTTATGGGCCATCCTGTGATTGTAGAAATATTTTTTTAAGATGTAGCTCAAGACACCCTATAATTAATATATACAAATTTTTGTCAAATCTTGTATAATAACGGATATATTGAGCTTTATTGATTTTTTACGAAAATTCGACAAAAATTATATACCATTAAACGATAAACTCTATAGCTAAGACTACTGCCAAGCATCAGGGAAAGCGTCTATTTCAAATGAATTTTCTGGAAACATTTTAGTAAAATGAAGGACAATGACGGTTGAAACTAAGACTTCAGTGTTTGTAAAACATCCTTCTTGAGACATTTGATTTCTATAGCCCGTATTAGATTCAAGTTATTTGCCTAAATGTTGCCGATTTTGACGTTTTAAGTCGCAACTTTGACGTTTTGAGGAAAACCCCAATTTATTTTTCTTTAAATGCCTATAACTTTTTTGTCTTTTGAGATACAGAGCTAACTTACATATAAGGACATAAACCCGCGTACCAAATTTGGTTGCCCTTACGTTGTTAATTCGGGAGATATAATTTTTTTTCGAAAGAAAACACAAAATTTTCCGGGAAAACCTGGGCAGATTTTCCTGGATAACGAACTTATCCAAGCCATTTGCAAAAGGAATTTATTCACCAAATTTAATCAAAATCGGCCTATTATTTTTTGAGTTATCGGTGTGATACATATATATATATATATATATATATATATATATATATATATATATATATATATATATATATATATATATATATATATATATATATATATATATATATATATATATATATATATATATATATATATATATATATATATATATATAAACATATAAAAATTCAAACTGACCCCGGATATGTGTTCTGGGGGGCCTAATTAGCGCTCATTTGAAGAAATTTTTTCAAAATTCAAAAGTCGAGATCTCCTCATTAGTGAATTTTTTTAAGAAAATTCACTAAAAAACTAAATGCTTTAAAATCATTGTCATAGAGACGTAAGCCGATTCCATTTATTCTTTCATATCCTATCACTTATTATATACCTATAATATGGCACTTATACTCATAAATGCAATACATAATCTCTTTGTGTTTGCAAAAATTAATTTTTAGTTAGTCATATCTTATTCTTGAATATCTTTACTAGGAGAGAAGTGTTTGGGAACAAATTCTCTGACAAAAATTGTCAGATCATGGTTTGACAAAAACGTCATACTTTCTTTACAAAAGCGACAGTTTCTTCAAAATTTCCCTATTCCCTTTCTTAAACCTGAGTGTTTTTACCATATCCTATATTTTTGTTCTAACGCTTTAATTGAGAGCGTTGACCAAGCTACAAATATAGTGTATTTTAAATATTTTATTGAATCCCCCACTTAAAAACAATCACCTCAAACATTTTTAATATAAGGTAAGCTGTCATTATAACGTGGTAAATTCTGACAAACGATTTATACGGCTTTCGGGATTTAGTGGGCGATATTCCTTGATCGCCGGTTCGGGTAGTACGTTTTACGGGTGTTATTTGTATTGTTTGGTTATCGTTGAGCTATGTACGTAAGAATCTACGCATGGCAGCCAAACAATGTGTCTTTGTCGGGCATTGAACTTCGACCACTTAAGTAGTTTTGGCTTATGTCTTCCAGATGTTATTTTAATTTGGTCATAAATCCCAATTTGGTAGGCCAAATTGATTAAAATTCACAACAGGGGTTTACTAACACCATTTATAGCTGTAGGTGAGGAGAAGTTACACTAATACTTTCAAAAATATAGCGTGTTGAAAAATATGTTTGTATATTTGAGAAAAAAATGTACGCTAATAAATCTCTGGCAAGTTTTCTTTAAATCGATTCAGTAATTTTTGAGTTACCCCTTTTATATATACCTATATCAACATATAAGAATTCAAACGGACATAGGACCTGGGTTCCAGGGGTCTCAATTCCCGCTTATTTTCAAAAAAATTCTTCGGAAATGACACCATTGTTACCTTTATATTAGTGAAATAACAGACACTTTTAAAAATTTCATCAGAGTGCAGCACCCTCTTTTAGTAAATTTTTATTTAAAAAAAATCACAATGGTGAGACTTCGCAAATTTTTTTTCAAATGAGCTCGAGTTAGGACCCCTAGAACCCATATCCGAGGTCAGTTTCAATTTTTATATGTTTATATATATATATATATATATATATATATATATATATATATATATATATATATATATATATATATATATATATTTAATTCCAGTCATTTTGATAATTATGGCAGACTTAGATGAAGAAAAAGGATGGGGCGAATGTGATGAACTTTTAGATCAAGACAATGACTGTAATAATGTCTTTGCTGAGGCAGCTTTAGATAGATTGGCTTGTGGCCTAGGTGGGAAAGTGATTTTACCACTGGTTACCAGTTCGATACCAGTCATGTTGGCGAGTATTGACTGGAAGCAACGTCATGCTGCTCTTATGGCCCTAAGTGCCATTTGTAAAGGTTGTCATGCAGGGAGTACTGCATTACCTGCAGGATCCACATCCCAGGGTAAGGTACGCTGCTTGCAATGCCATCGGACAGATGTCTACTGATTTTGCTCCCACATTAGAGAAAAAATTTAATGGCAAAATCGTGCCTGGTCTGTTACTTCTATTAGATGATATATATATATATATATATATATATATATATATATATATATATATATATATATATATATATATATATATATATATATATATATATATATATATATCCAACCGATAACTCAAAAAATAATTAACCTATTTTGATGAAACTCGGCAAGCACCTTTCTCTTATTAATAACTTGGATGAGTTCTTTGGCCAGGAAAATCTGACAAGTTATTTTAATGAAATTTGATGAACATGTCGCGTTGCAAAAGACCCTCCAACACACGAAAATTCAACTTTCTGAGTTTATAAAAAATTGAGTTATTCAATTTTTTTTTTAATTTTTTTATTTGAAACTTACAAAGTTCTTTTAATGAAATTTGGTGAGTATATTGCCTTAGGAAAGATCTTACAACATACCAAAATTAAACTTCATTAGCTTATAAAAAATTGAGTTATTCAAATTTGTATAATTTAATAAAAATTCACTACCATAACGCACTTGTTGCGTCGCGAACGGTTTTTTATAATCAGTTAAAGTTTGGACGCATCAAGTGGGTACTGAGAGCACATTTTAATATACGGTTCGGCTCTTTTTTTACAAACAAATTTTCTCTGGACGTACTAGTAGAAAACGTAATTTTGGCATCTTAGAAAATCTTTACAAGTCGTTTATATGTAACAAATTTAATAAATACACCACATTTAGTATTTCAAGAGATACATTTCTTTAAAAACTCTTTTTGAATTTTTCTGCATTTGGGAAATTTTAATAGAAATTCGCTACTGTAAGGTGTTTGCTGCGTCTAAAATATGTCCTTAAAAATACTCTTTTATGGTATAATCTAATGATCTCTATTGATCTATTTGCGGTCTGCCTGCAGACGTAATAAAAATGGAGTTTCTTATCTTCGATTTTAAGCCTCATTAAAGCAGTAAGTACCCAGTATCCAATTTACAGCCACTAACTCTCCAGGTTTATGAATAATTTCCTCAAGATGCCGCGTTGAGTCGTTTAAGTGATGCATTAAAACAAACAATATAGGTATTTATCTCTAGTTTATTCAGATCCCTATTAACCTACTTTTGTCGCAATTGAAAATAAAATATTTGGTAAGCGTGTATAGTCTACACTGGAATACATTAAGTAAATAAAACATGTGCATTGCATTAAGCGTTACCCAATATTAAAGACCTGTCTAAAAATTTCAAGAACTTCACTGAAACCCAAATGCATCTATTTGGAGCAAGTTAAACTTTTCTTGCAAATAATTTTAAAAAATTATGCCAAATGACCGTCATTTTCAAGTAAAGAAGTTTAAAAACAAAAAGAGATTTCATATAACATTTTGAGCGGAATAATCACATCATGGTATTTTGACAATTTTCTTATTAAAAAAAGGAACTCTTCTGAAATAACTGGACAAAGAAGAAATCACCTGAAATTAAAAGCTCTAAAAGCCTGTGACCAATGAAATTAAGCTTTCTAGGTCATCCCGAACATAGACCTACATACACACACACATACAAAAAAGCATTATAGTGTACTTTTAGTGTAGGATGCAAGATTTTGTCATTTTGAGACGGTTCTAAACACCTCTTTATATTTCTGACAGCTTGTTAACTTCCGGGCTGGAAAAACATAGTAAATATAGGCACATAATACTCACTTTTGAACACTCTGTAGCTAATAGTTTGCATGTCTTGTATATAAACAGTTTGTTTGTAATGCACACTTGTAGAACCTTGGAAAGGCGCCAATTGCACTTTCACTTTTGTTGTAGTTTAAGGTTTAATAAATAATAAACAACCCACTTTGTCGAATTTTATAAACCCAAAACAGTAAACAAATAAGTTTGAGGTTTTGTTTACATTTTTAATAATAGCAATGGCCCTTAGGTATGTACTGTCTCTTTCTCTCTTATGACAATCCATGTTTTTCTATCTCACTCTTCAATGTATAGTATCATCTTTTTCATTCTCTTTCTCTCCCAGATAAACTTTTTGAAATTAATAAAATCCATTTAAAAGGAAATATTAACATCTCTCTTATCACTTCTTATTAAATTCCAACAAGTTTTTGTTCTTTGGAAAAATATTAATATTCACATGAAATTATATTTTTACTAATATTCCTGTAACTGAACAATAAAGTTGACTGCAGCTAGAGGCTGGATTTAGTTAGAACTTTACAATTAATTACTTTAATTAGTAAGGTTCAGTGGAAATTATTTATATTTTGTGAAACAAGAAACTTCATCTATTTGGTTAAGCTTTTATAGTTTGTTAGATTTTTCCCCAAATTTATTCTGCCTAATAAAAATATAAACAATTGAAATAAGTAGTACCTGCTGAGAAAGCTATTTATTCATTGTAGGGTTTCTTGTCTGGGGCAGAAATCTGGTGGTGTTTTCTGCTTTAACTGGGTCAGCACTCACACCTCCGGGCCAAAAGAAGTTGAAGGACAAGGACTAAGTTGCATATAAGTCCACGAAGTTTTTTTGTTTGTTTATTTTGTGTAACTGTTGTTGAATTATGAGTAGTACACCTACAATCAGATGATTATTAAGCTATACATACATCTAAGTTGCTGTTTTAACCTTGTCTTTGTGTGTAAACTCGAACAGTCGACTGTAAGGGGGATCTCTGCATCTTTGTTAAGTTAATTTATAATTGACAATTACATCTCTGACATAGTAACACGTTTTTACCATCGCTGAGTGTCAGCCTAAAGTACAACAATAAATTAATGTAACCATTCCTCACCTATAGTGTTGTGATTCCAGCTATTAAATTTCACTTACCGCTGATGTCGTATTTATTTAACTATCAGATAATTGATTAAAATATTTTGTGTCGAATAATTTATTAGTTTATAAACTTCTAACCCCCAAAAACCGTTCTTTTAACATCTGTTGCATCGCATCTGTCACTAGAAATAGGCAAATAGTCGTGGCCTACCTGCTGAGCCTAGTACCTACTTCCGACGCGGAAGTTCCCAATTCCCGGGTGTAGCGTGAAACAATTCTCTATTTTTTCTCTTTTACTCTTCCCTGTGGTTTATTTAACTTCCTTTTCCTTATTTCTTTATTTTTCCGAAACCTTGCTTTTCCTAAATTGTAACGGGCCAGAAGCCGGTCAAGCTTTTCATTATTTTTCTCTTTTATCAAGAAAATCCATGACAATTTGTCAGGCAATATAAAACTAGCGCCTAGGTATAGTCACGGTTGTGCAAAATTTGAAGCAGAGGGCATGCCCTTCACTTATAAAACACAAAATAGAGATTTCATGTTGAAAAAAATAAGTTTTAATCTTTTCAAATTCAGCCACTATTTGAGAGCGCCTGTAGATGGCATCACCATTTTTCCGATGAATAATATAAACGAAGACCTCTCTAAATGCGCCATTTGATTTAACGATGAACGATATCATTTTTTTTCCTTTCAAACATCCATTATAGTTCAATGCAAAAATGCAATAACATAAGGAGTGTTCTATTAAAAAAAAAAGAAAATTTTATATCACCACCGACTTATGAGCCACTCAGTGATTGTGAAAATAGTTTCATAAGGTGCAACTATAATTAACATATACAATTTTTTCTCGTATCTTGTGTAATAACATATTGAGCTTTACCGTAGAAGTGCGCCAACCTGTATATACGCAAAGAAATAAAAACGCACTCTTTATGCAGCTCTATTTTCTAAGGAACGAGATAAATAGCTAGAGCGTCCTTTGGAAATATTCTATTTCAAACATTGCATATAAATATGTATTATCTGCACCTTTATATTCTAATATCCCTCCAGAGGCGACGCTCGGTGATATATTTTCAAACACTCAATAGTGGAGTATTGCATCCAACAAAACATTTTCCCCTCAAGTAAATTTTTAACTCGGTGTCTCGTACACACAATACAACTACAAAATTGGCCCGTAGAATAGGGGAAGTTCTTGTACAAATATTTTAAATTGGTGTCATAACGTGTATCTTTTTGATAAGGGGTGGGATGAATTTATACGGCATTGCTCTTCCTTGTTGCCTTTCAATTCACTATGCGGTACATAAATGTATAGGGCAATTTTCTACGATTTTCCACTCCCGATATAGTGGAGTATCCAAATAGGGTGCGGAGTAATATGGAATTTATACAGGGTACAACAATTTTTCTCTCCTTATATGTTCTAAATTGGATGAGAAACGTGACTGGGGTAGAGATAACAGTTTAGTGAAAATAAAAACTTATCGATATTGAGGGAAACGTATTTGATTATAGTAGATATATACTTTTTTCACAAGTGTCTCGAAAGACAAGCCATACACATTTAATGCCCCCCGCGTGATGCTCTAAAAATTTGAAATTTGCAGGATTACCTTGAAATTATAAATACAGCTTTAAAAAACTGAACTTTATTTGCTATACCGGGTGATTTACGCATGTGTTTCATTACATGTTTTTCTACATTTAATTAGAGCTTGAAACATAATATTTTTATCAAATACCTCGAAAATGAAAATCCAAGAAATATACATGTGATTAACAAAATTAATTGTATATTACAGAAAAATATTCGTTTTTTTTGTGCAGAAAAGTCAAAAAATCCCAAAAAAATGCTTTATAAATTTTATGTATTTGTCTTCTAGAAACGTCAAACTTGCGATTTGGAAAGTCAAAATTGGTTTTCGAAACTAACGTTTCACAAGCAAAGTAGCATCCTGGTCAAAAAAACATTGCAAGAAGTTTGATTTTTTTTTCTCTCCCTCAGGGCTCGTCCGCGTCTTTGCCGCCCCGATAGCACTGCATGCCCTTAGTTTTTTCTACTCCACCAATTCCAAAATCACTGTGCCTTGAATTAGTCTTTGGTCTAGACTACTATAACGCACTTGCTGCGTTTACTAGTTATTAGCGAATGTTACGTAAAACCAAAAATTAATTAATGGGGAGATCTGTGTTATATATATATATATATATATATATATATATATATATATATATATATATATATATATATATATATATATATATGTCGTATCGATAACTCAAAAAACAATGGGCCGATTTCTTTAAAATTTGGTACGTGAGTGAGTTTGTGAGTGGCTTGGATAAATTCGTTAGCCAGGAAGATCGGACCAGTTTTTCCGGGAAAATTTCGTGTGTTCTTTCGGAAAATTTGTGTATCTCCGAAAATAACAGAGATATAACAACCAAAATTGGCACATACGTTTATACTAACCAACTTACCCTACACGACCAAATTCAGCTAAGTTGAAATAAGAAGAAGTTGTAGGCATTTTAACAACAACAAAAAAAATTGGGTGCCAATGGTGATCAGAGGAAAGCACAAGAACAATATATTTTGAATTATTAACCAAACCAATTGAATATTACATCCAACGGTAAAGTTTTCTTGACGCAAAAAAGTCAACAAATAGCATAAAAAATATTTTGAAAATTTGATAATTTTTCTTCTTTAAACGTCAACGTCGAGATTTGAAACGTCAAAATTTGCAATTTTCGAACAACGAATTTGGAACAAATATGGATTGTGTAGACGATATGTCCGAAGAAGTGTGTTTAACAATGCCTTAAGATTCAGCCATCATTGTCCTTCATTTTACTAAAATATTTTAAGAAAATGCATTTCAAATAGGCCCTCTTTCTGATGCTTTGGCGGTAGTTTCAGCTATAGAGTTTATGGTTTAATAGTCTATATTTTAGCAAATTTTCGTAGAAAAAATTCGTTATTGAGAAGACAGCGACTTATAAATTTTAGAAAGATTTCTTCAAGTGAGCGCGAACTAGAACCCCAAAAACCCATATACGCGGTCAATTTCAGTTTTTGTCTGTTTAAGTATATACAGGGTGACGCTTTTCTACGGGAAAGCTCAATATATCCGTTATTATACAAGATATGACAAATAAGTATATACGTTAATTATAGGGTATCTCCAGCTGCATCTCATTTTGACAATCACAGGCTGACCCATAAGTCGTTGGTGATACACACTTACTTTTTTTAATACAATATCTTCTTATTTTACTGCAATTTTGTGTTTCCCAGCGAATTATAATGCATGTTTGTAAGAAAAAAATTGATATCGTTCATCGCTTTTGAGTTATTTTAATTGTTTTGCAACTTTTCACGTTTTTGGCACATATTTCAAACACATATCACAAATTGTGAAACGGCGTTTTTATCAATAGAAAGCGGAGCCCCATGGAAATGACGCATTCAGAGAGCTTTTTGTTTGTATTACTCATCGAAAAAATCGAGCTGCCGTATACGGGCATGCTCAAATAGTGGCTGAATTTAAAAAGTTTTCACACAAACAGTTTTAGTGTTTCTGTGGAACTTATTTTTGTAAGATTTTTGTGATATGTTGGTAATTAATAATAAATGTTTAGTAAGTTATTGTAAAATTTTTTTTTGTGAAAAAGATAATATAGTGTAACATTACTGAAGGCAATTTCTGTAAAAAAAAGGTGAATTTTTGTAAAAGAAATTTTTGCAAATATTCATAATTTCTTTTTCAATTTTGGCCCTAAAGCTGTTTGTGACAAATAATATCCTGGCAGTTGTGTAAACAGCGTAAAGAGCTTCGTTGGGCAGGAAAATCGGACCAGTTTTTTTCTGGAACTTTTAAAGATTATTTTCGGAAAATGTTTGTACTTTTTGAAGCAACAAAGCTATTTTAATGAAATACGGTAGATTGTTACTAATATATAGGTTATACTGCCAACCAAATGTCCTTCTTTTAAAAACAAGACATATTTGCCATTAAAAGCATTTTTACGAAAATTCGCTACCGTAACGCACTTGCTGCGTCCAGACTTTTTTAAATCTTAGTACCTCAGTTTTTTCCCAATTTAAGAGATTTCGTTTTGGTATGTGACGAGACCTTTATAAGTGAAAGAGGTGTACTAATTTTTATCAAACCAAAAATTTGGGAGATATAATTTTTTTCTTTGAAAAAAGTGTCGAGAGTTTTTGCTAATCGATAGATTTTAATGACCATGCACTAACGTAACTCACTTGCTGTGTTTTTACTTACTAACTTTTACTTTTTAACGATTACTTACTGGTGAAATTACACTTTTTTAATAAAAAATATTGTTAATAAATAGCGTCCCCATAACATATTCCTTTTGTTAGCCCTCTTTTAGAAAAATAATTTAGAAAAATTTATGTATCGTTTTAAAACAGTTGTACATAAAATATATAGGCGCTTTTATAATTAGTTATTATCGTAGTAGCAGTAAATATTTTTCTCCGTTTGTTTAACATCGTTCTAGTTCCGCGACGGTTGTCATTCACTCACTTGAAAATTTTGCCGTATCTCTTCCTTTCTGTAACACGAGCAGGCGTTTTAAACGTACGCAACATCGTACAGTGCTCGAGACCGACGGCTTAACGCTACCTCCGAAAAACGGAACCTGCAGACATTCGACTTGATCAAACACCATGTCACAACCTCCGTTGATTGTTAATTTACAGTAAGTACTGGAAAATATTTTGAAGTTTTTACTGCGAATTGAACCCTGAACCTTCTAGCACACGTTTCTAACCCTGGGTCGCCGAGGCTGCTATGAGTAAAATACGTTTAAGGAATTATTAATGTTGGCACTAATTTTGCTTAGATTTTAGTAAGTGTTTTGTTTATGAACAGCGCAGACTTAGCTTATAAATTAATGTGCTTTCTTTTGAAATGTTAGTTTTTATCAGGCAAATAATAAACACATAGATAAAACGCAAATAGCTTCATTTCATTAAAGAAAATTACGCAAACTTTAATTATCTTCTAACTAAACTTTATACTACAGAAATAACTCTTTTAACAACGTTATGAAAATGCTGCAACGGTGTTCATAAATTATTCAAGTTTCTAAAGCAACTTCTCCATGAATAAATTACATATCGTTTGCAAAAAATTAATAGAGCAATAGCCTTGCTGTCAGCCTAAGTAAATATAAGATTATCTAGTCTGTGGCATATAAAATATAATCCCCAATCACACCTTTATTGCTAAAAATCAGGTCTCATCCCTTCTTATATTATCATTTAAGAGCTTGTTTTGACAATTGATCGAAGTAATTAATTTGAAAGTTCCTAGCGTAGCGAGTGCATTATAGAAGCAAATTTTTCAAAAACCTTTTCGCTTATTAACTTATTAGTTAAGCGTTTGGTACACCTCCATTATGTACCTTCGGTAGGCCAGAGAATCTGGGGGCAACAGGAATATAAATAAAAGGTTTCTGGCCAGCATAGATATAGCTAGCCTTGGA
This sequence comes from Tillus elongatus, assembly GCA_964006375.1. Lineage (NCBI taxonomy): Eukaryota > Metazoa > Arthropoda > Insecta > Coleoptera > Cleridae > Tillus > Tillus elongatus. The sequence continues at coordinate 94,037,580 of OZ023262.1, forward strand.
ACTTCTTTGGGAGACCCCAAAACAAGCTTAGAGAGGCAGAACAACGAAGTCATAAAGAAACTCCAAGTAGTTGGCTGTGTCTGTGCTGAACAAGCCAATAAACTTTTCATATATGATCCTGTTACCCTCAGATTATATTTCCTACCGATGGTATCTACAGCAGGTATGCCGGTGCGTCCAATCGTATTTACAATTTTGTCACCCACTTCGATAAGTGTTTTAGTTTTAATGCTTATATTTTAAGCATATCTTTAAGGGATTATAATGAGTTTTCTATAAATAACTCAAACATTTTTGCAGAGCGAATGAATAACTTCCAGCTGAAGAGATTTATATGATAATATCCTTGGATGTGGTTGCTTTGTTTACTAACATCTCTCTACAGTTTGCAATAGAGATTATTGATGATAAATGGGAACTGATTGAACTAAATACTGAAATCGCCAAAGAGACCTTCATTCAGATTACTGAATTACTTTTTCACTATAATTACTTCCTGTACAACGACTATTATTACAGGTAATCCTTTGATTGCCCTATGAAAAGCCATCTCACCCCATATTGGCTAATACAGTGATATCGACCTTGCTGAAAGTATTAATTTCACGTCTGTCTTTTAGATTATCGTTCATTTACCGGTATATTGGCGATTTAATTGTATCCATCCTTATTTCTGCCGAGGAGAAGGTTCTACAGGTATGGTTTGATGATGATAAGTTTACTGTTGAAAAGGAAACAGAAAGAAGTGTTCCCTTCCTGAGTACCAGAGTATACAAGAATCTAATTAGTACCATGCTATTGGATTGGAACAATAAGCCTTCTAGTTCTGGAAGGTGTATAAACTATCCATCCTACCATGATCAAAAGAACTTCAGATATTGCTTATCCCTCTTTCCAATATGAAGCCTTGCGTCGATTTGCTAAGATGACGGAAAAGAATGGTTAGCAAACTAACAATCTGAACAAGTTGCTTTTCAGCCCCTTGCCTAGACCTGCACTTGACCAGGGTGTGATTTTTATATTCACTTCAACTTTTCCAAAGTTTGGGGTTCTGCCTTACATTGATAGAGTTACACACAACCTAGATAAGCGTTTTGGAAATTTTACAGAAACTATGGTTCCTAACTAAAACGTTCTAACCAACGAAAGCTTTTTCACAGCCAATAAAGATGGGATTCCGGTTAATAAAGGACGCGATGTAGTCTGTAAGATTAGCTGTAAGAACTATTTTCTATCAAATATTGGCCAGACCTCTCAATCTGTAGGTAGATGAGTGAATCGGCATTGGAGTGATGCCAGGCTGAGACCAGATGGATGTGAATTGGCAAAGCATGTTTGTAAATTGGATCACAACATGGACTATCAGCCGCTGTTGGCGGCGTAACGCAAATCTTCACTTGTACAGGAAATCCCACACACAAAATCTTGAAATACTAATCATTTGAGCAGCGATTATAAGAATGCAAATTCTTTGTCCAATCTTAATTTCTGGTATTTTGACTGAAGAGATGTATCTTAATTTGCTAGGGAATGAAATAGAGGTTTGAATAATCAAAATACTGTAAATTTAGGAGAATCATAACATCCATCACCTATATTTTGAGCAAGATGGTGCCCCTTCCAAATGTGCAGCTATTGTTAAGAAGTTTTTGGATAATTATTATTTCTTTACGTGCCTATAACTTTTTGTCTTTTAACTTAAATAGCTAAGTTTTGGCACATCGTTGACCTAAAATGGTGTAAACTCGCGTACCACATTTAGTTGCCCTTACTTTGCTATTTCCGGAGATATCTTTTTTTTAGAAAGAAAACACAACATTTTCCGGGAAAACCTGGGCCCATTTTTCTATATAATGAACTTATCGAAGCCACTTGCAAAGGGAAGGTATTCACCAAATCTAATCAACATCGGCCTATTATTTTTTGAGTTGTCGGTGTGATATATATATATATATATATATATATATATATATATATATATATATATATATATATATATATATATATATATATATATATATATATATATATATATATATGGGGTATGATCTAGGGTTCGTTTGTTGTGATTGATCGAGAGCAATTCACGGCACTTTACTATAACTATTTATTAATTACTGTTAGGGAGATTATATATTACAATGATGATGATCGGTACATTTGATATGACTTATGATAGTAACTGTTCTAGATACTGCTGGATAGCTTCACCATCTAGTTGCCCGTCTAGCAACTTTTCTTCTTAATTTCTCGTGACACACACACACACGTATCACTCTTACCAATTTACGTCTTTACGTCTTAAGTTCTCTCAGTCGTCTCTGATTCTGTTCGCCTCTCAGCGCGATACTCCCCGCACGCCACTACCCGACTTGCGCACACCCTTAATATAACTTATAACTAACGACAATGTTTGAATACGTTGCCATAATGACTGAATAAACCAAATTTTTCATTTGTTAAATTAAAATTAATAATATTTCTCCCACAACTCGGCCAGACTGACTAATCATACGCCTCGGATGATTCTAAGGCAAAGTGCGTGCTCCAGGGTTTCATGCCATCAGCGCTGGTAGAAGTGAGCTTCGCTCCTTCTCCCGTGCCTATTTTCTGAACATCATATCTGTCGTTCCTCTTGACCTTGGTTACTCTGTAGTGACCTAAATACCTGGGGAATAATTTGTTCTGATTACCAAATTGAGTTCGTCTGATAGCCACAACGTCATCTATTTGATACTTTCTAGCTATCCTCTTGTTCCTATTGTAGGTCTTTATATTTTCTTCTTGTATTTTATTTATAGACTTCCTTGCTTCGTCACGTAAATTTTCACGGCTTTCTTCAAATATTTCTTCGTGAACGTCTTGTAATATTTTTGTTAAATCGTCATCTTCTTTTCTCTTCATCGTTGTCCCAAACATGAGCTTGAAGGGGCTGGTACCTGTGCTTCTGCTAACCGATGAGTTTATAGCTCTTTGCAAGCAAGATGTATGTTTGTACCATTCGGGTGGGTTGTCTTGAGATAAGCGTCGTAAGGCAGAAGTGACAATTTGTACCATCACCTCGGCTTGTCCATTTCCTCTAGGAACTCCAGTGGTAACTTCTACGTGTTCAATTCCTTCAGCAATACAGTAGTTCCTGCAATCTTCGGAACGAAAAGCGCCTCCCTTATCTGTGATGATTCGACGTGGATTTCCGAAAACTGATTGATTTACAATAAGTCTTTCGACAACTTCTTTAGAACTAAGAGTCTTGGTTGGAAAAATCCAGGTAAACTTGGAAAATGCATCTATCATTATAAGGATATATTTGTATTGCTTCTTCGTCGTCTCAAACGGTCCACAGTGGTCTAAATGATATGTATCAAGTGGTACATTCGATTTTGGTATAGGATTTAGAAATCCTTCCTTCTTCCCACTTTTCCTATTTCCCAATATGCACTGCACACAAGCGCTGATAAAATGCTTTACCTTCTCTCGTAGCCGCGGAATAAAATATTCATGGCTCACTAGGTCAACTGTTTTTGCAGTTCCGAAATGACCTGTGATGTGTGCTGACCTGATTATCTCCGTTGCCATAGAGCTGGGTATAACTAGAAGGTTTTTTCCCTTGTCATCTTTGTACAGAACACCATTCAACAGAGCATAAATACCATAGGCTTGGTCATTTTCTAGGATCTGGATAATTGGTTTAAGAGAACTATCCTGTAATTGTGCCGCTTGAATCCTCCTCAAAAGTGGCCTCTCTATGGTTAGAACATTAATATTTCTACTTAACGCATCTACGTGGTGCATACGTTTTCCACTTCTGTGTTCTAATTCGTAATCGAATTCCTCAAGGAACAATGCCCACCTAGCCACCTTTGTCACTAATTCCTTCTTTTCCATGGTCTGCGTAAAAGCTTTACAATCGGTGACAACTTTAAACTTCTTGCCTAATAGATAAATTCTAAATTTCTTCAGAGCTTCTACAATGGCTAATACTTCTAACTCGTAACTGCTTAGTTTTTCTTGGGCAGGGGTGGTTTTTCTACTCATATAATGTACAGGATGTAATGAGCGATCACCTCCCTCTTGTAATAACACTGCACCGAAACCTTGTTTGCTAGCATCCACATGTACTTCTGTTCTGGAATCCTGGCAAAATATTTTTAAGACTGGTTCACTGGTCAATGCTAATTTCAGTTCTTCAAACGAGTTCCTCTGCTCTCTTCCAAAGATAAAATGTTGTCCATCTTTCAACAAATCAGATAACGGCTTAGCTTTTATAGAGTAAAGTGGTACGAATTTTCGAAAATATGACGTTAGTCCTAGAAAGCTTTGTATCTGCTTAACGTTGGTAGCTTCTGGATAATTCCCTATCGCTATAGTTTTTTCCTCTGAAGGACTTATGAATCCATCCTTGATACGATAACCCAAAAATGTAATCTCATTCTTTAGAAACTGACATTTCTCAAATCTTGGTTCTAATCCGTAAATAGTCGCTGTTTCAAAAACTAATTTGAGTCTTTCTAGTCCTTGTTCTTCGTTCTGGGCGGGTATTACGATATCGTCCATGTATATCACAACAATGTCTTTATTTATCAACGATCTGAAAACTTGACAGACATATCGCTGAAATACACTGGGACTATTGCATAACCCAAAAGGTACTACGCAGAATTCAAATTGACCGTGGTGCGTAACAAAGGATGTGTACTTCCTGCTCAATTCTTCCACTGGAACGTGGAAAAATCCATTTTTCAGGTCTAGTGTGCTGAATATCTTCGCACCGGCTAGCTTATCTATTACATCTTCAATGAGGGGGAGGGGATAATGATCCCTCAGAATTTTTTTATTTATCTTCCTGTAGTCGATACATATTCGTAAATTTCCGTTCTTCTTCCTCACGGGAACTATGGGACTAGCATATTCGGAACAACTCGGTCTAATTATTCCCTTCTCGAGCCACTCTTCTATTTGTCCTTCAACTTCCAACCGTTCCTGAAAAGCGAGTCTCCTTGGTGCTTCGTCGATAGGAATGTCATCTTTCAGTATAATTTTCATGGAAACTTCTGATGTCACAGTTTCAACGGGACTGTAGTTTTCTATTAGTTCCTCTACCGCTGCTTTTAGAGTTGGATTATTTGTGCCTATGTCAGTCTTCTGGTCGTCCATTGCAATAATATTCATTAAGAGTGTTTCACTATCTTCTGTTTCTAGTTTCCGAACACTGATTCCATCCGGCTTAATCGAAATCTCCGCTAATGATAACAGTTCATTACCTATTATTACTTCAAAACTTGTAGCATGCTGTGGTATAATATGGAAGTTCAAGCTAAAATACTGTTCATCGATTTTAGTGTCTATTTCCATGTATCCTAGTGTCCTAACTGTCGACTGACCGATACCTTTCAATAAAATTGATGAATTTTCAACAGGCAGTCCTCGTAAGTGATTTTCATACACATCGCTTCTGATGGCGTTAACGTCACTTCCTGTATCGAGAAGAGCATGTGTTATGAGGTCAGCTATCTGTACACTCAAACAATTTGGTTTAGGATCAACTGCTCTAATTGTCTGTACGGACGGTGTACCGTGTCTATTTTGGCTGCCAGCTGCACGTTTCGGACACTCATTTGATTTATGCCCAAAAGAATTGCATGAAAAGCATTTATATCCTTTCGCTTTAGAAGGACATTCAGTTGCTTTGTGACCGTTGACTCCGCAATTGAAACATTTTATTATCTTATCGTCGCGTCCATTCGTCTTTGGTTTGTAACTTGTCGAACTACCAAAATTCTTGGATGTAGCTTTAGAATCATTATTGTATGTTTTGTTCTTGGATTTAATTAAATCGTAAAGCTTAATCTTCTCCTTAAAATCTGCAAAATTCTTGGCGCCATATAGAACTATTTTGTTTGTCTGATCGTCTTGTACTCCATCTATTATATACTGAATAATTATTTCTGCGTCGAAGTTGGCACGACTTCCAATTTCCCTCATCATCAAAGCATATTCTTGTAGCGATTCCTCCTTTTTCTTCTTCCTTTCTGATAAAATTTTGTGTACTTGGATAGAGCTAATCTTTTCTTCAAACTCTTCCTTCAGTAAACCTTTTAAAGTCTCCCAATCTCTCACGTGCCTCTCGGATTGAATAAACAGTTTCGCATTGTCTCGCAAACATTTTTTCGCAAATATCAGCATCTGTATTTCATTGAGTCCAGTCAAACTCGCCGCTTCTTCAAAATCTTCGATCCACCTTTCCCTGAAAATGTCCTCATCGTATCTTCTATATCTCTAAATGTCAATACACAAGAACTACGTCTGTCCCCTGTCCTATGACTCGTCATATCATCTTTAGAAACGCCGCATATTTCTTTTCGTCCGGGAACCCTCATCAATTCCCTCAGCCTCTTTCTCATATCTGATTGTGAAGCGTCTAAATCATCGTTATCTTCTTCGGTTTCTTCTTCAGCATCTTCTTCACCATTATTTTCATCTTCATCCGATCCTTTATTCTTCAATTCGTTCAAAAAACGACATATCCTTGCAGCTATTTCCGAATTGTTTCCTGAATAATCTAGATCGAGAATATAGCACACCGCTATCAAGTCAGCTAGAGAAAAAGTTCCTTCGACCTCTTCTATTTTGCCTAGAAATTCCGGTGAATTTTCTTTAATCTTGTAGCCAGTAAATTGTCTTAAATTCTTCCTGGCCAATTTCGGCAAACCCTTCTCGCCTAATGCTATAGAATGCAATGCCTGAATAGCTTTGTATGGAGCATTTGACAGATTAAATGCAATCTTCGCATGACTGTTTAAATCTGACATTTTGGCCGAAAAGTGAGAAAAATAAACCCAAACAAATATTCAGTCAACAATTGGCAATCACAAATGTAAAATATTAATTTACCTACACAAATAGTGGTTACACAATGCAACAAAGGACAAAGAAATGCTAATAATAAATCAACAGTTATAAATATCAATAATTTGCACCTTCAAATGTTATATCTGGTAAAGAAAATCAATAAATCATTTCATCATTTTAAAAATTGAATTAACATAGTCTGAAAATAAAAGAATGTAATAGAATCTACTAAAATTAAATCGCTGTAATAAATCGTTTACTACGTTTAAAATATTACACAAAGATATTCAAATTCTCTGCAAGCAGGTAGCAATACTTGTAACAGTACGGCCCTTCTAGAAATATATAAATGTCTATAAAAACGTTTAACCCAACATCTGGTCTGTGGTCCGTATGGAATGGGATCCGGTTTCAATTTAATGTAGCCAACTAACTAACGCCTGCAATAATGTATGCGTTAAAAACATTCATACCTTAAAACGTCGAACTGGAAGCGTTCGGTCGTGTTAGGGATGATGTCTCTTGAAGCTGATGCCACAGTGACGACGCTGCTCTAGTCACCCCTCTGTCTCCGCCTGCTCTTCCGCTGCTCACTCTAGACCAACGGTGTCAATTCCTTAAAATCTTACTTGTTCTTGTTACTTGTACTTGTACATCTAATCTTCTTTAGGTGTCTTCGATACGAATTACAATCGCGGTCGAGCTCCCAATAAATTGTGGGGTATGATCTAGGGTTCGTTTGTTGTGATTGATCGAGAGCAATTCACGGCACTTTACTATAACTATTTATTAATTACTGTTAGGGAGATTATATATTACAATGATGATGATCGGTACATTTGATATGACTTATGATAGTAACTGTTCTAGATACTGCTGGATAGCTTCACCATCTAGTTGCCCGTCTAGCAACTTTTCTTCTTAATTTCTCGTGACACACACACACGTATCACTCTTACCAATTTACGTCTTTACGTCTTAAGTTCTCTCAGTCGTCTCTGATTCTGTTCGCCTCTCAGCGCGATACTCCCCGCACGCCACTACCCGACTTGCGCACACCCTTAATATAACTTATAACTAACGACAATGTTTGAATACGTTGCCATAATGACTGAATAAACCAAATTTTTCATTTGTTAAATTAAAATTAATAATATTTCTCCCACATATATATATATATATATATATATATATATATATATATATATATATATATATATATATATATATATATATATATATATATATATATATATATATATATATATATATATATAATATTTCAACAACACACCACGACAGCTTACAGCCTAAATACTTTCGTACCGTGGGTGTCGACAAGGAGGAAACAGGCAACTTGTTAATTTTAGAGTTGGAGGTTTGGAGGTTCGGAGAAGAAGGAAAACATGTGCCGGCAAGGAATTCCACAATTTGGAAGTCCTCGGGACAAAATAGCAGGCATAACAATATGTTATATGTCTGGTGACCTGGACAGTAAAAGGGTGCATTTCCCCTGGTAGATCTGTTGGGGGCAGCAGGTGTAGGAACTATGGAAGAAAGCTTCTCTGAGCAATGCCTGTACAGATATCTATAAAAGAGAGAAGGAGAGAGAGATCACAAACGGCACGTCAGTGGGCAAGGGATAGCAGCCTTTCGGTGAGGGTAGTGTCACCGATAACACGTATAGCTCTCTTCTAAATATAGTCCAGGATAGCGAGTGTAGAAGCGGCCGCAACACCCCAGATGTGAGAGCAGTATTCGAGGGTTAGCCTTATTTGTGAAGTATATAAGGTAAAGAGATTAGTTGGTAAAAAGTATTTGCGAGCCCGAAGACGATACCTGATTTCTTAGCAGCCGCTTCTGCAATTGAGGTGACATGTTGGTGCCAATTGAGATTTCGATCCACAGAAATGCCAACAAGTGAAAAGGACTCATTACTTTGAATAACTTAGTTGTTCATTGTGATAGGTATAGGGCTAGTGTATCTCTTATAAGATAGAAAGCAAGACTGAAATTTGGTGGAGTTGAATTGTACAATATTTCCACTTCTTCAGTCTAATATTTTTGGAGATGCACAGAGACAGAACCCTCCATGAGTCTGCGATCGTCATCTCACTGGGCAAAAGAGACAGGGTTTAAATATTATATATTTGAGTGGAGGGTGCTGTCGTCCGCGTAACTGTGAACTGGGTTGGATGTGCTAGAAAGGAGGTCATTGATGTAGAGAATAAACAAAGTAGGGGCTAAAGCTGAACCTTGAGGGACTCCTGCATTAATTTAATACAGTTTAGAGGAATGGCCATCCACGACAACAGAAATGCTCCCGTTGGAGAGGAAATTTGCTCTCCAGGTAGAGTTTTGACGGTAGCCATAGGCCGGAGGTATATTAAGCAGTGCTCTAGACCTGGTCGAATGCTTTGGATATGTCCAGAGCGACAATCTGGGAGTCACCGTGTAGTTCCATAGACTTGTTCCAAGAATGGGAGACAAAAGAAAGGAGGTCGGCAGTTGTTCTGCGTTGACGGAATCCATACTGCCTGTCGTGGATTAGACTGTGTTTTTCAAGACATTTTAGTAATTCAGTGTTTATATATTCTTCGATCATTTTAGAGACGACTGAAAGGAGCGAAATAGGCCTGTAGTTGCTAGGAAGCAATTTGGATCCTTTCTTGGGGACGGGTTGTTCTCGAGCAGTTTTGTAGTTACTATAGAATACGCCCCTATTGTAAGATGTCTGAAACAGACCAGTCAGAACAGGAGCAAGGTCTGGTGCGCATTTTTTGAGAACAATTGCTGGGATTTCGTCAAGGCCAGAGGCTTTCCTGGTATTAAGAGAAGAGAGCATCTTTCATACCTTTTTAGTTTTGAAAATGATATCCGTCATTTTATGCGCGACATTGGGGACTGTTGGTAGTTGAACATTTGGAGTTGGGTTGAGAGTAGAATTGCCGGCGAACAACGAACACAGAATTTGTGACATTTAACCCCTAGCAGTGGCAACCTTCAATTCCTCAACCATATTGGCTAAAGAATTGCTGACTGCAAAGGCCTCCGCTGCTCTCCCTTGTGGATCAGTTTTTGAAGATCCAAGCTATTCCTTAATATGGACACTGAAGTCACTGATGAAGATCACTTTGTTATGGAAATAAATATCCACAGTGTTTTTATGGCTTTTAAGATGATTCTGCTCTTTGTTTCGGATTCCATCCTCTGTGTTCAATCTCGGTCTTTAAAAAATTTAATTAACAGCTGTTTATTTTATGTTAAAAGTGTATTTTCTTTGAAAAGTTAAATGTATTTCCTACAGTTAAGAGCGTGACAATATTTAAAACTAATACTCGTGTCATTATACCTAATAAAATAAAACTTTCGATTGATTAGCCTTGTTAATGCTAACAGTGGTAAAGTCGGCGCTTCGATATACATGTTTAACTGACATTAACGTCGTCGCAGGTCCCGGCGGAGGTATCATTAAGACGAATGGCGTGTAATCCCAAATCACGAACATATTCCACCGGACTATTTAGTCTCCATAAGAATCCCGCAATCTAAACATCAATATCTATACTGTATTCTTTTGGTTTGGGAACCAGTGGCGGTTCTATTGACAAAGCTGCACTCCGTAGTGCCTCAGGTATTAGATGTTGAGGAAAATTTTATAGGATACCCTAAACAAGACAAAAAGTCTGAACGCAGCAAGTGCGTTATTAATCATTAATCAGCAACAAATAATTAAAAAAAATATGATTTCAATAAAAACACAAAAAATATCCGCCAAAAATTCCGTAATATTTTTTACATAGACATTTGCTGAAAAATACATAAAATTCAAATTGCATACCTAAGCTGTAATCAAAATGAAAAAAGTCTGGACGCAGCAAGTGCGTTATAGAAGTGAATTTTCATAAAAATGATTTTAGTAGCAAATATGTTTCTTTAATGCAAAATTGAAAAAGTAGAAAAATTTTCCAAAAATAAACCTAAAATGTTTCCGAGAAAATTCGTTTCCTAACTGACGAACCTTAGGTTAATATAAAATTGAGTTATTGAATTTTGAAGCGTTTAATGAAAATTCGCTACTAAAACGCACTTAATGCGTCTCGATTTTTTTTTTACAAACATGCATCATATTCCAATGAAAAATGCAAAAATGCAATAAGGAATATTCAAAAAAAAATTAGGTATCACCAACGACTTATGGGCCACCCCGTGATTGTCAAAATAATTTTATAAGATGCAGCTCAGGACACCTATAAGTAACGTATACAATTTTTTCTTATTTCTTGCATAATAACAGTTATATTGAGCTTTACCGTAGAAATGCGTCACCCTGTATATATGTAAACAGAAAGTAAACCCGGATATAGATTCAAGGGGGCTTAGTTTTCGCTAAATAAACAAATCTTTTTAGAATTCAAAAGCCGCGGTCTCTTCAATAACGAATTTTTTCTACGAAAATTAGCTAAAAATTGTAGACCGTAAACTTAACTAAAAGTACTGCCAAAGCATCAGAGAAAGTGTCTATTTGAAGTGAATTTTCTGGAAATATTTTAGTAAAATTAAGGGCAATGATGATTGAAGCTGAAACTTAAGGGTTTGCAGAACACTCTTTACATAATCCGTATTTCTTTCAGGTTGTTTGCCTAAACGTTGTCAATTTTACGTTTCAAATCGCCTTTTACGTTTACGAAAACCCCCTTTTTTTCTTTCAATGCCTATAACTTTTTTTGTGTTTAAACTTACAGACGTAACTTTTGGTTAATGGTTCACCCTTTATATATATATATATATATATATATATATATATATATATATATATATATATATATATATATATATATATATATATATATATATATATATATATATATGTAAAATTGAAACTGACCGTGGATATGGGTCTTAGGAGGCCTAGTTTGCGCTCATTTCAAGACTTTTTTTCTAAATTTAAAAGTCGCGATCTCCTCATTAGTGATTATTTTTTAAAGAAAATTCACTTAAACAAGCACTTGTGAAGCCACGGGAAAAGTCTACGACTGTAATAAATCAGATATGCTGTTCAAAATATTAGACTGGGGATAAAATATTAGACTGGGGAAGTAGAAATTTTGTACAATTCAACCCCACCAAGTCTTGTTTTCTATATTATAAGTGATACAGGAGCCCTAGACCCATAAAAATGAACAACCAAATTATTCAAAGTAATCATTCCTTTTCACTTGTTGGCATTTCTGTGGAACGAAATCTCAATTGGCACCAACATGTCACATCAGTTGCAGAAGCGACTGCTAAGAAATTAGGTTTCCTCTTCCAGGCACGCCAATACTTTTCACCAGCTAATCTCTATACCTTATATACTTCATAAATAAGGCCAAACCTCAAATACTGCTCCCACATCTGGGGCACCGCTGCCGCTTCTACACTCGCTATCCTGGACTCCATTCAGAACGTCTCATCGGTGGTCCTACCCTCACCCAAAGGCTGCCATCCCTTGCCCATCGACGTGCCGTTGGTGATCTCTCTCTCTCTCTCTCTCTCTCTCTCTCTCTCTTTTATAGATATCTGCACGGGCACTGCTCAGAGGAGCTTTCTTCCATAGTTTCTCCACCTGCTGCTCCCAACAGATCTACCAGGGGAACAGAGCGAATGAACCCTTTTACTGTCCAGGTCACCATACACAGAACATCTTGTTATGCCTGCTTTTTTGTCCCGAGGACTTCCAAGTTGTGGAATTCCTTGCCGGCACATGTTTTTCCTTCTCCTCCGAACCTCCAAACCTTCAAGTCCAGAAATAACAAGTTGCCTCTTTCCTCCTTGTCGACACCCACGGTACGATAGTATTTAGGCTGTAATCCCTCATGGTGTGTTGTTGAAATAAAAATAAATAAAAAAATTAAAGTTCAAGTCTTAAAACTCTCATCTCCTCTTTATCAGATTATTTTTTGTACAAGCACTCGCTAAAAATTTCATAGGAATAACAACAATCTGATTAGACAACGGTAAAGTGAAATGAGATTTAAAGAAAAATTGATAAAAAAGTAAAGTCACTCACTAGGATTAGAACTCGTCATATAGGAGTCCATTATCCGATGTACACGCCTTAACCAACTTGGCTACGCTCGACAGGTATGTATCAGCAGGTATATCCCGTAATATATAATAATGTTAATCGTCTAACATCTACTATATACACAATACAATATTGATTTGCAATTGATTTTTTGCTCATGTTTTAACGAAATAAAGGAAAATAACGACTTACACATATCTAGGAGCTCGTAAGTTATCTCTTGTCGTATTTTTTACTCATGTTCGTACCCCTACCATCAGAATGATCAATTTTAACGTTTTAGCTTTCTTGAATCAGATCTAATTAATTAAAAATTAATTTACCTTAAATTTTTTGTCTTTTAGCATAGATATATGAATTTGGTGCATAGGATACTCTTAATACCAGAAACCAGGATACCAAATTTGGTTGCCCGTACTTTGTTTTTTCCAGAGATATAGATTTTTTTCGAAAGAAAACACAAAATTTTCCACGAAAACCTGGTCAAATTCTCCTGACTAACGAACTTGTCCAAGCCATCTGCAAAAGGATGTCCTGTACCAAATTTAATCAAAATCGGCCTATTATTTTTTGAGTTATCAGTGTGATACATACATACATACATACATACATATATATATATATATATATATATATATATATATATATATATATATATATATATATATATATATATATATATATATATATATATATATATATATATATATATATATATATAAATTGAAACTGACACTGGATATGTGTTCTTGGGGGCCTAGTTCGCGCTCATTTAAAATTTTTTTTTCAAAATTCAAAACTCGGGATCTCCTCATTAGTGTTTTTTTCAGAAAATTCACTAAAAGGATTTAAAATGTAAACAAAAACTTTTTCTAACTTTTCTTGAAAATTTTATGCATCCCCTGTATCTTCTTTATGTAATGAGATAATAAAACTGGAAAAACCAATTATAATAGATTTTTTACGCAAAATTAATGCAAACATTCCTTTCAAGCACAGATTTTATGATACAAACCAAACATATATTTTTTTTTGTGGAACGACCTGTATATATAGTTTCGTCATTAAATCGGGCTCATTGAGAGATTTTTAAATACACATAGTTATATACACATATTCTAATAAATGGCTGAGTAAAACAATAGATCAAACAGTTTTTGTATATAGTGCAACAGCCCATATATTTTTAAAAACTTTATTCATCTCGCCTTTTCACAATGATCTTACATTTATAATTTCCTTTAGTTCACATTTTAGTGAATTTTCTTAAAAAAAATTCACTAATGAGGAGATCCCGACTTTTGAATTTTGAAAAAATTTCTTCAAATGAGCGCTAATTAGGCCCCTAGAACATATATCCGGGGTCAGTTTCAATTTTTATATGTTTATATATATATATATATATATATATATATATATATATATATATATATATATATATATATATATATATATATATATATATATATATATATATATATATATATATATATATATATATATATACAGGGTCGCTGATAAGTCTGGAAACGGTCGATTATCCGGGAAAATATACAAGGTGTCGAAAAAAGTTTTATACAAAAGTTTTTGGGTTCTTCAATGTCTACTAGGCGGTGATAATTTTATTTATACAGGGTTGGTCATACAGGCGTGGCACACCAATATTAATTTTTTTTAATGGAACACCCTATATATTATTCGATATTTCAATCCTTATCTTAATTTTGAGCAACATTTATGAGAAGCATAATGTACCTAAACTCAATCGTTTCCGGGTAAAAAAATAAATAAAAATAAACGCTACTGTTTTTAAAATCTATTGGATGAAGAACAAAAATAAATGAAAAGTAGAATATCTCTTGAAAACAATCTGTGAGTGTGAAAAGAACCGGTTGCGATGTTTTTAACATTGTTTGGAATCCCAAGATAAGATAAGATGCCCATAAGAAACGCAGTATTATTCTTTTGTTTTAAAATGTTTCCAGGACAACGAATGTCAAACATTCATTCAGTGTCAACAGTTTTGAAACATTAGTAATTTAGTGTCAACAGTTTTTGTGCAAAATGGCAAGTTTAAGTGAAACCGAACGTATCGAAATTTTAATGATGATAGGGTACGGTGATAGAACACGAAGTTTTGCTCAAGTGGTGATTATGTTCAATGAGTTGCATCCTGAGCGGGAATCGATCTCCAAATCCACAGTTTCGAAAACTTTGCATCGTTTTCACGAAACTGGCGGTATCAAGGATAAACCTAGAACTGGAAGGCCAGTAACCGTTACAAATGAAGAAAATTCTTTGAATGTAATATTGGATGTGGTGGAAAATCCGAAAACTTCGGCACAGCAATTGGCACAATATGAGTCGATATTCAATTCAAAAGATTACGAAGCGGGAAAAGTTCCGTCCATATAAAATTCATTTATTGCAAGAACTGAATGAAGACGATTTTGATCGCAGAATCGAGTTCTGTGAACTTATTATGGAGAAGTTACGCCAAAATTTTAACTTTGCCAACCACATTTTGTTTTCCGACGAATCTACATTTTGTTTGAATGGACAAGTCAACCGACACAACTGTAGGTACTGGTCAGACGAAAACCCACATTGGATGGAACAAATTCACACCCAAAGACCGCAAAAAGTAAATGTTTGGTGTGCTATTATTGGTGGACATATCATAGGACCTTATTTTATACACGGTAATTTGAACTCTGCTCGATATTTGACACTTTTGCAAGAATCAATTGTTCCAGACGTTAGTCGATTATTTCCGAACAATAACGACCCAAATCTACCAGCGGAAGAAATATGGTTTCAGCAGGATGGGGCACCCCCTCATTTTGGAATTGAGGTACGGGAATATCTGAATCAAACCTTTCCTGGCAGATAGATAGGGCGCAGGGGAACTATTGAATGGCCAGCTAGGTCTCCCGACATGACGCCGCTTGACTTTTTTTTGTGGGGTCATGTAAAAAATTTAATTTACCAAAATAGACCGCAGAATATTGAAGAGTTGCAAGCAAGGATTGTGCGTGAAATTAATAACATTCCTCAAAACGCTCTTGTAAATGCAGTGCAATGTTTTGTTAAGCGAATTCATTATTGTCAGGAGGTCAATGGAGAACACTTTGAAGATCTTATAAAATAGGATTTCAAACAATGTTAAAAACATCGCAACCGGTTCTTTTCACACTCACAGATTGTTTTCAAGAGATATTCTGCTTTTCATTTATTTTTGTTCTTCATCCAATAGATTTTAAAAACAATAGCGTTTATTTTTATTTATTTTTTTACCCGGAAACGATTGAGTTTATGTACTTCATGCTTCTGATAAATGTTGCTCAAAATTAAGAGAAGGATTGAAATATCGAATAATATATAGGGTGTTCCATTAAAAAAAAATTAATATTGGTGTGCCACGCCTGTATGACCAACCCTGTATAAATGAAATTATCACCGCCTAGTAGACATTGAAGAACCCAAAAACTTTTGTATAAAACTTTTTTCGACACCTTGTATATTTTCCCGGATAATCGACCGTTTCCAGACTTATCAGCGACCCTGTATATATATATATATATATATATATATATATATATATATATATATATATATATATATATATATATATATATATATATATATATATATATATATATATATATATATATATATATATATATATATATATATATGTATCACACCGATAACTCAAAAAATAATGGGCCGATTTTGATTAAATTTGGTGAAAAAATTCCATTTGCAAATGGCTTGGATGAGTTCGTTATCCAAGAAAATCTGCCCAGGTTTTCCCGGAAAATTTTGTGTTTCCTTTCGAAAAAAATTTATATCTCCGGAATTAACAAAGTAAGGGCAACCAAATTTGGGACGCGGGTTTATATCCTCATAGGTAACTCACTTACCAAAATTTAGCTATGTAGGTCAAAAGACAAAAAAGTTATAGGCATTTAAAGATAAATAAATTGGGGTTTTCCTCAAAACGTCAAAGTGGCGATTTAAAATGTCAAAATTGGCAACATTTAGGCAAAGAACTTGAATCTAATACCTGCTATAGAAATAAAATGTGTCAAGAAGGACATTTTACAAACCCTAAAGTCTTAGTTTCAATCGTCATTGTCCTTCATTTTACTAAAATATTCCCAGAAAATTCATTTCAAATAGACCCTGTCTCTGATGCTTGGCAGTAGCCTTAGCTATAGAGTTTATCGTTTAATGGTATATAATTTTTGTCTAATTTTCGTAAAAAATCAATAAAGCTCTATATATCCGTTATTATATAAGATATGAAAATTTGTATATATTAATTATAGGGTGTCTTGAGCTACATCTTAAAATAATATTTCTACAATCACATATATATATATATATATATATATATATATATATATATATATATATATATATATATATATATATATATATATATATATATATCTATATATATATCACACCGATAACTCAAAAAATAATGGGCAGATTTTGATTAAATTTGGTCAGCACCTCCCTTTTGTAAATGGCTTGGATAAGTTCGTTAGCCAGGAAAATTGGATCAGGTTTTCCCGGAAACTTTTGTGTTTCCTTTCGATAAAAATTTGCATCTAAGGAATTAACAAAGTAAGGGCAACCAAATTTGGTACGCAGGTTTACATCCTTATTGGTATATAA
Source organism: Tillus elongatus (assembly GCA_964006375.1). Classification (NCBI taxonomy): domain Eukaryota; kingdom Metazoa; phylum Arthropoda; class Insecta; order Coleoptera; family Cleridae; genus Tillus; species Tillus elongatus. The sequence continues at coordinate 94,055,188 of OZ023262.1, forward strand.
TTTTTGTAGAATTTTCGTAAAAAATCAATAAAGCTCAATATATCTGTTATTATACAAAATATGAAAAAAATTGTATATATTAATTATAGGGTGTCTTGAACTACATCTTAAAAAAATATTTCTACAATCACAGGTGGCCCATAAGTCGTTGGTGATACAAATTTCCATTCTTTTTTAATCAAACACGCCTTATGTTATTGGATTTTTGCATTTTCCATCGAAATATAATGCATGTTTGTAAGAAAAGAAATTCAGGACGCAGCAAGTGCGTTATGGTAGCGAATTTTGATCAAATGTTTCATATTTGAACAGCTCAATTTGCTATTAACCTATAAGGTTGACCAAGAAACGTGTTTTTTCGGGAACACTTTAAGTCTACTTTTGGAAATTTTTGTACATTTTCACACAATAAAGTTATTTTGATGAAACAAGGCACATTGTTTTTACTATATAGGTTATACTGGTAACCAAAATTGATGCCTGCTTTCTTAAAAAGAAAACACATATTTGCAATAAAAATATTTTTATGAAAATTCACTACCATAACGCACTTGCTGCGTCCCGAATTTTATTTTTTCTGGTGTGTCATGGAAAATAAAAGATAAAAAACGTTATAATATTATTATATATATATATATATATATATATATATATATATATATATATATATATATGTATATATATATATATATATATATATATATATATATATATATATATATATATATATATATAGGCTTTTTTAATTCGGTGACGAAAGTCAACTGGGGTATTTGGTGGTTGGGGTAAATAAATTACCCAGTCGATTGCCAATCATATCCCACACATGTTCGATTGGTAGAAAGTCTGGGAAGCAATTTAGTTATAACTCAAAATTTACTTAACCGATTAAGTTAAAATTTGGTAGAGAGGACCACGTTTCCGATACCTACGTGCGTGTAAAGTTTTAGTTTTATACTTTTGGCAATTTAAAAGATTTTGCGTTTTCAAACGATTTTTTGCATTTTTTTCTAAAAGTATTTCTGTGTCAAAACTGTCTAACGAACTCGTTCAAGCTAGGGTGATGTCAACTTTTGTGGAAATTATAGACCTATAGCGGGTAATTGGAAAAAAAATTGAGGCTCTGAAGTCGAGGCTGATGAATTTTATAGTCAAGGTCGATTCTGAGTGGAAACCAGCATGGCTTTGGTGCAGGAAAGTCAACAGTTACGGCAATGTTCGAGATAACTGAGACCATTTTGGCGTCATTTGAGGATATGGAGGAAACAATGCTTTCCAGTATAGACCGAAGTAAGGCGTTCGATTGTGTTGATCACCAGAGGCGTTTGATGAAGCTGCATTATTACGGTATAAGACGCATTGTGTGGAAGTTGCTTAGGTCGTACCTTAAGAACAGACATCAATTAGTGGACCTAAATGGAGAAAAATCGTCTCTAAGACTAGTGAAAAAAAGTGTTCCTCAGGGGTCTATATTGGGCCCTCTGTTATTCTCTCTCTCTCTCTCTCTATATATATATATATATATATATATATATATATATATATATATATATATATATATATATATATATATATATATATATATATATATATATATATTAACGACCTAATGAACCAATTCCATCGAAACAACCTAATGGCTTTTGCAGATGACACTACCCTCATAGAAAGAGCTGCAAAAAGGGACGTGTTGAACAAGAAAGCATTGGCCGGCCTGGATGTTGCTAAAGCTTGGTTTGAGGCACACAGTTTGGTTGTTAATTCTTGCAAAACCCAAAAACTAATCCTTACCAGCAAAAAGTCCCCTGAACATGCTACTATTTTACTACTGGGTTTTCAAATTGATGACACGCTTTCGTGGATTCCGCAAATTTACGCGCATTGCCTTAAGCTGTCAACTGCCATATTTTCCGTAAGAAGAATAAAAATGGTTGTCGGAGAGAGTGCAGCATTGTTAACATACCATGCGCATTTTCATAGTGTGGCGACGTATGGCATCATCCTTTGGGGTGCTGTGCGTTGTGCATCAAGAATCTTCCTGAAGCAGAAAAAAAGTGATCAGTGTGTTGGCTGGTGTGCCTCAAACGATACGTTGCCGGGATTTGTTTGTGAAGTACAGAATCCTTATCATCCCGTGCGTGTACATTCTTTGGTGTGTGTGTTATCTCCACAGTCACAGTGAATTTGTTAGGCACTCAGACCTTCACTGCCACAACACAAGAAATAGGGACAAATTCAACACACCTAGGCACCTATCAAGGTTCCAGTCTTCCTGTGCATTCACTGGCGTTAAATTGTATAACAAACTGCCGTTGGCTTTCCAGGAACTACAAAGTAAAATCTTAAGAAATAACTATAAAGAACTTTTTATTAAAAAAATGCTTTTTATTCTGTGGATGAATATTTATCCTGGCGCTTTTAGTCATGTTTGTCAAAGTGTCTTACATTTGTGTTGTAATGGTTTATTACTTGTAGGTTTTATTGGATCGTTGTAGTGTTTATGTGTTGTTTATACTTATATTTTAGATGTAGACATGCCTTGTAAGCTTTGAAGGTAATAAATATGTATGCATGTATGTAAAGGGAAAGGCTAAATTTGGTTTCGATTGTTAAAGAATTTTTGAGTTCTCGGTTGGATACACACACACAGATATATATATATATATATATATATATATATATATATATATATATATATATATATATATATATATATATATATATATATAAATGCTTTCGTTCTTCAGTTTTGATAATTTTATATTGTAATTGGACCAATGGTTTAAAAAATTTGCTGCAGAATAACCATATGGTATTGTAATTTCTTGAAAAAAACTCATTCTTCTTTAGTTTTTGTGACGGTAGTATTATTATTTTCATCTATATATATATATATATATATATATATATATATATATATATATATATATATATATATATATAAACTTTTCGACTAACCTTGGATTTGGATTCTAGGGGCCCTAATTCGCGCTCATTTAAAGAAATAAATTTTACAAATGTCGATACCTCTCGATTAGTGAATTTTCTTAATGAAAATTCACTAACAGTATTCATTATCGTATGTATTATGTACATATTATATTATGTACTTATTTTTTGCCTATTATTTTTGTCCCTTCTAATTTAAGTGGCTACGGCTGTTTGCCATTCGAGAATTCTCCCCCACCCGTTACGTTGCCTCAGTGGTATTAGTGAATTTTCTTTTAAAAAATCACTAATGAGGAGATTGCGACTTTTGAGTTTTGAAAAAAATTTTGCACCCTTGGAACCCAAATCTGAGGTCGGTTTCTCTCTCTCTCTCAGATTTGGGTTCCAAGGGTGCAAAATTTTTTTCAAAACTCAAAAGTCGCGATCTCCTCATTAGTGATTTATATATATATATATATATATATATATATATATATATATATATATATATATATATATATATATATATATATATATATATGTATATATATATATATATGTATATATATATATATATACATATATATATATATATATATATATATATATATATATATATATATATATATATATATATATATATGTGTGTGTGTGTGTGTGTGTGTGTATGTATGTATGTATCACACCGATAACTCAAAAAACAAGAGGCCAATTTTGATGAAATTTGGTGAGTACCTTTCTTGTGGAAGTGGCTTGGATCAGTTATTTAGTCAGCAAAATCTGCTCAGTTATGTTTTTCCATGGCATACTGTATTTGAAATGAATTTTCTGTAATTAGTTTAGTAAAATGAAGGAAACTGATGGTTAGCTGAAACTTAAGGGCTTACAGAACATTCTCCTTGCAACATTTTCTTTTCATAATCCGTATATGTTTCTGATTCTTTGCCTAAATATTGACAATTTAGACGCGACATTGACGTTTTGGGGAAAACTCCAAATTTGTTTTGTTTAACTGCCCATAAATTTTTGTCTTTAAACTCACAGACCTAAACCTTGGCATGTGGTTCTCTCTTGATAATACAAACACGCGTACCAAATATTTGGTTGCCCTTACTTTGTTGTTTCCGGAGATATAGTTTTTTTCCGAAAGGATACACAAACTTTTAAGAGAAAACCTGGGCCGGTTTTCCTGGCTAACGAACCTATACAGGCCACTTGCAAAAGGAAGGTACTCATCAAATTTGATCAACATCGGCCCATTATTTTTTGAGTTATTGGTGATATATATATATATATATATATATATATATATATATATATATATATATATATATATATATATATATATATATATATATATATATATATATATATATATATATATAGTGAATTTCTTCAAAGAAAATTCACTAAAAAGAAAGGTGAAAACAGCAAGATATAGTCATAACCAGGATACCCCAGAATAGCACCCCTGGACACTCTGCTTAATAACATGAGAGAGAGAGAGAGAGAGAGAGAGAGAGAGAGACAGAAAGAGACATGTTGTAACGACAAGGAGTCATCTTCAGATGATAATCACGAATAGAGTTTTATAATGTGGCACATATTACAGGGAATATAAACTAAAAAAGAAAAAAGATAATATTTTTTGTTGCTAGAGATATATCTTTTTTTTTTCAATATCTTACTCCCTACTCTTGTATTCTCAAAGCTACAAATGTGTTACTATAGGTACACATAATACGATATTTAATATGTAGCTTAGCCCGTAGGCAAAATTCAACCAAACTTTTGCTGTAGGTGGTTGCTTTAGAACAACTTTGTAATTTCTATTTTATACTATCATCATAAAGCTGAAATATAATACGTAATGTTTCGAAAGATTAACCGCATGTTAGTTGTTTTTGTTTACTTTAGTTTTAGCTACATATTTAATTATACGTCACATACAGGCTGATTTTTAAGTTAATGCATAAACTTTAACTGTATGGAACCCACTAACACAACCAACATTTCAAATACCTCTTTTCAATCGCATGAGAAATTAAAAAGTTGGGACGCAGTAACTGCGTTACAATAGCAATTTTTTATAAGTTTTTCAATATATAACGCACCTTATCTAATCTCCTAAGCATATCATTGGATATGTTTGAACTTATTTATGTTAACTCTAACTAGCTAATTTTAGAAAGCATTATATATATATATATATATATATATATATATATATATATATATATATATATATATATATATATATATATATATATTTATATATAAACTACATTTTTGGCCTCGAGCATTTACTCATACGGCCACTATAATAATAATAATAATGCTTTATTTGTTTCATACATCATGTATACATTACCCGTAATGGGTGTGAAACTTGTCAAAATAGTAACAAATTAACAAACACAACAAGAAATACATAAGTTCAAATAACATAATAAATTCAAATAAAATAAAATAAAATAAAACAAAATAAATGGACTAAAATTTGATTATCTCCCATATTTTTCCCCTTGTATTGTTTTATCAGCTAATCTCATCTCATCAACAGAATAGTAAGCCTTCTCTTCTAATATTTTTTTCAGTTTTGTTTTGTGTGTCGAATGATTGCATCTTTTTATTTCATTAGGTATATGGTTATATATTTTTATGATGGCGGCATGTACATTTTTTTTGTAAATATGTAAAGTTTTGTCTTTGGTTGTTCAGATTTTTTTTATTTCTAGTATTATGCTCGTGTGTACGTAAACACTCCTTCAACAGTTCACTGTGTTTTTTATAAACATTAGTGAATTCAAAATGTATATACATGTGACTGTAAGTATTTTTTCCTTATGAAGTATGGTTTACTGCTTGCTGTTTGGTCCATGTTCAGTATACTTCTGAGACATCTCTTCTGAAGTACAAAAAATCTGCTTACATCTGTAGATTTCCCCCACAATATGATGCCATATTGTATTCTACTTTTTATATAGGCATGGTATGCCATTATAGCTACATTTTTATTTGTTATCGTAGCCATTGTTCTCAGTGCAGATATATATCTTGACATGTTATTGGCAATAGAGTTAATATGTTTCTTCCAGTCAAGACGATGGTCAATTTCTATTCCAAGGAAGTTTGCAGATTCTGATGATTTTAATATATTTGACTTACAGGTGAGTATTAACACCTCGTTTATTTTCCTGAAGATAAAATGTATTACTTTGGTTTTGCCAATGTTCACTATTAAGTTGCTATTTGAAAACCATGAATTTAGGGTATTAACAGATGATTAAATTTTCTTCTCAGTTCCTCTGTAGTGTTGCTTCTGTAGATAATAGACGTATCGTCTGCAAACGATATTAATTTTTCACCTACTAATTCTGGTAAGTCATTTGTATATATAATGTATAAAAGTGGTCCTAAAATCGACCCTTGTGGGTTATCTGTTCCTTTTGTGATCTATATATGTTGTTGTTATATTTCTCAACGATGCTTTGTGATCGATTTTCCAAGTATGATTTTATCAGTGTTAGTGCTACACCTCTGATTCCATACATGCTAAGCTTTGAGAATAATATATCATGTTTTACACTATCAAATGCTTTACTCAAGTCTAAGCATAGTTAAGCTGTTTTTTGTGATCTATTTAAGAACTATATAATTTCTTGTAGTGCTTGATAAGTTGCTCTGATTGTAGATTTATTTCTCCTAAAGCCATTCTGTGTGTCAGAGAGTAATTTATTATTTTATAAGTAGAAGTTTATTCTAGTGTATATTATTTTTTCAAATATTTTGCTAAATATTGTGAGAATAGCAATAGGCCTGTAATTTTTTATCTGTGTTTTGTCTCCTTACTTGTATATCGCTTTTATATCTGCTGTTTTTAATTTATCTGGGAAGACACCTGTAGACAGGGTTAAGTTTATTATGTGCGTTAGTGGATGCATTATTTGTTGTGCAATATTTTTAACTAAAATGACTGGGATTTGATCTTCACCTACTGAATCAGTGTTTTTTCAGTAATTTTATCGTGCTATGAACTTCTATATAGTCAGTGGGTAACATATAAATTTTTTTTTCTATTTTGTTTACATTTGAATATTCTACAACCTGTGGCAAGTATATAAATATATATATATATATATATATATATATATATATATATATATATATATATATATATATATATATATATATATATATATATATATATATATATATATATATATATATATATAGTTTGGGATGGGTAGGTCAACCTCACATGCACTCACAAATACCCACATACATTTAAAATACAAGAGAAAACGTTTAAAAGGAAGGTAAATGTATAAATAATATAAAAATTGTTACCGAACGTTTGAAGCGATCTGGTATCGGAAAGAATATCTGTCTTTTTATTATTGTCACAAATATTCCAGGGTTTTCTGATCCTATTAAAAAGGGATCTGTAAATATAAAAAGAAAAAGCTAAATTGAAACAAAGTATACTGGAATAAAGCTAAAAAATGAATATCAAGATATTTTGCTGAGCGCAACTTGTAGAAAGGACGGTGTAATTTAACTAACATGACTAATTACAAAAGGGGCATACTCAAGTGAACAATTATACCTGATAATTGTTATAAACTTTAATAAGTCATAATATAAGCAGTGGTAGCCAATACAAACAGTGCAAAAAAGAATGTGGTGATCTAAAGACGATTACTATGTCAAGATCATGTGTAAACTTTCACTCAAGTAACACCTAAGACCTTAGATGCTCTTTATTAGGACTGAATACTGAAAATACTACTAGAGTCGACATTATTTGAGCTTTATGTATAGTTGAAAGCTAATTTAAATAAGGTTTAATTTAAGTTTATGTAAATAGGTTAAAGTACTTCACAAGTACATTTTCAATTCTAAAGGGGATATTATTTTATCATAAACAAGCTTATAAAAAAGAGGTAGGATTTAAAACCACCAGTAAGAGAGCAAATTTAATATATATTTTCAGGCATTTAAATTCATGAAAACAAATAGTTTCTTTGAAAATTCTTAAAATGCAAAAGGCATCCAAAATTATTTCATGTCAAAACTAATAAAACATTAAAAAGGGTGCAATTAGTATCAACCAGCTTTTAAAGAGCGGTAATTTTTAATAACAGTAACAGATTGATCCTGTAGTATTCCAAAAGATATAGATTTAAAAGATAAATGTAAAATTATTGAATGTTAACATAACTGTCAAAACTGTAATAGAGCGGGTCAATTAAAAACACCCGAATGTCAACCAAAGCGGTATATGACAAGCCAAACGTACAAATATTCCTAGGTAGAAAGCTTTGATATTAATTATTTGTCGTTTTAAAAGGAAAAGAATTGAAAGATCTTTCAAATTTAGATTCGTGAAAGTAAGGACGTTCAGTTAGCGTCACTCCTAGAAATAAATTTTGCAGGTTTTTAAATACAAAAATAGCATTTAAAAGTGTGCTGAAGGTCACTGAACCTATAATGGGTATTGTGTGAATAAATTATGACACAAACTTGTGTAAAAATACATGTTTAACTTGTGATTGGAATTTACTCGCCTGTGGTTTGTCATAGCAACATAATTGGATAAAGCGAGCGTGTCAATTTCAAGTCGAAACTTTCAGATGCATCAAAATGCAAGCAAATTTTAACTAGATAGTACAATCTTCTAAGCCGTAATTATTATCAAGGGTAATAATTGTGAAATATCCATGATCGACAACTTAACGAAAATAAGAAGTTTGTAAAAAAGGTAGACCGATTCAAGGAAAGCCAACAAACGTCAGCAAGGTACTAACATTCTATAATATTAAATGGTTTTTGAAGTATTAAAGTTATTAATTCTTTATTAAATAAAAAGACTGTTGTAACTGAAAAAAATTATTAAGATAATAATAATAATAAGCATATAAAAAGTTCAGTCAACATTTTAAGTTAAGGCAATTAAAAATAAATGTTGAAAAGTGTTAATAGTTTGTGTCTATAGAAAATTAAAAAAAAAGAAATACCTACCATAGTTTATTTGAGTAACTTGGGCAAAATTTAAGAATATCAGTTGATAGGAAATATTTATATAGAGGGAAATAGTTGGAAGAGCTTGACCACGAATAAAGAGAGAGAGAGAGAGACAGAGTGGAAGAGAGAGTGAGAGAGAGAGAGAGAGAGAGATAGTACTAGTTGAGCCCAGAGTAAGGATAATCATATAAATTAGTTTACATTTCTATTTTTTAGCCAATTTGTAGAATTATAACACCACAGTAGACAAACTCCGTACCCAGAAGTCTTTGACTTGTGCGGGGGGAGCTTTCACATAAATATAGAGGAAGGACACTCACCAGAAGCCAGCCCTGTCACATTCGAGTGAAAAAGACCGACCATCTGCATACGGGACTCGAACTCGCGGCCTTCTAGTCCGATTCTAGAGGCTACTCACCTCGCGAACTGAGCTATTCGGCCTGTCAAATTGAGTGTATATACAGTCTTCTGTCGTGTTTATATACAACATTGAACACACGATTATAAGACAGGAAACGGAAATCTTTATTTGAGTTCTATGGCCAATTTAGAACATTTTTAGCACTAATTTATTTAAATTGATAAAAAAGATAAACATACAGATTAAAAAAATATATTTGTTTAAAGACCGACTTATCAATTGACTGCATAATGAATTCTAACACTCAACCTTTAGATACAAATTATATACTTAATAAAATATACTAATAATACACAATATAATTAAAATTAATATGTAGGGTGATACATACACTTTATATTTAACACCTATATCACACTATATATTACACATTTACATATTATATAGAATTTAGAGCGATACAGTATATATATATATATATATATATATATATATATATATATATATATATATATATATATATATATATATATATATATATATATATATATATATATATATTGTAACAGTTGCGATTTACCTATTCTTTTTCGGTCACCTTTAACCTTCAATATTGCTATCTATTTAACGTAGTTTCGTCGGGCGCTATATTTGTTCCATAATTTTAGATCGGGGTACTATCCCCGTAAAGACATCTGCTAGGGGTTTCGTAACACACTACAATTTACTGTTTAGGAACAGCCTTATCTCGTGGTAGCTTAGTGGAGAAAATGAACACCAGTTCAGTTTTTAGTGCCTCCAGTATATGTAAGAAAGCTAAGTAGACTTTAGTTACTTACTTTCATTTACCGTGGGTTATTTTCCTAGCTAACAAGATGTGAGCAGATAAATATAAATAAGCTATAATAATCAAGTACTACTATTGCTACTTAAATGCACTGCAAACGTGCAAAATGCATAGCCGCTACTACGGTGCAGCCAATAAGGCAAATGTTAATTAAAATAGTGTAACCACCAAACTATTTACAAATATATACACATATGAGAAATGGGTGCGAATAAAATATAGAACAGTATTATTTATACCAAGCGCAACCAATTTTAATACAGCAGAATAAAATGTGGCACTAAAATTAGCGAAACAATTAAACAGGTGTACTATGCAATTAAACAAGTTAAATCAATGAAGCACTCGGTGAATTATACTAAGTCATCAATATTATCATGTTAAAAGAAATGCAGAGGCAAGCGAGCGACATATTCAGGTTACAGGTTAAACAAGCGCATAAAATCAAAACCGCAATCAATGCGAGTACACGGAGATGCAGCAACGCGCACTATACCCTAATGCAGTTCACTTAAACCCCTTTTCCCTTAGCCGACGAACAGCGTGTTTAACTGACGATGCTTCGTACCATTCTAGAGTCGCATCGCAGCAACCGCCTGTATATAAATTAAAATAGCGCAACCTCTGGTTGATTGTGCATGCTAGTAAATAGGTATTTGTCAAAGGAGAATAGTCCAAGCATAATTTTGTTAGAAATGCCTTTCTCAAATGAAGTAAAAACGAGGTATGTTGAGACTATTATTTATTATAACATTATTTAAAATTATGAATAAATATTTAGCTGAGTTTGGTGCTGAGAGTTGAATGGAAAAAGGAACTACTGGCAGCAGAGGTAAATTCATTTAACATAAAGAAGAAAGTGAAATTGTTTTGCCTCTTTTTTTTTTGGAAATACAAACGTTTCAAAATATGCTTATCAAGTATAAATAATAAAGTTTCAACATATCTCGTTTTTCTTTATTTGAGTAAGGCATTTCTAACAAAAAAATTTTTGGACTAATCTCGTTTGACAAGTACATACTAAATGTCATCTTTATAAAACATCTGATAGAGTCACGGGCAACTAGACGGAATCATATTTAATTTTAATTGTTGTAGTTTGAGAAAAGCAAATTATAACAAAACATACATCAGTGAAACTGTAATACTAATTTTCTCTGAAAAAATCTAAAATTGCGTCCATAAGTGTATATATATATATATATATATATATATATATATATATATATATATATATATATATATATATATATATATATATATATATATATATATATATATTTGAACACAAATCTCCTCACTGGTCAATTTTTTGTACGATAAGTCGCTAATATTCGATTATTAACTAACGAACCCTATAACACTGTCAACGTGTTAGAGAAAGGGTCTATTTAAAATGAAAATTTTGTTTACGAAAATTCGCTATGTGGCTACTACTTATCCTATCTATTTTTTGTTGAAAATTGATGTTTTCATTGTGTTTTTTAATATATATATATATATATATATATATATTTATATATATATATATATATATATATATATATATATATATATATATATATATATATATATATATATATATATACAGGGTGTTCAAATAAGGGCACGGACCGGCTATATCTCGAAAACCGTCACAGCTGCAGCTTTCGGAAAAAAATTAGCATAAGTAAAGTGGCCATGAGAAAATGTTGGAAATTATTTTCAGCTTCCTAAATCTGCCGCTAGGTGGCGAAAATGCCATGGCATACATAAAATCATTAATTTCTCGAAAATCTGACGCATAACATAAACTGGTTTTAGGTAATTTGTAATGAACGTTCACTTACCAACAACTTCTGTTAATAAAATTTTTCCTTATAGACCAGTGGCGGAGGTAAGGGGCGAGGATTTTTTTATAAACAAATGCCTATAACTTGATAACCAGTAGAGATAATTTCAAGATTTTTGGCTTGTTGGAAAGAGATCTCATAAGAAATTCCACGTATTAGTATTTTAAATTCACAGTCACACATGCACAAAATATAGAGGGCGTTAGAGTAGACGAGTCTAGTTTTATTAAATTTTATGAAAAATTTCAAATGGCAGCATAGTATTATAATATAACTATCGAAAAGTAGATGAAGTTAGAAAGAACTCAGTGAAAACCCAAAACGAATATGTTTTTCCGTTTCAGAGAAAACTCGAATTTTATGTATTTTGGTGCTTATTATGCCATTTCTCAAAATTAAATATGAATATAGAAAAATCTCTAATAGAATATTTGTTTTCAGGCATCGTTATACAAATTAACATAGTTACCAATAACAATTAATCACTTTAATATGAAATATATTTATCACCTTATCACAAAACTAAGATACAAGAGCCAATAGTCGAATTTAAGGTTATATTCGTAAATTAAGTGATTGTATTATGAAAACGAAACTATATGAATGTAAAACACCTAAAATTTAACTAACATCTGGCCACTTTACTTATGCTAATTTTTTTCCGAAAGCTGCAGCTGTGACGGTTTTCGAGATATAGCCGGTCCGTGCCCTTATTTGAACACCCTGTATACATATATATATATATATATATAGATATATATATATATATATATATATATATATATATATATATATATATTATATATACACTGCCGTAGCGAACTTGCAGGTTAAAGATGTTTTTAAATAAGGTCAGATTAAATTGTGCTGTGGTGAAAATCCACCACTGTCGCCTTTTTACGAACACAAAGAAAAATAAAAAAATATAATGCCAGGTTAGTTACTTGGTTACTACCAATTTAGGGTGGATTTCTAAACAATCAAAGTACCAGTTTGTTATAGTTTAAAAACACATCAACCCTAAAATCTTTTGCACGCACTACCTTTGTATTCCGGGAGTATGTAAATAGGATTTTATTGCCTCCATATTACTTTTATATCGATATGATCGTCTGAGAGCAACGATAGCTAGCTCATTAGTACCCACAAATTACCCCTGAGTCGCTTTCGTATACGCTCGTTCACAAAGTTATGGAAACAGTCACGAATAGTTTCTATTTATTGACATATGCAAACTTTTCTAATTAGAAGTTGGCCTTTCGCATGCATGTTATATGCTCTTTATTTATTGCATTCGTCAGCTGCTGATTCATTACTGTCATTTGTTATAATTCTGTATAATTAAACACTACTAAAATGTGGCCATAAATAACCAAATAATGAGTGTCCAGGTCGTTATATAAACAAACTCCCCGAACATTATGCATATCTAAATGTATAATCCACGCCAAGTACACAAAGCATTTTAAAATATACTTTATACCACGTTAAAGTATATTACAAGCCAAAGATGCTTGAATTTTCGTAGAAAAAATTCACTAACAAGGAGATCCCGAATTCCGAATTTAAAAAAAAATATTCTAATGAGCGTGAACTAGGATCCCTAGAACCCATATCCGGGGCCAGTTTAAGTTTTAGTATATATTATTGCATGCATAGCCCTTGCGATATTTGTAGTAATAAAGTTACTAATAAAAAAAGGTTAAAATAAATACCTGAAAGTAAGAATCCACTTTGTTTTCACAGCTACATTCATATACAGCGGGTAAATTACATTGCAGACTATTATCCAACTGAACCTGAAATTTAAAATAACTATCTATATGTATTCGTCAATAAATGGATCATGACATCATTTAAAGTTACCAGATAAGACATAACAAAAAATTTGTATTGCACATATATTGAACAATTCAAATAAATAAATGAACTGCCTAACAATGTACAAAGTTATAAAAGTGATATAAATCGCAGAGACAAAAAGTTATAGACAGATATAAAACAAGTTTAATAAACTGTCTTCGACAAAGTAAAAACTAGTGATTTTTTTTTTTAAGAAATGTGATTATGATATGATATGTCAGGAAAAATTATGTAAGGACAGGTAAATTTGTTCAACTAGTGAATAAGGAAAGCCGTTTGTTAATAATAATAATAAGGATGATAAAGGATTGATTTTTGTTGATAAAAATATAAATATGTTAGAAATTTAAACACACAAACAATTTTTGACTAACCTGACTCTAAAATCCAATTATTGAATTAATATGATCAAAAGGAAATGACTTTCTTTTGACACATTTGGTGAAATTTATGATGCTATTGGACATATCTGAAGCAGAAACAGTAATTGGTTGACAAGCAAATTCAAATAGTAATTAACAAATTTGATTCGTCATATAAAACAAAAACGAGACGAATCTTAATTTCTGTGGGGATGAAGAGGATTATTAACAAGAGGCCGATCGAGACAACAAGCTAGTAGCCTGCAGATGAAGAAAAACAATAGTCAAAGTGAAATAAAAAAATTGTACCTACCAGTAAACAAATAAATTATCCGTTACACATAGATTGCAATTTTTAATTGGATGGGCAGTTGTAATAAACAAAACAGGAGGAGGAAAAGTGTTTGCGATGGACAGTCACAGGAAATATAGTTAGTGGCTGTGTGGCCTCCGGGCAAGAATATATATATATATATATATATATATATATATATATATATATATATATATATATATATATATATATATATATATATATATATATATATATATATATATAATGGTGGAGCGAAAAAAATTATTTATTATAATGTTTTTAATTTTAAAATGTAGTACTGCAGAAAACTGTTATTTTGTACTACCAAGTATTGTGGTGAGAATTGGTTGAAATTGGTGTACATCTTTTGCCTCCCCAACGACCTTGAATTTTTGCAATATTTAAGACATTTGATAATATTTCACAAACTGTAAAAGATTTTTCTGTTGCAGAGATATAAATCTATTATTTAAAAAAAAAGATACCCTATGTACAACTTTTAATAATTCCTAAAGTTACGGTTATTTCAGTGTATTACCAAGAATCAAATTTCATAGTTTACTTCTGTAACCCCAAAATATAATTGTATATCTACATTAGACAATACATCAGTTTGTCTTAAATATGTTTCTCTCGGTTTGGTTTTGATGCAGGTCATTCAAAATTTAATTTAAAACATGGTGTATTTTAAGTATCAGAAATGCAATAGTACCAGACAGGAAATAATAATACATCTATACTTTAAAGTACTGCATAGAGTATTTCTTTAAGTTTATTACTTTTTTAGATCGTATTCTGTTTCATGTTAAAGAAATGCATGGTTTTCCTGGAATCCACTCGCGCTCTTATGAAACAGTCCCTTGTGTCAACACTGCAAACTTCTGCAGAAGCTTCTGTGATGAGCTTTACACAGCGTTCAACACACTGTGTGTGACAAGGATACTTTTCAAAATGTATTGTAGGTACGTCTGGGCTGTTAATACATTCCTGTAGATTTTCATGAGAAATACAGGATATAAGAGGTGGTTCTGTTAGCTTACAATCTTGGCAGTTGATGAGATCAAAGTACTCGTTTGCTTCATAATTCAGTGATAATATTTTGAACACCCTAACCTTCTTTGAAGTTGCAAGCGCGGATAATTTTCTTGCCCTTAGAAAACATCGAAGTCCAAGTTCTCGGACATGGATCCTATCGTCCGATATCTTACCGAGAAGAATATTTTCATGGTGGCCGAAGAACTCATTTCGTTGAATTACAGCGTTAGCAATATCTTTCAATTCCTTGTCCAGGTAGCGGGACAACTGAATGGTACGCAATAGGTGTTTTGCACCACTTTTGCATGTGGGGTAAGATTTTATAATAAACCACATGGGAGCGTATACTTTCATAATATATTCTATTAGCGTGTTCAAACTCGACGATGGATTATTGCTGCAAATATACAGTAGAAGAAGGCGGTTGGCCGTTGTGATCCACCTCGAGTGCGCCAATTTTCCTGGATTCCGATTTGAAAAACTTGTATTGCACAAGCCACAAGCAATAGCTTGACACATCTCAAACAGATATTTCTGATCCTCACTTAGTTCCTTCACAACATCTTCTGGCATTGAGGGCAAATTGCCCTTAATGGGCTTAAACTGAACTACCGGCTGTTTGTCACCATTTTCCAACTGCTTGCCAATAGGATCTGAAAATCCACGAGGCCCGAAAATGTCGCCATCTCAATGGTGAAACAGATGCCGAAGAGGAAGTTCATTTGCGTGTAGCATACACACAAACCAATGAAGAGGTTTTCGAAAGTGTTCTTCCAGTAATCTTATTACACCGCTCCTTATGCCAGTATTTACAAGTGTGCCATCACAGCCAATAGCTTCCAGATCTTTATTCTCTATCGCATTTTCTTCTAAGTACCCTACGATACTTGCTTTGATACTTTGAGATGTACCAGAGGACGGTCTAACATGCCCGATATAGTTACATTCTGGCTCTTGCACCAAAGTTATATGTTCTTCCACAACTGTTTGTCGATGAAACTTGTTTCCCTTTTAGTGAATTTTCTTTAAAAAAAATCACTAATGAGGAGATCCCGACTTTTGAATTTTGGAAAAGTTTATTCAAATGAGCCCTAATTAGGCTCCCCAGAACACATATCCGGGGTCAGTTTCAATTTTTATGTGTTTATATATATATATATATATATATATATATATATATATATATATATATATATATATATATATATATATATATATATATATATATCACACCGATAACTCAAAAAATAATGGGCAGATTTTGATTAAATTTGGTGAGCACCTCCCTTTTGTAAATAGCTTGGATAAGTTCGTTAGCCAGGAAAATTGGATCAGGTTTTCCCGGAAACTTTTGTGTTTCCTTTCGATAAAAATTTGCATCTCAGGAATTAACAAAGTAAGGGCAACCAAATTTGGTACGCAGGTTTACATCCTTATTGGTATATAATTTTTGTAGAATTTTCGTAAAAAATCAATAAAGCTCAATATATCTGTTATTATACAAAATATGAAAAAAATTGTATATATTAATTATAGGGTGTCTTGAACTACATCTTAAAAAATATTTCTACAATCACAGGTGGCACGTAAGTCGTTGGTGCAAATTTTCTTTTTTTTTATCAAACACGCCTTATGTTATTGCATTTTTGCATTTTCCATCGAAATATTATGCATGTTTGTGAGAAAAAAAATTCTGGACGCAGTAAGTGCGTTAAGGTTGCGAAATTTGATCAAATGCTTCATATTTGAATACCTTAAATTGCTATTAACCTATAAGGTTGACCAAGAAACATGTTTTTTTTGGGAAAACTTCAAGTTTACTTTCGGAAATTTTTTCGACATTTTCAAACAATAAAATTATTTTGATGAAACATGGCACATTGTTTTTACTAAATAGGTTATACTGGTATCCAAATTTGATGCCTACTTTCTTAAAAAAACACATTATTGCCACTAAAAAATATTTATATGAAAATTCACTACCATAACGCACTTGCTGCAGAGTTTTTTTACTTGGGCCAGGGTTTTATCTTTACGGCCGTCTAAATACAGACCATGTAAGTTTATTTCAGAAACTTCTTGAACTGGAGAGTAGAACGGTTTTTTCTTTCTCTTCTGACTTTACTTCTATCAACAACTTTAGAAGAATCATCTGGTGTTACTAGTCCAATGTCGTGTAAAACCGCGAATGCAAGAGCAGCTGCAAATCTATCCGATATGCCATGTCTGTCGCATGTTTCTGCAAAAGCCGTTAGCTGAATTCCCATTTGCTGTTTTTTTTTCCGACATCTGTGGTCGGAGGTCTAGGAAATGCTTTTGGGAATTTTTATCTCCCTGTCAGAAGAAGTGTTTGATTCTGAAGTGGAAGACGAGTCACAGTCAAATAAAGTTTTTGAATCGACGGTTTCTTTTGCGGAATGCATTAGGTAGTTAACATTTCGAGTTACTTCTTTCTTTTGCCGTTGTTCTTTCTGCTCGAGTTGTTTTTTTTTTTTTCACATCGACGCTGCTTACTACCATTTTTCTCGCACCTCTTTGATCCAGCAGGAACTTGTCTTCATCAAAAGAGACTTTGCGGAATTTTTCACAAATGCAAGTAGAAGATAAACTACATTTGCATGCTGCAATATCAAAAAGAGTGATGTTACTTTCCTCTTTAAAACACTTAATTTTAGACTTGTGAGTTTCACTGTTTTGTCTGATCTTAAATGGTTTCATAAGTTTCATGTATTTGGTTGGCATGATATGCTTGCAAAAGCTGTAAAATTCTGGTATGGGAAACTATAGGAATATATGCTTTATGTCAAATTTGTTCCAACTTAATTTCCACTTCCTTGGATACTTCAGAAAAGGTGGGCTCCTTTTGGGTGACTTTTTTATTAAACCTAATCCACGAACAAAATTTCATTACTTGTTCATAAGTTGACAGCACATTTTCAGGTAGTTCCGATGGTTGTCCAAACACGGGGCAGCTCATAGCACATCTTGTTTTCACTCCTGACGGTCCTGCTTTCGCCATTCTTAAACAAGTAAAATGTAAATAACCGAAACTGCAAACACAGCACGTATATATATATATATATATATATATATATATATATATATATATATATATATATATATATTTGCTAAATTTAAAGACGTTGGGGACGACTAAGAAGTTGTAAGAATTCAAGAATTCATAAATATTTAACCCAGTTAATAAGTAATGTATTTGGTGACTTTAGACTGGTATTAGATCAAACTACTGTGATTTTTGTTTCTGAAAAAAATATTATGTACAAATAGAAATAAAATATTTAGAAAATAAAATGAAGTCCATGGGGAGGTAGAAAAGAAAACAAAAAATCAAAAAGGAGAAAAGAAAAATACTAACAAATAGCACAGGCAACTTTTGCGCACTATTAGATTTAAAATTTCCAATTTTTACTTTTTCACTCCACCCTAATATATATACATATATATATATATATATATATATATATATATATATATATATATATATATATATATATATATATATATATATATATATATATGTATGTATATATATATATATATATATATATATATATATATATATATATATATATATATATATATATATATATATATATATATATATATATATATATATATATATATATATATATATATATATGATCAGTGCTTTATACAAATACAGTAAAAATGTATTTGTAAGAATTTATTTTATTCAAGGTTTGAGAACTTCCTTTATCACTTTACCTGAGAGGTTTGGGAACGTTTATCTCATTCAAAGATAGAGCGCAAACAGAGGACTTCAAACCAGTGACTGGGCTCGATTTAAGGAACTTTTGTTGTTTATTGTCCTAGGAATTCAAATACTTTCGTACACATCGAGTTTCGCTGGCGTTGTAATATTTTTGATAAGATTCAGATTTTCTTTATATATATATATATATATATATATATATATATATATATATATATATATATATATATATAGATATATATATATATATATATATATATATATATATATATATATATATATATATATATATATATATATATATATATATATATAAGACAGACAGTGAAGTTCGATGCGCACGAAAGTATTTATATTTCCAAGTCAATAAAAAAACAAAAGTTTTTTAAATCGAGCCCCGCCACTGGTTCGCAGTCCCCTGTTTGCGCTCTGTCTTTGAAGCACATAAACATTCCGAAACCTGTCGGGTAAAGTGATAAAGGAAGTTCAAAAACCTCGTCCGCCAATCAAATACATTCACAGAAAATTTGCCTGCAATCTAATGCCCCTCTCGGTATCGTTATTTACCTAATATTCAGTATAAGGGTCGTGTTTTAGTAGAAAGTTGTTAGAATTTTTCATCCTCTGATGACGCTAACTCTGTGAGTGAAGCAATCGTCAGGTTTTTAAAAAGATGTGTTGTGGTGATTTTGATTCGCCAAGTGTACTTATCAGCGCTCATCACAGGTTTCAATCGTCACTTAGTGATATTACCATTAATTTGCAAGTTACAGTATGTAGTTCTTCAGTGTTGTATCTTATTATGTATAGTTCTTTTATTAAAGTAAGTTTGTTATATCGTCATGTCAAAGTTATACAGTGTGTTTCCTAGTATCCATATAATCTCCTTGTTTCTTAAACAATTGTGAATAATTGGGTTTTTCAAATTGCACATATTGGTGCTTGTCACAGGTTCCAGTCACCACTCTGTACAGGTAAGTTTTTGGGAGTGATGCACTCTTTTGTGGCTGTCACCTGCTTGAGATCTGAATATCTAATCGAAGTGTAAAATGATCGGATATCGCAATGGAAAAAGATTTTCAACATTTGGTTGAATAATTGCAATGGAAACAGTTGGTTCAAATGTTTACGAGGTATATCAGTCGGTAACCAGTGCAAAACAACCTAATACTCTGTGTTGCAAAAACACAATTTATTTTTCCGTTAAAAAACATTCGTCACTAAATCATACATTTGTAACACAGCAGATAATTTGGAAAAAAATTATCGCCTGCGGTAATACAAACGTTAACGTAAATGCATTGGGTATACTTTTCACAAAAACACACGTTCAAATTTCGGCCATTTGCGGTTCATTATGTTAGCTGTAAATCATAAAGTACATTCAGGCCCCTGTTGAATCCGATGAAAATGATAACCGCTAATGAATTTTTACTCTGGCCTCTGTTGGCAACAACGTAGGGTCGTAAGTTCGACTCGTTGTCACATAGTCAGGACATAACATATTTGATTGAGTTCATATGAAACGTAACTCGTAAGCTCATAAACGAGGAACAATAGCTAGGGGTTGGTCGTTGGCATGCGCAACGAGACTACACAATGATGCTAATGTTAGCTAATACCGACGGGACGCCGCGGACCCAAATCCACGCAGAGCTATGATATTAGCCACGTGCAATATTAAATAGTGGGCTGGAGGTTTTCAATCGGTGGGGATCCGCATGCTTCCGGTTTAGTATGTTAACATATTCGGTACTTGCATGTCTGGATGAATTATGTACAGCCTAAGTAGGTGAAAGACTTCTAAATGCTTTTATGGGATAAGGAAAATTATAATAATGATAACGGAACGACGGGTCATAAAAATAAATTGCCTGCATAAAGTACAAAGACCTGTCAAAATTTTTCTGATTGCGGTTATATTTTGAAATATATGACCGTTTCTAAGTTAAAGCAAATAAACAGAAAAATCACCCTCTTACTGTTTAATTTGCATAAGTAGTGATTTCTTTGCTTGTTTTACGAAATTAGTTATAGTGTATTATAACCCGATTTACTTTTCAATGGTTACTACTTCTCCGACTAACTTAACAAAATGTAAATTAAAAGGCAGTTATTGAAGAGATTGCGTTTCTAGGAATGAGTATTTAATGTGTATGTTCGTATATATTAAAGGTGTATATGACTCTGTGGATATAAAGCTAATGCTCAAGGATTTAGTCAAGATTTGCATCCCTCAAAACAATGCAATCAGTATAATACAAATCATTCAGTCTTTATTAGAGATAGCGAGATAGAGATAATAAATTGTATGAACCCAGAACCGTACACCAAGCAATATATATATATATATATATATATATATATATATATATATATATATATATATATATATATATATATATATATATATATATATAAATGTTCAGGTCTTTAATGTAATACATACTTGGTTCTCGGGTTGAACCGCGTCCAGAATTTATGAAAACTCGACGTTTCGGCTCCTGTTTTGGAGCCATTTGCAAGAGGTAAAGGAAATATGTAAGGACACTCTAAGGCCTCAATCTGCCTACTCCTCAGAGTGGTGGGCAAAGGTGGGTAAATGAAATATATAAGGACACTCTAAGGCCTCAATCTCGCTACTCCTTACAGTGGTGGACAAAGGTGGATAAAGTAAATATGTAAGGACATTCTAAGGCCTCAATCTGCCTACTCCTTAGAGTGGTGGACAAAGGTAGGTAAAGGAAATATGTAAGGACACTTTAAGGCCTCAGTCTCCCTACTCAGAGCGGTGGAAAAAGGTGGGTTGGGTTGTTGTAGCTCGATTACGGGGCCTCAATCTGCCTGTTCCCCAAATCTCGACGGAGATCGTCTGTAAGGTCTCAGTGTGTTCAGCCCTAGGCCTCAGAGAGATCTGGCAGTTCGTTGCAAGTCTTGTCTTATATATGTCGTTCCGGCTACCTGCTTCGTTGTCAGTGAAAGTAGTGGAGTCACCGTCAATTAAGTGGGGGGCTTTCGTCACGGTACTTAGAGGATGCCAAAACAATAGCACCGGTTTACAACTTCAAAACGAGAATTATCCGCGAAGCAATAGAGATTGAAAAACGTCCCGATTGGACTTCGAAACCTATTATATCTTCATTACAAACACACAAACAGAAAACAAGTTCCACAGGCAATTTTATTTCCCCATTATCTGTCTCAACAAATGCCGGTGACCCTCTTAATCCTCAAGAGGGTCACCGGCATTTGTTGAGACAGATAATGGGGAAATAAAATTGCCTGTGGAACTTGTTTTCTGTT
The DNA here is from genome assembly GCA_964006375.1 of Tillus elongatus. Taxonomy (NCBI): domain Eukaryota; kingdom Metazoa; phylum Arthropoda; class Insecta; order Coleoptera; family Cleridae; genus Tillus; species Tillus elongatus. Next base: position 94,077,816 of record OZ023262.1, read on the forward strand.
TGTGTGTTTGTAATGAAGATATAATAGGTTTCGAAGTCCAATCGGGACGTTTTTCAATCTCTATTGCTTCGCGGATAATTCTCGTTTTGAAGTTGTAAACCGGTGCTATTGTTTTGGCATTATCGAAGTCTATTTTGTGTCCTGTATGAATATGATGCATGGCCAGCGCCGATGGGGGGTCGGATTTTCTAACTTCGAGGGTGTGTTCATATATTATATTGTGGATGCGTCTATTTGTTTGTCCTACATAAGTTCGGGAACAATCGGAACAAGTAATTTCGTAAACTCCGTGGGATTCGTTTGGAATCGTATCCTTGGGAGTTTTTATCAGATTTGACAGTTTTTGCTCTGTTGTGAATACGGTTTTGATACTATGGGTTCTAAACATTCTGCTGATTTTGTCGGTGACACCTTTAATATATGGCAAAAACGCTGTGTGTTGTTGTGTCGACTCTGTTTGTTCTTGTTGTGGTGTAGTGGTTTGTTGTTGTACGTTTCTAATGTTTCGTAGTATGTGATTGTTGTCGTATTCGTTTTCTAGCAATGTCTGTCTTAAAAAGTTTAATTCTGTCTGTTTGTTGTTGTTGTCCGTTAGTCTAAGAGATCGTGTTACTAGTGTTAGAACCACGGAATTTAGTTGCGATGGGTGATGGTGAGATTGGGCGTTAAGATAACGATTAGTGTGGGTTGGTTTTCGGTAGACAGTGTAAGAAAATCCTCTGACTGGGTTTTAAGTGATGCGTACATCTAATAAAGGAAAAGAAAAAAATATTTTCTATTTCCATGGCGAACTGGATTTGGGGGTTGATGTTGTTTAGGTAAGAAAGGAATTCGTCTAGAGATTTTTTACCGTGTGGCCAGACAGCGAAAATGTCGTTAACGTATCTTAACCAACAGGTTGGTTTAAGTTGGGATGAATTGAGGGCTTGTGTTTCGAATTTTCCTTGAAAAATGTTAGCCAATGCAGGAGAGAGAGGTGATATTATATATATATATATATATATATATATATATATATATATATATATATATATATATATATATATATATATATATATATATATATATATATATATATATATATATATATATGTATATACGTATTATACCGATACCTCAAGAAATAATGGGCCGATTTTATTAAGTTGATGAGTGCGTTTCTTTTGCAAGTAGCTTGGATAAGTTTATTAGCCCGGAAAATGGCACAGTTTTTACTAAAAAATTTTGTGTTTTCTTTCAGAAAAAAAATGTACCTCCGGAAATATTAAAGCTATGGCCACCACCCTTGGTACTCAGCTTTACATTATAGAAAACATGCTGTACGCCAAGATCTCTAAGTCAAAAGAAAAAAGTTATAAACACTAAAATAAATATTTGGGTGTCTCTGATGACCAGAGAAAAGCATAAAACCAAAATATTATGTGCGGATAACAAAAAATATTGTATATTACAGACCTAGATTAAGTTTTTTGGTGGAAGAAGGTTAGGAATACCGGAAAAATTAATATAAAAAATAGTTTTTCTGCTTAAAACGTCGAATTTACGATTTAAAACATAGTTTTTCTTCCGAAAACGTCAAATTTACGATTTAAAACTTCAAAACTGCAACATTTAGACAAAAAACCTGAAACCAATACGATTTATGTAGAGAAAACGTCGCAAAAAACGCGTTTTACAAAACTTTGAGTTTCAGCTTTAACCGTTATTTTCTCCAATTTTACTAGTGTACTTGCAGAAAATCATTTCAAATAGACCACTTGGCTGATACTTTGGCAGTTGTTTTAATTACAGAGTCTATCGTTTATTCGTCCATAATTTTCAGCGAATTCTCAGAGAGAAAATTCGCCATTGTGAGAAGATTTCTCCAAGTGAGCTCGAACTTGCCCCCCTAGAACTTAGATTGACAGGATGAAGCATTTCTACAGTACAGCTCAATATCTATATAATACGCGCAGAAAAAGCTTATACCCCTTTTCAATCACATTGCGCAAGCGCAGGTGTCTGAGATTTGGCATAGGTAAAATTCATATGGAGAAGGAGTGCAGAAAGATAAAATTTATGTATAAATATATTAAACAATGCTTTGTTTTAATTAGATAGTCAGATTCCTCTGGTCCAAGCCAGTTCTCAGCTGACCATTAATATCTAATGTATCAATGTCAAACACATTAAAGTCTGGGGTCAAACAGTTGCACTGATATTATAGACTATATTACAAAAACTTGAATAACATTCAGCTTCAATAATTTAATGAATTAGGGACGGATTTCGACCAGTGCACTGGTCGACTGTATGTGTTATTATACAAGGTGCAAGAAAAAATTGTAAACGTTAATTACAGGGTGTCTTGAGCCGTATCTCACAAAATTACTTTAATATTCACATGGTGGCTCATAAGTTGTTGGAGCTACTTACTTTCTTTATTTTAATGGAACACCCCTTATTTTATTGCATTTTTGAATTCTCCATCGAATTGTAATGCATGTTTGTAAGGAAAAAGAAATGTATTGTTTTTGTTTTTGAGTTATTTCAATTATTGTTTTGCAAATCTTCACATTTACGGCTCAAATCAAAAATATCGGATCACATGAAACTGACCTAATCAGAGATGCTTTCATTTATATTATTTGTTAATTTTTGTACCTTTTCAAATAATAAATTTATTTTGATTAAATGTGGTACATTGTTTCTAATATATAGGTTATACTCGTAACCGAATGTGATGCCTGCTTTCATTAAAAATAGTGCTGCAAATTAAATCATAACTTCCACATAGCTGTGTAAATCTACTCTTCTCTGAAAGAGATTCTCATGAAATGAATCCATTGTCCATGACCTGACCACAAAGAAAATATTCGTATTCCTGTACCCATAAACGTTATATTACTCGAGTTTAAACGAAATAAATGTCAACTTCCACCAAATCACCCCTTGTTTAGCCTCTACCCCGTGAAGCGATCTTACCCAAAAACAATTCGAAGGGTTCCTTTGTCGGATGCCAACTGGGTACCAAATTTGAAGACGATCTCAATCAGTTCGAAAGTTGCAGACAGGCGTATAGGCCGATGGACCGACAAACTGACAAACAAAAAAAATTTGTTCCAGAATCAAGTTTCTATATGTTTTAAGACTTTAACGCCACCCCACCCATTCATATCCTAATTTAATTTCAACACAGTATGTATAATAATGTATAATGCATAATGTACATATTAACAATGAAACAGGTCAATGTCACCAAAATGACACATACATACACACATATATATATATATATATATATATATATATATATATATATATATATATATATATATATATATATATATATATATATATATATATATATATATATATATATATAAACGATAACTCAAAAATTTATTAAACGATATTGATGAAACTCGGCAAGAGTCTTGCTTTTATTAATAACTTGGACGAGTTCGTTAGCCAGTCTTATCGGACCAGCTTTTCAAAACAATATTTGATTTACCTAAAAAAAAAAAAAAATTGTATCTCAAAAAATAACAAAATTATTTTGATGAAATTTGTTCGATATATTGCCCTCGTATATACCTTCCTACAAACCAAAACGCAACTTTCTATAGAAAATTGAGTTATACAAATTTGAAGCATTTAATAATAAATCGCTACCATAACGCACTTGCCGCGTCTCGAATTTTTTTTAAATTTATTTAATATGCAGACTATTTGGCTAGTCGCATTCATTTGGAATTTATTATCTTTTAGTCCGAATTCGAAGGAGAAAATTTGGATTTGTCATATGCTATTATATGAAGTTCAGTGAAATTACTTTTATATACATGGCGCTACCGGTTGAACCGGAAGTACTATGTATTTTGTTATTTTTAATGGAATATACCTACATGTTATTGCATGTTTAGATCCCGCATCGAATTCTAGATTAGATCTTATAAAGGCACTATATGCCAAAAATGCGACGTTTTCGAGTTATTTCGATTTTTTCCATTTTCAAAATGTTATTAATATTTTTGATAGCAGCTGCGCTATTAACCAAGGTCGAAATTTCTGCCTTAATGAGGAGACTGGAGAAGCTTGGTTCTAAGTGAAGCGCAGTTATTTTTTGTAATGTGCGTTCTATACTGGAGCAAATTATTTAATTCATAGTTTGATAATTTTAAATGGAGCAGCCTAAATTTTATGCTTCACCTCATCCCCCATTACTTTTTTTTTTTGCTGATACTTCCCTCTATAATATGTTCTGTGTGTTTTAATAATTTAACCTCAGCCTATTTTCACGGCTAGTGACAATCACCTTAGTAACCTGAAAATGTTGACTTTTTTTCGGTAAGGAGAGAGGATGTTTACGTGCCCACCATTGCCTGAGTATGAGTGGAAAGAAATTAAATGACCCTGCCAATAATCGAACGCAGGACTTTCGGTTTAGCAGTCCAACATACTAACTACTAAGCCATTGACACTACTGACTCGTGATTTATATAAATATATGCTCAAGTCAGTTACTCGTATAATGAAGATCCCCAAATCTAAACTCACTTGTTCAAAATCTTACTTTGTCTTATTGATAAATTTTTATAAAACTTGCTGTGGTTGTAAAATAGCCAGGCTGGCATCAGTAAAAAGAACAAACAGTTTATTATTAAACGACGATTTTATAAGCTCTTAACAAAAATAATAAGTAGAAAAGGTAAATAAATCGCAGATAGAAGCTTATGGGGTATTTTAAATCTGTGCCTCTTTCGTCGGCATCGATCTCTCATATTTTTCTCAATTCCTTTTATCGATTGCGTGGTCGATCTTCCTCTTCTTTTGCTTCCATGTGTTGTATACTCCAGAGCACACTTTGCCCATCGTGTCTCCTTCATCTTCATTACATGCCCGTACCATAGTAACTGTGTGGATTCTACGCTTTCTGCAGTTGTGAATACGCGTGTTACATTCCACACCAACCAACATAGGATACAGTTACAGCCGCCAGCCATGAGAACTGCCATCTTGCAAAAATGCATAAGCCATCAGCCTGCTGAGATCGCATTTCATGTGGGAACGACGGTTGGAACCTTGCAGTCCATATCACTGCACAAGTGTACAAACTGCTGAATCGGCATTTCACACGGGAACGACAGAGCTCTGCATTCTGTGGAACTAAAGACTGGAGGTGGAAACGTAGTTAAGTGATGGTAGTGAGACAGTAGAAAAACATTATTAGTTTAGTCGTCTTAGTGTTAAGTTCACTCTTTAATATTTTGTAACAGTAGTTATATATTTTCATGTAATAATAATTAATAAATAATTTTTTATTCGATTGATCGAAGTCAATCAATTAACTGGCGCAGTCGGTAGGATTTGTCGATACGGTGAAAACAAAAATCGTGGAACCGTTCTGTCTTAACAGCTAAATCGACAGAGAAAAAGTTGAACATTCCGGTGATAGGGACAAGCATCGCTCTTACGTACTGGAAATCAACCAAAGCGAACCTGGGGGAAGAACACACATCGTCCGAACCTAAAGGCCAAGCAGAAGAAGATGTACCTAGTAGCAACGCTAATTCTGTAAGTTTTGCTCACAATCCTTTCTTTTACTTATATATTTTAAGTGATTCTCGATTTAGTACTTTAATTTATTTTATTGCTATATTTTTGTTTGTGTGCTTAAAAACAGTTAAAATATTATAAATATTAATGAGTTTTGATGATATTGATACCTTAGTTAGACAATTTTCAAATTTACAAGGCCCAGATCAATCAATAATTGACGAAAGTGTAACAATGACACAAAACAGACCAGACATGGCACTTTTAAGATACCAGGCAGACAACATACCTCTGTTTGATGGCAATTTCAGGCAATTAAATTGATTTTTGCAATCATGTGAACATTTCTTAAAAACATTTCAGAATAGAAATAATTTAGATGACCCTATAAATGCTAGCTTAATCGATACAATTTTAAATAAATTAACAGGCAGAGCCGCCGACTTGATATGTTCAAGATTTGGAATCACATCTTGGGATTCCATTAAAAATAGTCTTGTTTTGTCATTTTCTGACCAGCTAAGCATAGATTGTTTGATCCAGGACTTAATAAATATGAGACCCTTAAAAAATGAGCAACCTTTAGACTTTGGTATAAGAATACAAGACGCTAGAAGTTTACTTTTGTCTAAATTAAACCAATGTATTCAAGACGAAAATGAAAAGAGAATAAAAATAATTCATTATGATGACTTTGCACTCAAAACGTTCATAAGTGGTCTTCCATATAATCTGCAACTTGTAGTCAGATTAAAGTACCCATCTTCTCTAGAACAGGCCATGTCGTTTATTACGGAAGAACTTAATTTTAAAAATTTTAGCAATAATAATAGTAGTAGTAACAAATCTTACTCTCAGTCTGCGTATAAAGCTATCCAAAAACCCCCATTCAACCCCTCAAAAATGCACCCGAACACTTCATACGTACCTAATTTCCCGGTACAGTATAATCATCCTAATTTCACCCCATATGGTTACACCAAATTTCAGCAATCACCAAAACCACAAATGCCATATTTATCACACACCCCATTTACACCAACATTCGGTCAAAATACCTATCAGCCAAGACCCAGTTCACAAATTATTAACAGGCAATTTCAAAATTTTTCTAAACCCAATTTTAATAAGAACCATTGGCAACCAGGAAATAGATTACCTTCTCAACAACACTCTAGATTCGCAAATCAGCGAACTAGTGCCATTCTAAGGAATCAAAACCAAAACCAAAATAGATATGCACCGGAGCCAATGGATACTTCATCTGGGAATTCAATTAGACCGAAAACACCATTCGTATCTGAGGAACTTTTCAATCAAGAAATTAATGAACATCCCTTTCCAACTGGCGAAAACACGAATACCAACCAAAAGTATTACGAAATCTTTGATACGTTTAATATGCCACAATGTCCCCAAGAATTGGAACACAATCCATTGCCAGATTTTGATCAGTTACTAAATGTACCAAGCGAATACCCTGAACATTGCTATTATCAAAACGAAACTCATCCTCAATACAATGAAACATCTCCTAACGATGAAAATTTTCAGGTGATCAAGTCTCTACCAAATCAGAGATAATATACATAAATAATATACACGCAAGGTTACCATATGTCAATATTCCCGAAATTAGAGCGAAATTCCTTATTGATACTGGTAGCACTAGAAGTTTAATAAAACCATCATTAGCAAAACAATATTATGCTAAGTGTGTAAAACACGAAGTTTTTAATATACAAACACCTCACGGCATTACTTTTCACAGTGAAACAGCTGATATACCCATATTTAAAAATTTTAAAGCACCTGGCCAACATAAGTTTTACCTTTTTGATTTTTCTGATAATTATGATGGTCTTATTGGAACCGATCTTTTAAGATCCTTAAAAGCTAACATTGACCTAAATGCCCTTAAAATAATTACACCAAATGCTATTGTGCCGATTGTTTATGATATTTTCCAAGGGAATAACAAAAATACAAATAACACAAATTTTAAACCTATTAGATACATCATTCCGGCTAGAACACAGCAAAAAATTAAAATACCAGTAAATTGTCAATCCGGAACAGGCATCCTTAAATATACTAACTTTGGCTGTAATGTTGAGATGCCACAAGCTATTGTAACAATTGAAAACAATTTTGCAACAACTACATTAACTAACCCTAAAGAAAATCCTGTAAAAATTATCATATATGAACCGCTAGAAATTGAAATAATTAACGTGAATGAAATTAATTTTATTGAAAAAATGGAAACGGATGAACCATATAATATAGATTACGATAACATACTCAAATCTAATTTAAGAAATTTACGATTAGGCCACTGTAACGAAGAGGAATATAAGGCCATTCGTAAACTCTGCTTTGAATTTAGGGACATATTTTATAGTGAAGGCTTGCCACTAACATTCACGAACCAAATTAAACATAAAATCGAATTAACGGACGAAAAGCCTATTTTTACAAAATCATATAGATATCCCGAAATTCACAAACAAGAGGTAAAAGATCAAATTTCAAAATTACTTGAACAAGGAATTATTCAACCCTCCACGTCTCCTTGGTCCTCCCCTATCTGGATCGTACCAAAAAAATTAGATGCTTCGGGAAAACGGAAATGGAGAATGGTTATTGACTACCGTAAACTTAATGACAAAACTGTTAACGATAAATATCCTCTCCCTAACATCGCGGATATATTAGATAAACTCGGGAAAAGCCAATATTTTAGTACACTAGACCTTGCGAGTGGGTACCACCAAATCGAAATGGACCCCACTGATATTCCTAAAACAGCATTTTCAACGGAAAATGGCCATTGGGAATTTAAGAGAATGAGTTTCGGGTTAAAAAACGCTCCATCGACATTTCAGAGAGTGATGGATAATATACTTAGAGGTTTTCAAAACGAAATTTGTCTGGTATATTTGGATGACATAATAATTTTCAGTACGTCCCTGGAAGAACATATTCACCGGCTTAGGCAAATATTTAGTAGACTAAGGGAAGCAAATTTTAAAGTCCAATTGGATAAATCAGAATTTTTAAAAAAAGAAGTGGCTTACCTGGGCCATGTTATTACACCTGCAGGGGTTAAACCAAATGCGGATAAAATCGAAGCAATAAAAGTATTTCCAATTCCCAAGACTCAGAAGGAAATAAAATCATTTTTAGGTCTTCTCGGTTGTTACAGGAAATTTATTAAAGATTTTGCGAAAGTTACTAAACCCATGACGGTTTGCTTAAAAAAGAATAACAAAGTCATTCACAGTCCAGAGTTTATTAAATCCTTCGAGATTTGTAAAAACTTGCTAATAAACAGCCCAATACTTCAATATCCAGATTTCTCAAAGCCGTTTATCCTTACGACGGATGCTAGTAACTTTGCTCTGGGGGCGGTCTTGTCTCAGGGAGAAATACCCTACGATAAACCAATAGCATATGCCTCTAGAACATTGAACGAGTCTGAAAATAAATACTCAACAATAGAAAAAGAACTGTTAGCCATAGTGTGGGCATGCAAGTATTTTAGACCCTACTTGTGTGGACGTAAATTCAAAATTTATACTGATCACAGACCATTAGTTTGGCTCTTTAACCTAAAAGAACCCAATTCAAAATTAGTTAGGTGGAGGTTACGGTTGGAAGAGTTTGACTATGAAATAGTTTATAAAAAGGGAAAACAAAACACCAATGCCGATGCTCTATCCCGAATTCAAATCAATGCAATAGAGAATGAAAGTATAATAGGTAATCCAGGTCAGGTAAATCAAGACATTGCCGAATTTTTTCAAAATTCGACGGAAAATAGTTACATAAACCCTCAACCATCAACGAACCGAAACTTAGAATACACAGATATAAACTCTAGACCCTCTACTAGCCGACAAACAAAGGACAAAATTTTAATAATTTCAGACGTCCTTTTAAGACCTGCGGACAATCTAAATAACAATCAAACAGAAAGAACAGAGGAACCGCCAAGACACACAAATAATCAAAATTCTTTTGAAACAGTACACACGGTAGGTGGAAATGATAACTTCAATAACGGCATTCCAATTCTTGATGAAATAATTAACAATAAAAACAACCAAATAATTATTGCAAACAATCCCCACAATCAAATAGATGTTAAAACAGAAAGTTTTCATAATCATAAAATTACACATATTAAAATCCCTAAGTCAAATAAGCAACTCATTCTAGAATTCCTTAGATCTTACACTTGTGAAGACAAAACCTTTCATTTATACTTCTATGACAAATCCATGTATCCCGTATTTAACCAGACCTATATAGAGCACTTTAGTCGTAGTAACTCGGAAATGATAATGTGCACCAAAATGGTAAATACCATTAAAGAAGAAGGCGAACAGATACTAATGATTAAATATCAACATGAAGGTAAGGCTAACCACCGCGGCATATCTGAAACTTTAGAAAAACTAAAAAGAAATTATTACTGGCCAAATATGAAAAAAGGTGTTAGTGACTATATAAATAACTGCATAATTTGCAACGAAACAAAGTATAATCGAAACCCACCATACGTCCCATTGTTATTAACTGAAACTGTAGGTAAACCTTTCGAATTAATACATGTCGATATATTTAAATTTGACAATCAACAATTTTTGACAATAATAGATGCCTTTAGTAGACTAGGTCAGGCTATACATATAGAAAGCAAAAACGCCATAGAAATATGTGAGTCCTTAATACCATACTTTTCATTTTACGGTACGCCCTCACGGATAATCTCTGATTCTGGAACTGAATTTAAGAACATAATGGTACAAGAGCTGTTAAAATTACACAAAATAAATATTCACTTTACGACTCCAGCCCACCACGAATCAAACGGCCTAGTCGAAAGATTTCACTCGACTCTGCTGGAACATTTAAGAATATTAAGAGAAATACACAAAAATAAAAATGTTCGAACTCTTATGAAGTACGCGGTAATTGCGTACAACAATTCAATACATTCTTCAACTAAATATACCCCTTTAGAACTTACCCTAGGACACACCAATGCAAGGGATCCCTCAGATCTGATAAAAGATAATTTCTTTAACGAGTACATTTTAAATCATAAGAATAAAATTGAAAACTTATACAAATCGATAAACCAAAATCAAATCAGCAATAAGCAAAGAATACTAGACTCCAGAAATCACTTGGGGCCGGAAACCTATCAGTTTACATTAGGACAAACAGTTTATAAAAAATTGGGAAGGCGAAACAAGAAGGAAAATAAATTTAAAGGGCCATTTACTATTATAGAAATTGTAGAAAATAATAAGGCGAAAATTAAAGATAGTAATAACAAAATTCAAACTGTCCACTTTAAAGAACTAAAACCAACTTCGGTTGTTACAGGTGGGGAACAGTGACAGTCTGTGACATTACTACCCCCAAGTTCCATCACCTCAACGATTATCCCGGCCTCCTACCTCTAAAACTAGGTTCAGCACAAAATATTATAGATCACTGGTCATTTATACAAATATTTGACATCACCAGTATTTTAGAGGAATTTAAAGAGCTTCAACAAAATTTTCTAAGACTAAAATTTGCTATAGAGAACTCTACATCACATAAGAGAGAATTCTATAACTCTTATAATTTGGTCGTTAATCTAGTAAATAGAATAAACAGACAAATAATCCAATTAAATCCAGTCTATAAAAGAACGAAAAGAGGGCTCATTGATGGTATTGGTTCAATAATAAGGGCAATTACTGGAAATTTAGATCAAGGTGATGCCTTAAGATACGATCAAGCAATCACATCGCTTTCAGAAAGCCAGCTCAAAATTAAAACATTAATGGCAGAACAAATTACGTTACTGCAAGCCTCAATATCAAAATTTTACAATGTGACTCGGACTCTTGAACATAATCAGATCATTTTAGAATCGAGAATAGTTCAAACTGAAATGGCAATCAAAAACATCAAATTAGAAAACACTGAAACTTATAACTTTTTTCTTATTCAAATGCTCCTATCACAAATTAGTGCCTATTACCAAACTATATACGACATATTTGAAAAAATCGAAGTAGCTATCAGTTTTGCAAAATTAAATACATTTCATAACTCAATGACTGAACCAACAGATCTCCTATCGGAAATAAAATTCGTAGAAACAAAATTAATATCAAGTAAGTTACCATTTACACCTGAGATCGAAAATATATTATTATTTGAACAGACACTAAATATTAAAGCATACAGTAAGGAAAACAAAATTGTTTTTATAATAGAAATTCCTATAGTTGAAATCGAGAATTACAATTACTATCATTTATACCCTCTACCGGTTCCAATCAATAATAACTTCCAAGTTATAATACCAAAATCCAAATACCTTCTCCTAAATGAGCAGAACTATATGTTCTCCAACCACAAATGCAAAGAAGTATCAAATCAAGAATTTTTATGTCAAGAAACGAACACCATGAAAATCGAACAATCGCCACCCTGTGAAGTGCAGATGCTCAAATATATGAAAAATAACACTTGCCACCCGCTGCTGACTAAAGTGGAGAATACCAAGATCCAAAAACTTGAAATCAATAAGTGGATGATCATAGCCCCTAAAGAAGTGGTCGCCGTACAACAATGTGGAAAGTCCAAAGATAACATACCTCTGGAAGGAACCTACCTAGTGGAAATTTACCCAAATTGCGACATATCAATCGATCAACATACCATGAGAACACATCAAGATTCACGCCATCATTTTGGAATTATGGAACTTCCCAAAGTCGATATCCAATATCAACTTAAGAGAGTAGAAGAGAAAGAAACCATCCCGATCAAACTGGACCCGATCAACTTAGAAGAAATAAATCATATACAAACGGCTTTAGAAGAGCAAAGAAGAAACATCCAAAATCTACATGAGGGACCCATTCGTATCAACAAAATCAGCCTATGGACCATCTTATTATACATTTTAATAATCTGTATTGTTTGTTTTACTTTGTATAAGTATGTTTTAGATAAATGGTTTCCACAAATCAAGAAGATCGATAAGGACAAATCTAATAATCAAGATATTGTGATTTGAACATTCCATTCCACTGCATGTTCAAACTTGGGGTGGGAGATGTTACATTCCACACCAACCAACATAGGATACAGTTACAGCCGCCAGCCATGAGAACTGCCATCTTGCAAAAATGCATAAGCCATCAGCCTGCTGAGATCGCATTTCATGTGGGAACGACGGTTGGAACCTTGCAGTCCATATCACTGCACAAGTGTACAAACTGCTGAATCGGCATTTCACACGGGAACGACAGAGCTCTGCATTCTGTGGAACTAAAGACTGGAGGTGGAAACGTAGTTAAGTGATGGTAGTGAGACAGTAGAGAGACATTATTAGTTTAGTCGTCTTAGTGTTAAGTTCACTCTTTAATATTTTGTAACAGTAGTTATATATTTTCATGTAATAATAATTAATAAATAATTTTTTATTCGATTGATCGAAGTCAATCAATTAACTCGCGGCTAAGATTTGTACTTTATAGAGTAAAATTTATTTAACTTAAGTCACAATAGTACAGTTAATAATGCAATATAAATTAAATGTTTTAAAATATAAAATATTAATATGAGTAATCCAAACTGTTAGGGCTGGACAGAAAAGACTAACTGACTTAAAAATAAATTTTTACATATATTTATAAACTACCTGTGCTTATATATTAGTCAATAAAGCCTTTGATTTGAAAATGTCCCAGACGCTGAGTGGATAGGAAATGCACAGGTGCATAAATCCAAAGTACGCATAATTGCTGGCCGATGTCTTGGCTTATGTTATATACCGGATGATCTAACCATAACTCCTCCGCGGCCAGATAGAAAATTTAGATGATGTCTAAAGTTTCAAGGTAATTGTCCAAGGGAATTTCTTCCAGGGAACTTCTTTCTTGTTGCATTGGTACTGTTGAATTCTTGAGCTTAAGTTGTTCCGTAGTCTCCATTTCCAGATGTTGCTACCAGGATCATAATTGTATACAAGAGGATTGTCCATATGCTGGTAGACATACTTATACTGAGAGGCTGAACTTGGGCGTTTCCAAATTTCATATTTCCAGGTGAGCCTGACCAATTGAACTACACATGATGCTGATCTGATTCATCGTTTCGCTTTTGCAGAGATAATCTCTAGCACAAATTGTTTGACATAGCTTGTGCTGTAAGTTGTGGCTTTTAAGGCTGTCAAGGGCTAGGTACGAGTTATTGGACTGGGGGATAATATTTAAATAATTTTGACTAGGACCTTGTTTTACAGGAATGGCACAATGGCCAAGTGTGATAACAATTGTAAGGATAGACTCGACTAATGAAATTTCAAAGGCAATTACTAATGTATAATTTTTATAATAACATTTTATTATGGATACCTCCTCGTATAAGCTACACTACTTGGATCAAGTTTGTAAGGAAGATAAGTTCCCAGTTTTGTTAAATCACACCGATAACTCAAAAAATAAGAGGCCAATTTTGATGAAATTTGGCGAGTGCCTTTCTTTTGCAAGTGGTTTGGACAAGTTCGTTAGTCAGGAAAATCTACTCAGTTGAAATAGATTAAACAATGCTTTGTTTTAATTAGATAGTCGGATTCCCCAGGTCCGTGCCAGTCCTGAGCTGACATTTAATGTATCGAATTTCGACCACCAAATTATCATGCATGTTTGTAAGAAAAGCAATTCGGGACGCAGCAAGTGCGATATGGTAGCGAAATTCTATTCAATGCTTCAAATTTAAATAGCTCAATTTTCTACTAACCTATAAGGTTCGATGGCCAGGAAACTATCTTTTTTGGGAACAATTTGTTTATTATCGAAAAAAATATTTTTCAAGCAATAAAGTTATTTTGATGAAATATGGGACATTATTTATACTATATGAAATATACTGGTAACCAGATTTGATGCCTGCTTTCTTTAAAAAAAACACACATATTTGCCATTTATAACATTTTAATGAAAATTCACTATCATTTCGAACTTACTGCGTCCAGAATTTTATAATATAAACCCGAGTACTAAATTTTGTTGCCCTAACTCTACTATTTCTTGAGATATAGAAATTTTCCTAAAGAAAAATCGAAACCTTCCGCAAAAAACCGGGCCAATTTTCCTGGCTAACAAGGTTATCCAAGGCACTAAACATTGCCACATCGTTCGTGACAAGTAACTATTAACACCTGAGTTTAAATACATATATATATATATATATATATATATATATATATATATATATATATATATATATATATATATATATATATATATATATATATATATATGAACTTAATAACTAATCAGAAATACCAAAACAGTTTCGCAATAGACAAAGCAAACAATTCTATGGTTGCTAGACAACTAACCCACTGTGGTCCAGCCAATCCCACTATTATTTCTATTGCTTACGTCGTTACCGTTATGTCTGGTGTCAAACGTCAACACATTAGATAAAAATGAAAATGAAAGAGGTTATGCTGTATACCTGAATTTAATATATTATGAAAATCAATTATAAAGAAGATATCGAGAACCACCAAGAGATATGATAAGCAATCACTGGATGTATATAACTGAGTCTATATTATACTATAATGAAAATTAAGGTAAGTAATTTTAATGCACTAATTGCATAATGTTGGACTAACAGCATAAAAAGTGTACTTAGAAACGATCGTTAGCAAGTGTACATTCTCTACATTAAACTATTACAGGTTGGTTTGTAGTCAATATCTATATGGTTGCAAAGAAATTACTGATGTTAAGCTGTATTTACCAAATTTCACTTGACACAAATAGTAAAAGACAGTTTAATGAGGATACAGTTATATGTGCCACTTATCTAGTTACTGTGACGTCGCCAGGATGTTCTGCGGGGCTGAGGGGCGTCTACGAGCCTTCCTAGTTGAAGATTGACTAAACTAATGCCAGGCTGCAGTCAGTTGCAGATGTTAGAGACAACTGTGGAAACTACCAATCATATGTATCCTCTGTACAGCTACCAATATTGTGAAGACTGCTGGTATGTGCGGGCCTGTGATAGAATGCCCTTTAAGGCAGATAAAAGTGACTGACAGTGGATACCTGCCTAGAGCTACGGGACGTATAAGAAATTTCCAAGAACTCTGCAATCGGACAAAATATCTCCTTCACCTCTAACATAAACTAATAAGTGTTTTGCTTACCCTTGATTTTTAAGGGGTCCTACACTGTAAACAATGTTGTGGCAGTTTTATCCCTTTCGGAAGAAAGTTACCTAATAACAGGACTTTCTGTGCAAGTGAGTATTTGATCCGTAACACTAAGAAAAGCACTAACAGCTAACAAAATACTTCACTTGCTTCTACTCACAACACATTTTACCAATTAATAGAAAATCCAGTAATATTTAAATTCCTTTTGCAGATAAGGAAGTGATAGTGAGATGATAATCAATGGGAAATTTTATAGCTTTTAGATCATTTTAGAATTTATCTCATTTTCATAAAAGGAAAGAGACATTGATGGGAGAGAGAAGAGATATTTGTCATAATAATAATATTGTAAATATCATGAGGAGCAAAGAAAAGTTTATTATAATGTGACAACATATAGAAATTGATACTGACTCCAGATATGTGTTCTAGGGAGGCTAGTTTGTACTCATATAAAGACATTTTGTCAAGATTTAAAAGTATATATATATATATATATATATATATATATATATATATATATATATATATATATATATATATATATATATATATATATATATATATATATATATATATATATATATGTGTGTATATATATATATATATATATATATATATATATATATATATATATATATATATATATATATATATATATATATATATATATATATATATATATATATATATATATATATATATATACTGTCGGGCCCTAACTATAATTGTATCGGCTCCAATTTTCAAGCAATTTTATCTAATGAAAATTAGCTCTGATGAGGAATGTTATTTCAAATGTTAACTACGTATGACTTGGCCCCGACATCTGCATAACAACAAAGTGATCCAGAACTTAGTAGGTGACACATACATATTGGCAATATGTTCGCAGAATAATTGACCATGTAAATCGCTATATATGTCGAAACGTACTTGAAATTAAATTCAGGGCCTATCAAAACCGGAAACTGAAACAATAATGAGGTCGATAATACACGTCTAGATGTGACATATGTAAATAAACTTATAACCGAATTTGATATTTATAACCTTATTGGTAAATACGCTGACGGTCCCAATCCGAGGGGCGGCGAGACAGGAAATACTGCAGACTACAGGAAATTATGTTCAACTCTATCCATATGCCTCTATTGTGTGATGCTGTTCTAAATCATCGATCTGATTTACTGCATATTCCACACAAATTGAGGTAATAAATTAATTCTACTACAGATTTGTAATTTTTCTGATTCACAAAGCAATAATCATTAAATTGTTATGGATGATTTACTGCTAACTACGTCACCTATACGTATGAAATGGATATTTTGACCCATTAAAAATTTCGTGTATCTATGTTCGTGTTTAGGTCGAATTTCACATGAACATCCATCGTATGTAGATGCAAGAAAAACAATGTTTTGTTAACGTTTCATTAAACCGAATTATACGAAGTATCAGGTGAAATGTAAACATTAATTTTTTTTCATGTTAAAAGGGTTTTAATGAACCCTGATGATTCCGTCGTTCTATATAGAACACGTCGGGCCTATTTGTTTTACCGGCAAAATCTGGTGTGGACTTTGAAAAAAAGTTATTAGCTTTACGTGTTTTTTATTCTAACTGTATTACAAGCTCTAATTGGTGGAAAATCTGTTCGTATTTGCAAACACGATATAAGTAGGCCGTTTGTTATTATGTTTCCTTTCAGTTGTTTGGCTTGTTGGATTATCTACAATATTATTTAATGACTTTCTCAATAAAACTTTATCGCGTTTTACCAACAAAAATAGTTTTTGATTAATTGTTTAACCCTAGAACGGATTAATTAAGCCCTTTTAGGCTCAGAGAGGTTTCGGTAACTTATGATGATAATAAGTAATAATTTCAAGCGGCTTGCGCATTTAGGTGAAGTCCCAACGGACGTTTATGGTTCAGGTGTATGAATCGGTTTCCCTTATAAGCAAAAATGATGACTCCTCCTCCTTGTACAAAAGATTCCGGTGGTAAAATACCCATCCATTCGGATCCCCAGGAGAGGGGTGTACAGGGGGCGCCAGCATTAAGATTTACCATATCCTTCTCGAATATATGTGGTCTAAATTCTAACCTGAGCTCCGTCCACCGATTCCTTTAGGCTAATAGACCCCCAACTTCTCTTCCTCACCGAAACTCAAATCAGTGCCACAACAGCTACTAATCACCTTAATTTCCCGGGGTATGAGCTCCTTACTTCCTTTGGATTGCATGGAGGCGTGTGCGCGTACGTCCGTAGCAATCTACCCTGCACCAGACTCCCCAATTTAGAAGCTGGAAGGAAAGACATACTATGGATAAAACTCTCTCTCAGGGCTGCAACTAAGTTCATCTGTTGCATTTAGCGGTCAACTTCTGACAACAACTTTGTCCAGGTCTTTGACTACCTTTCTGAAAAAACCGACCATCTGATTTCTGAATATCCTTTCTCCGAGGTCACTATTCTTGATGACTTCAATGTATATAATAAGGAATGTTTAGGATCTTCAAAAAACGATCCACAAGAAAGAGCAGCGGAGGCCTTTGCAGTCTGAAATTCTTTAGCTAATATGGTTCAGCAACCTACTTACTTTCCTTGCATCCCAACACACAGCTCAAATCCCTTGGATCTCCTTCTTACTACAAATCCTGACTGCTATAAGATACCAGTCACCCTGGGTCGCTCAGACCACGGCATGGTCACTGCTTCCTGTGCAATGCAACCCGAGGTCATACAGTCACCCACGTATCGTTTGGCACTACAACTCCGCGAACTGGAACGAAATGCGAGATTACTTTTCCTCATTTCCATGGGCGTCTGTCTGCTTCTCTCATCCTGACCCCTCTGATATCTCACAAAACGTCACCGAAATTATCCAAGCTGGCATGAAATTATTCATTCCACGTACACAGAAAATCTCTGCAGCCACTCAAAAGCACTGGTTCTCTAAATCCTGTGACAAGGCCAGAATTGAAAAGGTCAAAGCTCACAAAAAGATTATACACAATCCCAGCCAAGAAAATCGTCAAGCATTTAACGACGCAAGAAACCGCTATGCCCGCATTCTTTCTGAGGCAAAAAACTCGTTTAATAGCCACATCAAAAACAAAGCCATCCTAAGCTCCAGCAGCAGCAAACCCTTCTGGACTCTTGCTAAATCTGTTGGGAATAATTTCTGCAAGAACACGTTCCCACCTCTTGTCTCAGGGGATGAAATTGTTTCTACCGCCCTGGGCAAGGCTGAACTTTTTGCCTCGTTGCTCGCCGGCCATTCTACTTTCAACCCCCCTCCAAATGTTCAACCACCAACAGTCCCCACTGTCGCGCATAAAATGACGGATATCCCTCTTAAAACTAAAAAGATACGAAAGATGCTCTCTTATCTTAATACCAGAAAAGCCTCTGGTCTTGACAAGATCCCAGCAATTGTTCTCAAAAAATGCGCACCAGAACTTGCTCCTGTCCTGACTCTACTGTGTCAGATATCTTAAAATAGAGGCATATTCCCTAGTAACTGGAAAACTGCTCAAGTACAACCTGTCCCCAAGAAAGGATCCAAAGCGCTTCCTAGCAACTACAGGCCTATTTCTCTCCTTTCAATCGTCTCTTAAGTGATGAAAAAGTATGTAAACACCAAATTACTAAAATTTCTTGAAAACACAGTCTAATCCCCGACAGGGAGTATGGATTCCGTCAGCGCAGATCAACTGCCGACGTCCTTTCCTTTGTCACCCATTCTTGGAACAAGTCTATGGAACTACACGGTATATCCTAGATTGTCGCTCTAGACACATCCAAAGCATTCGACCAGGTTTGGCACGTAGCGCTGCTTAATAAACTACCGGCCTATGGCCTACCACCAAAACTCTGTACATCGACAGCAAATTTCCTCTCCAATCGGAGCATTTATGTTGTCGTGGATGGCCATTCATCTGAACGGTATCCAATTAATGCAGGAGTTCCTCAAGGTTCAGCTTTAGCCCCTACTTTGTTTCTTCTCCACATCAATGACCTACTTTCTAGCACATCCAACCCAGTTCACAGTTTCGCGGACGACAGCACCCTCTACTCAAATATACAATATTCTAAGCCTGTCTGTTTAGCCCAATTAGATGAGGATCGCAGACTCATGGAGAGTTCTGTCTCCGTGGATCTTCAAAAGTATTAGACTGGGGAAGTAGAAAGCATGTACAATTCAACCCCACCAAATCACAGTCTTGCTTTCTTTCTCATAAGACATACACCAGCCCTAGACCCATCACAATAAACAACCAAGTTATTCAAAGTAATGAGTCCTTTTCACCTGTTGTCATTTCTGTGGATCGAAATCTCAATTGGCACCAACATGTCACATCAATTGCAGAAGCGGCTGCTAATAAATTAGGTTTTGTCTTCCGGGCTCGCAAATACTTTTCACCAGCTAATCTCTATACCCTATATACTTCACAAATAAGACCAAACCTCGAATACTGCTCCCACGTCTGGGGTGCTGCTGCCGCTTCTACACTCGCTAGCGAATTCCGTTGAATGATTCTTCAAAGGTTAAAACAGCATTTTAAGTACATGTCAAAGGTTTATACCGTTTATGTTCAATGCCATTCGGACTGGGCAATGCTGCACAGACGATGCAGCGTCTGATGGATTCTATTTTAGGCCCTGTCTTGGAGCCACATGTCTTTGTTTACTTGGATGACATTATTAAAGCGACGAATTCCTTTCAACAACATGTCGATATTCTCTTGGAAGTACATCGAAGACTTTCTGTGGCTGGTTTAACGATAAACTTGGACAAGTCTGAATTTTGTTTGTCATCTCTTTCTTTTCTCGGCTATGTCATTGACAAAGACGGTCTCAGAACAGATCCGAAAAAGGTTGCCAGCATTCTAGAAGCCCCGTTACCAAATAATACTACTGAGGTACGTCGAGTCATAGGTCTGCTACAGTGGTATCGCAGATTTATTAGGGACTTGTCCACTATTAGCCCTCCGATAACCTTGTTATTGCATGGTCGCAACAAACGTCAGTCTGTTAAATGGACAGAAGAAGCAGAGGCGGCATTTAAAATCGCTTAAGGAACGTTTGGTTTCCGCCCCAGTTTTGACAAGTCCTAATTCCGAAAAGCCTTTTTCTATACAAACAGATGTAGGCATTGGCACTGTTCTTTTTCAAGAGACTCATGGTTTTGAACATCCTATCGCTTACGCTGGTCGTACTTTAACTAAACAAGAAAAGAAGTATAGTGTAACTGAGAGGGAATGCCTTCCTCTTTTGTTTGGTGTCGAACATTGTCATGGTTATCTTGAGGGTACTGATAATCTTCCTATTTTTACTGATCATGCTTCTCTGATACGGCTTCATCACCACAAGGAACTAACGGGTAGATTGGCATGCTGGTGTTTACGTTTGAGTCAATTCCCTTTTGACATTAAACATCGTAAGGGTGCTTAGACGCTGCTAACTTTTTATCTAGGCATATTTCACTGTTGAGTGCTACCGACTTGAAGCCGGATAACTGGTATCTTGACATGACAACAAAAAATAACGAAACTAATTCAGTTTCAAAGTGTTGACTCACATCATTCGGTGACTGTTTGTAACAAGTTAATTTGCCTTCAAGAAAATTTCTCTCCAACTTTGTGCTTATCACTCAAGATCAAAATTCCAGAGTCAAAAACCAAGAGCCAAAATCTCGTACACTAAAGCTCAAAACTTAAAAAACCAAAAACTATAACTTATTTGCAATCCAGAAACTAAAAACCTCCGTAATAAATCAAATACAACGTTGTAAAATTAATGATAGAAAATAACGTGCTTTTTCCACTTACAATCGCTTAAGATGAGGTTTGTCTCAAGATAAAATCACAGTTACAAATTTATTTATTTGACTGCGACACTCATTTTTGTGTTTTCTTAGGAAACAATGTTTATATCTCCGAAACTAACAAAGTTATGGCAACCATATCTAGTATGCTAGGTTTGATCACAGAAAGTATGTTACGTGTTTAAATTTAGATCTCTAGATTAAAAGAAAAAAAGGTTATAGGCATTTGAAGAAAAGCAATTCGAGTGTCACTGATGACCAGTCTAAAACGTACAAAAACAAAATATTTGGTGCGGATAACAAAATCTATTGTATATTACAGACAAATATTAACCTTTTTTTAGCGTAAAATGTCAAGAAATATCAGAAACTTTTATAGTTTTACCTCTTAATCGTTAGTGTCACGATTTTAAAAGTCAAATTTGGTAACTTTTAGGGAAAGAGGCTGGAACAAATACGGGTTATCTAAAAAAATGTCGCAAGAAGCGTGTTTTACTAACACTTCAGTTTCAGGTTCAACCGTTATTGTTCTTAATTTTACTATTTCCAACAAATGCATTTCAAATAAAGCCTTTCTTTGATGCTTTGGCAGTAGTCTGAGTTATATAGTGAACAAAAAATTTTGTACCTTTTTCGAAGCGTATTTCACGCAAGGAGGAGTGTGATATTTGGCACTGTTAAAGTTCATATGGAGAAGGGGTGCAGAAAGATAGAAATGTATGTATAATATGTGTTACAATTAGAATAAACAATTCTTCATTTTAATTGGACAGCCGGATTCCCCAGTTCTGAGCTAACCGCTAATTAATACGTAAAATGTCAAACACATACTGTGGTCAAACAGTCGCACTGAGATTATTGAGATATACGCTATGACAGAAGAACATCAATAAAGTTCAAACTTAAAAATTTAATGAATTACGGTCGAATTTCGACCACTGAACAGGCCCATTAGTATGGTTTAATACGCTATAATTTTTAGCGAATTTTTGGTTAAAAAAATCGTTCTTGAAGAGACGGCGACTTTTAGATTTTGAAAAGATTTCTTCAAATGAGCTTGAACTATCACCCCTAGAACCCATAAGCAGTGTTAATTTCGGTTTTTATCAGTTTGCATATTATATACAGGGTGACGCATTTCTACGGCAAAGCTCAATATCTTTTCCTCAGGGCTCGTCCGTGGCTTCTACGCCCCGAGAGCACTGCAGCCTTTGGCTTATCGTGCAGTCCCTTAGTCTTTTTACTCCACCTATTCCAAAATCACTGTGTCTGGAACTAGTCTGCACAGCGATTGGTAGGGTGAAGTTTTTTAATGCTCTGTATCCGATCTAGACTGACCGTAGTTCAGTTGTCTTTTGCAGTCCAAAGCTTTACACTTGCACAATATGTGCTGGGCTGATTCCTCCACCTCGCCGCAGCGTCTGCATACGAGGTCCCCCTCGAACCGCCCTATTTTATGCAGGTGTTTCTTGAGGGCCATGTTTCCCGTCAAAAGACCTGCTATGTCTCTGAGCTGTCCTCTGCTAAGATTTAGCAGCTCCACAGCTCTCTCTGAACTGGGTTTGTCAATTATTGACTTCCCATGTCTGAACAGTCTACCCAGTACAATTTGTGTTGGTTTCTGACCCAGGACTTAATAGCTTCCCTGGCAGTGCTATTTGTCACGCCCAGAACCGTTTCTGGTCCCATAAATGGTGCTGCTGACCCACTTTTTGCAAGACTGTCTTCTTAATTGACTTTGACCCCCGAGTAACTCGGCACACAGATGAGGGTGACCTCATTTTGCCCATCCAGGTCGCTCGTCTCGCCTCAGCACTCGGCACACACCAGCCAGGAATTTACCCGTGGGCTACGTAGGGCCTTAAGGGCTGCCTGGCTGTCTGTGATTATAAGGATCCGCTTGTTGGTGTAGCCCCTCCTCTTGTTCCCCTGCACACAGTGCATGATGGCGTACATTTCGGCCTGAAATACCGTTGTATGGGCTCCGAGGATAATACTATGACTTACTCTCGGTCCTTCCGAATAAACACCAGACGAGCGCGTCCCGTAGTAAGCCTGGCGTCTCTTCCCGCCATGCCTCGCGGTCTGGGATTTTCACTGTAAAGTAGAGCGAGAGTTCTGTGGCTCCCCCACTTCCTCCTCCTCGAAACGGTATGACAGTTGCTTTCTCGGGGCTCACACCGAGCCCTTGACGAATCGTCCACCTTTCCACCACTTTCAGTGCTGTCTGCATGCGCTCCGACACTGACTGTGTAACCTATTCTCAGACTATGATGACAATGTATTTCGCATAGCCCTGTACCTCATACCCCCCTCCCGAGAGCCTCCCTAGCCTACGACAGATCAAGGGAGACAGAACGCTCCCCTGCGGACATCCCTCCGCGACCCCCGCCAGAGGAGTCCCTCCCGCGAGCGAGGAGAACACCGCCCTGTCCCTGACTATGGAACCGATCTACCTGCAGCAGGTCTCTTCTATTACACGCTCCCTGACAGCTGCCAAAACCGATTCGAATGACGTGTTATTGAAGACCCCCTCTATGTCTATGAAGGCCCCCAGCGCCACCTCGCTGTTCTCCAGCGTATTCGTCAGTTTGAGCACCAGTTGGTGCTGTGCTGTTTCTGTTGAGACTCCGGCGTTGTATGCATATTGTCCGCAGTGTAGGGGTATGCTTCCAGTACACCGCCCCTAATATGGCGGTCGAGCAGTTTTTCCATTGTTGTTAACAAGAAGGACATGAGACTTATTGGCCTCAGGGACTTTGCCTGGTCTGTTGGACGCCTAGGTTTAGGAATAAATAAAACCCTGGCCAGTTTCCATGCACTCGGAATCCCAGAGCCAGGCTGGCCCTCATAATGAGGGTAAGCGCCGGCGCCAGTATATCTATCCCCTGTTGGAGCATGATGGGTATTATTCCATCAATAAACAAACTAGTGTTGTGCCCCAGTTCAGGGTTCTGGATCTTCATTCTACTGATCATCGTCTCCTGCGGGACGGTGTCAGAGATCCGTACGAGGACCTTGCGTCTCTTTGAGAGTTCTTTGGGCTTGACGGTTGTCAGGTCCGCCCCATCCCAAATCTGACCGAGACCACTGATCATTTTCCGCAAAGAGTCCCGCAACTGCTGGCTGGCACAGGTTATTCAGAGAATTCCCCAGCCATGCGCGCCCGGTGGAACTGAGGCGGGCTCTCATCTTCCTGAAGAGAGAAGAGAGTCCACCGCAGCCTGGATCAGGTCCGCCTTCCCCTGGTCTAGCGTGACATCAGAATGGCGTCTGTCAATCACCGCCATCCCGACGCCCTCCGCAGCCTCCATATACGAGCCAGTTTGCGTCGGTGTTCCGGCCCTGGTTCTTTTGGGACGTCTGTCTATAGTAGGCGTGCTAGAGCCCGCGCGCGGACTCTTCTGACTCGCACTCTCCTCTTGCGCCTTTACAGGTGCCCTGGCCCTTTTGATACGTCTGTCTGTAGTAGGCGTGCTAGAGTCCGAGCGCGACCTCTTCTGACTCGCACTTCACTATTGGGCCTTTGCAGGTTCCTCGACCGTCCACGTCCCGGTCGCCATTTTTTTCGCCCTCTGGAGCTTCCTTCTTTGCGCCCCGGAAATACGCTTGGACTGCCGGGGCCCTCTACCCCTACAATAGGGTCCTCACCGGTAGAGGGCCCCCCAGAGTGTGCGGACCCCGCTGCCCTCCGGTGGGACCCAGCCTCCAGCTTGGGTGTGTCTGTGGCCGAAGCTACCCCCCACACCAATCCCCCATATCAACGTCGGTCGCGAGACCTCCAGAGTCCTCTGACGCTGCCGCCCACTAGCTCGTCTCCGTTTCCGGAATAGACTCAAGGCACGAGTCTGTAGCCGGAGATACTCCTCGAGCCTCATTGGTTTTGGTTTTATATGTATTTATGATCTTTATGTTGTTCCCACGAGAATGGGGGAAATACTGTTCACACCATCAGAACTTCCCGTGTAGTGCAAGGCGGGTTACTCTGGAGGGTTGCCCGGTACTCCAGAGGTTCCGTTCACGACACCATCACCCTGGTGCCATCCATCCCTAGGCACGGGTCACGTGACACTGTAGATTGGGGGAGTTTATTTCGACCTCCACGTTTAGATCCGCCATGTTTAGTGATCAGCAGGGACACCTTGTGCACGATGCAGCTCTTCACCGCATATGACGGGCTTGGGAAAAGCTTCATAGAAAGCTTATGTTGTTGTTTCCGCTTCCTCAGCGTGCCCCTTGGAGTACTTTGGCCCACGACTCCTCGACCGCAAAGCTCAATATTACCGTTACCAGAAAAAAGAATTATACGTTAATTATAGGGTGTCTTGACCTGCATTATAGGAAATTATTTCGACAATCACACGGTGGCCCATTAGTCGTTGATGAAACAAATGTTCTTCTTTTTTAAATCTAACATATTATTGCATTGTTGCATTTTACATCGATTTATAATGTACATATCAAAAATTATTATACGCCGTTTTTACCAATAAATAGCAGATTGCCATGAAAATAAGAGAGGTTGTCGTTTAGATTATTCATAGAAAAATCAAGGTTCTGTATACAATTTGTTGTGTTTGCGTGGAAATCACTGTAAAGTTTTTTTGAAATTTTGGTAATTGTTAATAAATGTTTAATAAGCTATTGTAAAAAATATGTTTTAGGATTTTCGTGAAAACATTGTTTGCAATTTTTGTGTAAGTTTTGTCGAAAACATTTTTGTGAATAATTACATATTCAGAGAGATTGTTGTTAAGATTATTCGTAAAAAATATTGAGGTTATGTACACAATTTGTTGTGTTTCCGCAGAAACCACTGTAGAGTTTTTGTGAAATTTAGACAATTATTACTAAGCTATTGTAAAAAATATGGTTTCGGATTGTTTGCACTTTTTTTGTAAGTTTCGCCGAAAAGTTTTTTGCGCATAATTATATTTTGGCAGGCGGGTAAATATGTTCAACGAGTTCGTTTGCCAGAAAATCAGACCAGTTTGTTTAGGGGAATATTTTAAG
The DNA here is from genome assembly GCA_964006375.1 of Tillus elongatus. Taxonomy (NCBI): domain Eukaryota; kingdom Metazoa; phylum Arthropoda; class Insecta; order Coleoptera; family Cleridae; genus Tillus; species Tillus elongatus. The sequence goes on from OZ023262.1 coordinate 94,104,462, forward strand.
GTTAACTTTCGAACATTTTTGTACTTTTTCAAACAATAAAGTTATTTGGAGGAAATATGGTTAATTGTTCCACTACATAGGTATACTGGTAATTAGAATGGATTCATTAAACATAGACATATTTGCCGATAAGTCTTTTATAAAAAATCACTACCATAACGCAATTGCTGCGTCTAAACTCTTACTATTACTTGTAAATCCAGAGAAGAAATTTCTACATCTGTATTTAGTGCTACATAATTAGCACCGAAAAGTTATGTATGGTTTCACAAAATTAGGTTGTTGCTTTAATCTAACTATTTTTAGACCAAAACTATAATTTTAGTGAATTTTCTTTAAAAAAAATCACTATTGAGGAGATCCCGACTTTTGAATTTTGAAAAAGTTTCTTCAAATGAGCACTAATTAGGCCCCCTATCGGTGTATATATATATATATATATATATATATATATATATATATATATATATATATATATATATATATATATATATATATGTATGTATATTACACCGATAACTCAATAAATAATGGACCGATTTTGATTAAATTTGGTGAATGCCTTCCTTTTGTAAGTGGCTTGTACAAGTTCGTTAGCCAGGAAAATCAGCCTAGGTTTCCCGGAAAATTTTGAGTTTTCTTTCAAAAAAAATTTATATTTCCCAAAATAACAAAGTAAGGGAAACCAATTTGGTTCGCGGGTTTATGTCATTATAGGTAAATTACCTACCAAAACTTAGCTCTGTAAGTCAAAAGACAAAAAACTTAGAAGCATTTAAAAAACAATAAATTGGGGTTTTCCTCAAAACGTCAAAGTCGCGATTTAAAACGTCAAAATTGACAACATTTAGGCAAAGAACTTGAATCTAATACGGGCTATTGAAATAAAATGTCTCAAGAAGAATGTTTTACAAACCTTGAAGTGTTAGTTTCAACCGTCATTGCCCTTCATTTTACTAAAATATTCCAGAAAATTCATTTCAAATATACCCTTTCTCTCATGCTTGACAGTAGCCTTAGCTATAGGGTTTATCGTTTAATGGTATATAATTTTTGTCGAATCTTCGTGAAAAATCAATAAAGCTTAATATATCCGTTATTATACAAGATAGGAAAAAAATTGTATACATTAATTGTAGGGTGTCTTGAGCTACATCTTGAAAAATTATTCTTACAATTACAGGGTAATACAAATTTTCTTTTTTTATTTAGTCAAACACACTTTATGTTACTGCATTTTTACATTTTCCATAGAAATATAATGCATGTTTGTACGAACATAACTTCGGGTCGCAGCAAGTGCGTTATGGTGGCGAATTTTCATTAATTTCTGAACTGAACTGAACTGAATAGCTCAGTTTGCTATTTACCTATAAGGTTGACGAAGAAACGAGTTTTTTTCGGGAACACTTTAAGTTTACGTTGGAAAATTTTTGTATATTTTCAAACAATAAAGTCATTTTGATGACACATGGCACATTGTTTTGAATGAATTTTCTTAAAAAAAAATTCACTAATGAGGAGATCCCGACTCTTGAGTTTTGAAAAAAAATTCTTCAAATGAGCGCTAAGTAGGACCCCTAAAACACATATTCGAGGACAGTTTCAATTTTTATATGTTTATATATATATATATATATATATATATATATATATATATATATATAATATATATATATATATATATATATATATATATATATGTGTGTGTGTGTGTGTGTGTGTGTGTGTGTGTGTGTGTGTGTGTGTGTGTGTGTGTGTGTGTGTAACACACCGATAACTCAAAAAATAAGGGATTGATTTGATTAGATTTGGCGAATACCTTCCTTTCGTAAGTGGCTTGGATAAGTTATTTAGCCAGGAAAATCGGCCCAGGTTCTCCCGGAAAATTTTGTGATGTCTTTCGAAAAAAAATTATATCTCCTAAAATAACAAAGTAAGGGCCACCTAATTTAGGTTTACAGCATTATAGGTAAATCACCTACCAAAATTTGGCTCTGTAGGTTAAAAAACAAAAAAGTTATAGGCATTTAAAGAAAAATAAATTGGGGTTTTCCTCGAAACGTCAAAATCGTGATCTAAAGTGTCAAAATTGGCAACATTTAGGCAAATAATCTAGAACTAATACGAGGTTTGGAAAGAAAATGTCTCAAGAAGAATGTTTAACAAAGCCTGAAGTCTAAGCTTTAACCATTTTTGCCCTTAATTTTACTAAAATATTTCCAGAAAATTAATTTCAAATAGGCCCTTTCTCTGATGCCTTGGCAGTAACCTTAGCTATAGAGTTTATCGTTTAATGGTACATAATTTTTGTCGAGTTTTCGTAAAAAATAAATCAAGTTCAATACATCCGTTATTATACAAAATACGAAAAAAAAAATTGGTTACATAAATTATGGGGTGTCTTGAGCTACATCTTCAAAAAATATTTCTACGGTCACCGGGTGGCTTATTGGTCGTTGGTGATAGAAATTTTCTTTTTTTTTAATCGAACGCGCCTAATGTTATTGCATTTTTGCATTTTCCATCGAAATATAATGCATGTTTGTAAGAAAATAAATTCTGGTCGCAGCAAGTGCGTTATGGTGGCGAATTTGCATTAATTACTTCAATTTTTAATAGCCCAATTTGCTATTAACCTGTAAGGTTGACCAAGGAACCAGTTTTTTTGGGAACACTTTAAGTTTTCTTTCAAAAATTTTTGTACATTTTCAAATAATAAATTTATTTTGTTGAAACATGACACATTCTTTCTACTATATAGGTTATACTAGTAGCCAAATTTGATGCCTGCTTTCTTAAAACAAAGATACATATTTGCTATTGAAAATATGCTTATGAAAATTCACTACCATAAGGCACTTGCTGCGTCCAGACTTTAAATTTTTAAACATGCGATATCTTCGCGTCATGGCATAAGTAATATCCATGCTCTATATTTCACATCACGTATGAGTGTAAAACATTTCACGAAAAACCGGCCTCATTCCTATTATTTTGTTCGACATTCACATAATGGTTTCATGAAATTATAGTTCAAGACCGAAGTTAAAGCCAATTTGATATATCCTTACAAGTAGGGGGCGCTAGTCTCGGTAATACCACGTGGTCCGTGTGATTGGCTGGTAGTCGCGTGAGTTCGTGTCCAGGACACCATTAGTGCCCGCGGCTCTAGGATCAAACTAGGATTTACCTTTTGCTTTATTGCTTTTGTACCTCGTGTTCGTGCCTACTACCACACTGCCTGTCCCGCTTATTTGTTTTAATTGGAGTTGAGGAAAGTCTAGAAATGAGATTTTACTTAACTCGTTATTATTGTTATTCTTCGTTTCGACAGCGCTTATATTACGAATTTATTTCTAATTCGCGAGACTTAAATTGAAAGCACGAAAGAAACTCTGTTTGTAAATTTATTTACCGTTGTAAGATTTCCTCGAGATATGGAATACACACTGAAATGTAAAATTAAATTGTCCTTCTCAAACAATGAAATTTCTTTCTAAATCTTGAACGTTTATAGCATAATATTTAATCTTGCAGGAAACTCGCTCGTAAACGAATTACATTTTTCCAGCGATACTCTACGTTTCAGGAGTCTCGAGAGTTACACCAACAAATTTGTAGTTTAAGCAAATAAAAACAATAAACGTTTTTTCTACCATATTGCTTTTGCTGTTGCTATAAAACAATAACAACAAAAACTTTAGCTCGCTGCATTATTAACTTACTTTTAGAGAATTTCCGTAGACAAAGTCCGCTATTAAACATTTAGCCAGTAATTAGGTGATCATTGACAGCGATACACAGTGATAGGGCTTTATTTCCATGTCAACTAAATATATTAGAGCTGTGATTAATTGTTGTGCTCAATGATCATGTAGTCGATTGTGAAAAATCTTACACGTCTTGCCGCAACCAGGCATAAGAACTTCACAAATTTTCTATGAATGGCACGAACAAGGACCCCTAGTACCCAGCAGTTTGAATTGTTAGGTATTATATGAATATAATTGTTAAGGCGTCTCGCCTGGAGGATTAGACCTCTCAAATTTACATATTTCTTAATAGCCTTCTTTGTTATAATATTTACCATCTGTACAATGCAATTTTAAAGGCGATTAGGAATAACCCAACAAGGGTCATTTCTTGTTTACAATTGACCATAAGTCTGCTAACATATCTCAGGTAGATAGCGTAGGAAAATTCGATATTTATTCATGGCAGTTCTTCTATAGACTCGAAACAAGCAACACGCTTGTGCTAGCATAATCACTACTCATTTCGTAGAGTTCTCATGGACTCTAAAGCATACCATAATATAAGTAATTTTGTATAAGTTTACAGTTTCTTATTAAACGTTAAGTGTAGCGTTTAATTTAACAAAACATAATCAGGTACTTCGAGCTAATCAAGGAACAAAAACAAATAAAATGTGGTAGATCAGTACAAAACGCAATTAGACACTAATATTATTGATAACCGATAAGCTCTTTTTTAAACAAATCAATAATAAAAATATAGAACTGTATTAATTATCTTTGGGTGATGAATAAAAGGCCTTTTCTTTCCAAACAAATACTTTATTCCTTGTCCCGACGAGTTTCGACCTTACCTAACAGCTCATCCTCAGGGGAATCTATAATTTATAAAAGGCTGCGAGGGTACAACGCATGGAATATAAGATAAAATGAGGTAATAACAGCTAACCCCAACACTAAGTCAAAAAGGTTAATGGTTAACATGTCAAGCTACAAAGCTATAAGAACACAAGTATACAGTCCACTAACACTTTCAAAAGTTTGTTTGTCCAAAATAAGGACAGTATTCCAGCTCTCAAGAAGTCAGGTGTATATTGTTTGAAGTGTGGTGAACCCGATTGCAACACGGTCTATGTTGGCAGGACAGGTAGAGCATTGGGTCTTAGAATTACTGAACACCTAAGAAGCAGAAACCAACCCAATAACAACACTTCGATCTTTGGTTGCCATTTGAAGGAGTAAGGTCACCCTTTCAGCAAAGAAAATGACGCAACAATTCTGCATCCTTCCAATTTTGGTATTGAATAGTGTGTCATTGAAGAGATGGAAATTTATAAACATATCAATTGTTCTAACAAAAACGTACTTAATGTTTCCAATACAGACGTCACAAGTTTTTCAGTCCTATATAGTCAACTAGCAGATCACCAGCCCACACACCATCCAAGTGGACCGTGAGACAACTTAGTCAGGGGATCTGCTCCTTGGCTTCCAGACCTGCCATTTTGTTTTTAGTGTCCGTATATTTTCGAGTCGATTTTTCACATCTGTCAGTTGTTGGTTGCCATTTTCATTCTCGATTAAGAAGTCGACCTTACGTTAGGTCATTTTGGCCCACTCCGGACCTGTCCTTCGTTTTTAGCGTCTTTGTTTTCCGTGGTCGATACGCCACTTCTGTCAAATGTCACTTGTCATTTTCCCTTTTCAGTTTAAGGATCGACCTTGCGCTGAGATGTTCTGCAGGCTTGTGTTCTCCATCACGTGTTATGCACGTTTTATCTCACCTTTTAAATTTAAAACAGAAATTCTTTCTTGATTTTAACAGAGTTGTTATTTTCCAAGTTGTTAGCACTTCTGATACCAAATGGATCAATCCTGTAACAACAGATGAAGCATGCTTCTTGGGCATTCAACTGTATAGTTTTTAGTCCTGTTTAACAAGACAAGTAAGTAAGTTCGCCATCTTGGCGCTTTTTTCATGTTTTAAACAACTGTAAAAAACTCGCTTTTGTTTCAATTCCCATTCACTTGATAGGTTTGATTTTCTCTGAAAGTTTCTTCTCGGCTGCATGGCTTGCTGATGTTTGTGCTGTCTGCTCTTAATCCTGTTGTTGTCTTCAGCTTAAACTTAAATTTTGGAGAATTTTTAAGCTTTATGAGTTTTAGTATTAGACGTATTGTAATTTTTTGAAGATCTAGGACAGATTAGCTTTTATTGTGTTTCAGTTTTGACTTGTAGTTGTTTTTCATTTTTATTGCATGTAGTACTTAGTGACTGTACACTTGTGTTCTTATAGCTTTGTAGCTTGACATGTTAACCATTAACCTTTTTGACTTAGTGTTGTGGTTAGCTGTTGTTACCTCATTTTATCTTATATTCCTGCGTTGTACCCTCGCAGAAGTAGCCTACCGGAAAACTCAGTTTTTCTGACAAGCCTTTTATAAATTATAGATTCCCCTGAGGATGACCTGTTAGGTAAGGTCGAAACGCGTCGGGACAAGGAATAAAGTATTTGTTTGGAAAGAAAAGGCCTTTTATTCATCACCCAAAGATGTCAACCCCAAACATTTTGACGTTTAGGAACAGTACTCTATTAATTATGTTAACAGTACAAATACGGGATTCTAACTAAACTATCTTACATTAAATATTATACATTAAAAGAAATGAAATATAATATAATATTTTATGCGCAGTTAGTGGAATGTCCGCGACAATAACAACCATGTCGTGAGAAACGCTGATTAGTACGGTTTTATATAAACGGAATATTACAGTTGATCACATAACTCCCCCATACTTAAAATGAAGCCTTTCCTGGAAGCTGAATTGTTGACCTGCTAGATACAGATTAGTTTCCTGGTTCATCAGCTGATACCTGTTTATATTCGTGAACCTTAACCCATTTTAATAAAGAAGAGATACTCAATATCAAAAACACAAAGTTAAATACTATTGTTTACAAACAATGGGAATTAATGGAATATAACATAACAGAGATAAATATACTAACAGAGCCACAAATTCAAGATGATTAATATTTCACGCTAAGCCAAAGCTACCAGAATGACAGTGACAAGCTGTCAGAAACAATTAGGAACCAAACAGGCCGCTATTCAGGGGTTAGGTTACCCAAGCTACCAAAAATAAAAATACCAAATCACAGGCAAGTACAAGGAACGGACAGCATTCCAAAAGTTAGTCCAGAAGAAAATAGCGATACTTTACGTTTCAGGAGTCTCGAGAGTTACACCAACAAATTTGTAGTTTAAGCAAATAAAAACAATAAACGTTTTTTCTACCATATTGCCTTTGCTGTTGCTATAAAATAATAACAACAAAAACTTTAGCTTGCTGCATTATTAACTTACTTTTAGAGAATTTCCGTAGACAAAGTCCGCTATTAAACATTTAGCCAGTAATTTGGTGATCATTGACAGCGATACACAGTGATAGGGCTTTATTGCCATGCCAACTAAATGTAATCATGTAGTCGCTTGTGAAAATTCTTACACCTCTTTCCGCAACCAGGCATAAGAACTTTTTCTATGAATGGCACGAACAAGAACCCCTAGACCCAAGCAGTTTGAATTTTTAGGTATTTATATGAATCTAATATTATCGATTGCAGATAAGCCCTTTTTTAAACAAATCAATAATAAAAATATAGAACTGTATTTATTATGTTAACAGTACAAATACGGGATTCTTACTAAACTATCTTACATTAATTATTATACATTAAAAGAAAGAAATGAAATATAATATAATATTTTATGCACGGTTAGTGGAATGTCAGCGACAATAACAACCATGTCGTGAGAAACGCTGATTAGTACGGTTTTATATAAACGGAATAATACAGTTGATCACATAACTCCCCCATACTTAAAATGAAGCTTTTCCTGGAAGCTGAATTGTTGACCTGCTAGATACAGGTTAGTTTCCTGGTTCATCAGCTGATACCTGTTTATATTCGTGAACCTTAACCCATTTTAATACAGAAGAGATAATCAATATCAAAAACACAAAGTTGAATACTATTGTTTACAAACCAGGGGTGTAATAATTTGGGTTGAACTCTTTTGGAATTGGTACGATGGGATGCCTCTTAGGTTGAGTGTCTTCAAGGCGATCTTGGGTATTGTTATGTTTTCTTCATTTAATTTTAATGATCACTCGTTGAACAGTAACGGCTTTCCAAACTTTTTCTCTAGGAAGACTAATTCTTGTTGCCTGCAGAATATCTCGCAACCATTTTCTTTCAACAAATAGATCGCTTTAAGTTTCCTAGTAAGTGTTTATTTTTGGCAAATAATTGTCAGAGTTGCTTCTGTGGGAAATACTGCTTAATATTGGTTAATGTCAGGAATAATTTCTACGTTGTTACTTGTTCATAGAACAGAAAACTATCCAGGAGGGAATTCCTAATCGTGAAAATATATTTAATATTAATTTTTATATTACAATAGTTATACAAAAATTCGCTAGCATAAATCCAACTAATATATTTTATAATTAAGTAGGTCGCATAGAAATTATAATTATTGACCTGGAATTGCTCATATTACATAAATGATGAACAAGTAGGAATTGCAGAGTACAGTATAAGGAATGCTGACTGATGATGTTTGCAATTTGTGAAGTATGTCACATACAAGGTGATAAATAGCAATGTTTGTATACATTAAGAGACTTTTGACTTTTAGCTTTTGCTTTGATAATGTAGACGCTAATACCAGATTTTTGATTAGATTCTTAAAATGTAAAGACGCGAGAGTTTTTAGTTTAATTATGGACAGATTTTGTTTTAAATTTTATTCGGTTAAGTGAGTTTAAAAAAGTTGTTAATTCTTTTTATTTTTTATTAAAATTTTTATTAAAAATTACATCGTTACCGCGCCAATATTATCCCAGTTATAAAAGTTAATCCCTAATTATCCTTCGCTCATTAAACATGGTCCTTCGACGAGAAAGCAACCTATGCCGTTGGTGATACAGTGAGCATTAAATTCCTCTTTTAAATCAATTATCCTTATCAAACATCCTTTAACCCAAGTCTCCAAATACTTTTTTAATTTTAGGTAAAAGCAAATATAGGACAGAAGCGTCCAAATCCAAAGCAAGTAAAGGACAGAAGCGTCCAAATAAGGACACAGGCGTCCAGAAACGCACCAAAATAAGGTCAGTTGCAAATAAAGCACCTATACAGGGTCAAATAAGGACACAAGCGTCTAAGAAAGCACCAAAATAAGATCAGTTCCAAATGAAGCACCTATACAGGGTCAAATAAGGACACAAGTGTCCAGGAAAGTATCGAAATAAGGTCAGTTCCAAATCAATCACCTATACAGGGTCAAATAAGGACACAAGCGTCCAGGAAAGAACCAATATAAGGTCAGCTCCAAATTAAGCACCAAAACAGGGTCAAATTCAAAAGAATCAAGGACCCAAGCGTCCACAAAAAGCACCAATAGAGGGTTAAAGGCAAAATATAGGCCACGAGCGACCAACTAACCAAATTAAAAAAGAACTAGACATCAGACAAGGAAGCATAATGGAGGAAGCTAATACTCTGGCAGCAGCCCAGGAAGCAATAGGTAAATCAATGAACTATTTACTAACAAACATGAAGAAAGAACCAGTAAATAGAAGAACGCTTGAAGGGCTCGAGAAAAGAGAAAATCTATTGCAAGATTGGGCCAAAACTATAGCAAACAACAAACTATTAGAAGTATTAGGGCCACTAGAACACCCTTACTACGAGACTAGATACTTTGAACAAATGGAAAAAGTACCTAATGACATAAAAAAACTCACGAGACTCAAGAAAAACGGAAAGTCATGGTAAACTAATTTAATATTAGAGGAAGCAGAAATGATGGACGATGACAATGTACCGGGTGGCCAATTAAGCGAGGTAAGCGGCTATATCTCGGAAACCGTTTACCATAGAGCTTTGTGGAAAAAATATCTTTAGTAAATGTGGCCAAGAGAAATTGTTGGAAATTATTTTCAAGTTCGTCAGATGCCCGCTAGGGGGTGTAACACCAAGAGGAAATGGAAAAAATAGGATATCTCAGTAATATGTCCAAATAGACTGTATTGAAAATACCTGCAAATAAATTTCGTGTATATCACCAACAGTTTCTGTTTAAACTATTTTTCTCCAACTCTTCAGATAAAGTGGTGGGGGTAAGGCAAACATTGATTAGGAAAAAATGCAATATCTCGGGATCGCCTCATTGGAAAATATTGAAATTAGTGTCATTTAAAAGAGTACTTCTTGCCCTATCAACTGCATTGCAAGCCATGTCTTTGTTATTGTTACTGTAATCACTAGATTGCGCTTTTTAAAAATTTAATACATTTTATGATTTTTCTCAAGAAACCTAAATACAATGACATAAATATTACGACAAAGATAGAAAGAGGACTAAAGACCAAAGCAAGTGGTAAAAATCCCAAGTCTCTATCTTATGTTTAGCCGGAGATATTAATGAAAAACTGATAACACTGGAATTTAAACAAAACACTTTCAGCATTGACTAATTTAAAGATTGAAAACAGAAATTTATTAATTTGCAAATATAGTTTTATAGTTTTTTGTTAAAAATAAGACTTATTTACGCATTCCTAACGCAATTATAACTTATTCGTTCGGTCCAATAATTATACTCTAAAACTGAAATAGGTAGGCTTTGGAAAAAAGACAAAACTTTAAGGAAAGTCAAATTAGTTACTCTGAGTTCTTTCGTGTATAATTTAAATATAAAAAATGTTGTTTACAAATGATGAAGCCGTTGATATGATTGGTGCTTACTTTGAGTGCTTTCAAAATGCGGCAGTTGCTGAAAGAGTGTATGCAATGCGGTATCCGAATCGCCACCATTACAATAGAGTAGTTTTTCCTCGCTTGGTGCAAAACTTACGTAAAATTGGAAGCTTAAGGGGACCGGTGCTGCGGAGACCCCGTTTTGCCAGAACTGAAGAAAATATTATCAATGTTTTGGCATATATAGAATTTAATCCTCATGTTAGCACAAGAACATTGCATCTTGACTTGGGAATATCACGGACCACCATCCAAACTATTTAAAAAGAGTATAGGTAAGCTTATTATATAGTGAAATTCAAAATAGTTATTGTTATTTATCTCACAGGGATCATAATGACGGTTGTGAAAATAATCAGACGACAGTCGTATAAAATATGATATGGTAACACAACTTTATCTGCTGGCATTCATTAAAACTTAAGACCCTTAAAAGATTTGGATTTTATTTGCAATACGATGAAACTGACATTTTTTTACTTAATTTCATTGGTGTGAATATAGCGTTTGTTTGTCTTTATTATTGAATTAGTTAGCCAAAGATTCGTGTTTTATTTCTCGTTGTAGTAGCAGTAGTACTATATTGAATCTCATTATCGCACTATGGGCTGTTCACCCAAGCTAGACAGTTACATCATCAACCACAAAAATCTTCGCATATCAATAACAAGTACGTTTTCTCGAATTGAGTTGATTTTCAGGATATAAATACTATTTTACTCAAAGTCTATTGACAACATTAAAATTACCGCAACTGTTCAACATTCAACGTAGTAACAGTTAAGCTTTATGAATTGTTGATGACGTAACTGTCTAGCTTAAGTGAACGCCCCTTGTGGTATAATGGACAGCTTTATGTTACTTAAATCCGATAACATAATGCGTCTATTATGTCAGCAGATAAACATATTTTTATTACAATGTCCTTTTGAATATATAATGATACTTATTTTGATTTTTAGACTACACCCTTATCATATTGTTTTGAATCAAGCGCTGAATGAGCAGGATTATGATCGCAGGCTGGATCATTGCCATTGGCTTTTAGACATGATCAATGAAAATCCTAATTTTTTAACGCAAGTTCTTTGGACGGACGAGGCTACTTTTCATAGCGACGGTAATGTGAATTTGCATAATATGCATTATTGGTCTACTGAGAACTCCCACTGGATGCGAGAAGTTCAACATCAAGGACGTTGGAGTCTTAATGTATGGTGTGGCGTAATATGAGGTACAATTATTTGACCCTATTTCTTTGACCAGTCTCTTACTGGTAACCTCTTCTTGGAGTTTCTAAGAAATGATTTGCCAGTTTTATTGGAAGGTGTGCCCCTTGAAACCAGGCAAAATGTGTTTCTGCAGCTCGATGGTTGTCCAGCACATTTTTAAATTAATGTGAGAGAACATCTCGAGGCCACCTGACTTAACATGCTTAGACTTTTATTTGTGGGGACGAAGAAAGGACCTTGTCTTCCAAAAAAATCCTACGAGCAAGGAAGATATGAAGAATAGAGTCCGAAATGCAATTCGTAGTCTGTGAACAGCGGAAGTGGAAGCTGCCGTTTTTTCTACCCGAAATAGGCTCGAGCAGTGTGTATAACGTGACGGCAGACACTTTGAGCATTTAAGGAGACACTAGAGTGCTTAACTTTTAGAATTACATACAGAGAGAATGAAATATTTTGTTTTAGGTTTCAGTATCAGTTTTTCATTAATATCTCCGGTTAAACAAAAGATAGAGATTTGTAATTTTCACCACTTGCTTTGGCCTTTAGTCCTCTTTCTATCTATCTAGTAATATTTATATCAATGTATTTAGGTTTCTTGAGAAAAATCATAAAATGTGTTAAATTTTTAAAAAGCGCCATCTAGTGATTACAGTAACAATAACAAAGACATGACTTGCAATTCAGTTGATAGAAAAAGAAATAGTCTTTTAAATGACACTTAGTTCAATATTTTCCAATGAGGCGATTCCGAGATATTGCATTTTTTCCCAATCAATGTTTGCCTTACCCCCACCACTTTATCTGAAGAGTTAGAGAAAAATAGTTAAAACAGAAATTGTTTGTGATACACACGAAATTTATTTGCGGGTATTTTCGATACAGTCTATCTGGACATATTACTGAGATATGCTATTTTTTCCATTTCCTCTTGGTGTTACGCCCCCTAGCGGGCATCTGACGAACTTGAACATAATTTCCAACGATTTTTCTTGGCCACATTTACTAAAGATATTTTTTCCAAAAGCTCTATGGTGAACGGTTTCCGAGATACAGCCGCTTACTTCGCTTAATTGGCCACCCTGTACTGTCCAGCTATGGAAGAAATCGGGACGAATTAAAGAAACAATGGGAATTAATATTTATTGTAGAAACACTCATTGGTGTAGGTTTAAATATTTTCATTATCTCTAAAAACATTTGAATTTTGATTTGGAAATTGATTTCTTCTAGGAAAATTTGGGGTGTTATTAAAATTTTACCTATAATTAAAAGAAGCTTGAGGGTTATGAGCATAATTTGTTAATTGAGATATTGAGTTTTGCGTCATTGGTTATGATTAAAATTTTGATTATTTGGCTTGCTTTATAATTAGTATTTTGATTAAGTACACTTGGAGAACCCAAATCACCACAACACATTTTAAAAGACCTGACGATCGTTTCACTAACCAAGTTAGCGTCAACAGAGGATAAAACATTCTGTTTCATCTTCTGATGACGCTAACAAACAGAATGTTTCATCCTCTGATGACGCTAACTTGGTTAGTTAAACGATCGTCAGGTCTATTAAAATGTGTTGTGGTGATTTGGGTTCTCCAAGTGTACTTATCAGTGCTCATCACAGGTTCCAAACTTCACTTAGTATTTTGACTATTTTGATATTTAAATTTTGGACGTATATTTGTTTTTTCGACCATATTAATTTGTAATTGGGAATCGTTAGTTAACATATTAAAGCCGTATTTAATTCTACAAGATTTTTAGTCCTAATAAGACGTTCTCTCTCAAACTCACGTAAGAATATGCGAAGCGTAAATTCACGAAAATAGCCTACTAAGCCATTTGTCTGGATTTCAGTGCAATGTGTAGTTAAGTATGCAGTTTGTAAGTGAAGTGAACGTTGTAAACGGGTATGGAAATCAAACAGCATTTTATTATGTGCCTGTTTGTGTTCAGTCACTTCAATGTTCAAACTATAACACTCGCTTTTATCTGAGTATGTGCATAACAGAGCACTTTTAGTGAATTTCCGTAGAAAAAATTCACTAATGGGGAGATCCCGACTTTTGAATTTTGAAAATTTTTTTGCAAATGTGCCCGAACTTGGAACCCTAGAACCCATATCCGGGGTCAGTTTCAATTTTTATATGTTTATATATATATATATATATATATATATATATATATATATATATATATATATATATATATATATATATATATATATATATATATATAGTTAAATAAGGCCCTTTTGGCTTTATGATAAAAAATAATTTATTTAAACCCAAAAAGTACTATTAATTAACAAAGTGATTAATTACAAGTTACAACTAACGAACTATGAATGTTGTTAATCGTGGACAAGTAAAGAATGAATCTAAATCTAAATTAACTCATACTTATAAACTAGGTTTGATTATGATGCAGTTTCTAATTGAACTCTGTGACTGTGTGAGGTCGATGTCATGCTGAGTGGACTAGATCGGGCCGGATGTCGTGGTATTGTTCCTACAGCAATCGGCTACCAGGCAACGTAACTCCTCCATCCCTAATGTGAAGGACGTCCTCGTTCTTTTCAGTAAGCTCTTCAGCTGCACATAGGTTTTTTGATTTGCGTAGCATGGCCTTCTTCTTGAACTTATGTATGGAGATGTAACACAAGATGACCACTAGGATGACGGTGATTATGGTAGTCATTCCCATGTGTGTTGAATGTACCAAAGGATGCAGTACATTGTGATGCTTCCTTTGCTCCATCTGACTTTTCAACTTGCTGGCTTCCTTGAGATGAATTGGATTGAATCTTATGATATGTTGCGGCTGTGGCTGTAAGGGTTGTATCAACTCGGGTACCCATGTAATGTTTGGACTGGTTTCTTCATAAGTCTCTCCATTTATAGATATCTTGCATCGTTTTTGACTGGCTACGAGGGTGTTGGTTGTGGTAGTTTGTCTGTCTAGTCTTGACGGACACTCTTCTGAGATGCTGGTCTTCTGGTTAGTGATCAGTAAGATATTTCCATTTCGGAGTTGAACGGATGCTGTGTAAGAATTGGTTGTGGTGGCAAAGAGGCATGTTGATACGTTGTCTAATTTGCATCTTTCTTCATGGGGTTGGTCAGTACATATTATGGCTTCTTCGACAGCTGGGCATTGTTCTGCTGTCCACAGATTTTTCTGCGGTGTTTCCAAATAGAAGGAAGCAGGTGGTACAAGGACTCTATTGGTTTGAGGTGTTGGAATGATTCGAAAATATGCTCCTGATGTGGGATGTAGGATAGGAACCTTCAGGAGGCACACAATTGTATCTTTTACAGATAAAACATTAAATTTGGTAAATTCTAAAATTTTGAAAATGTGATTTTGGTCAAAACTAATTAATTCATCGTTATTATAAATGAGTTTCAGATGTTCTCTAATGACCTTTAGATCTTTTGCAGTAAATATTTCTATGTTGGTTAATTGATTGAAACTAAGTGAAATTGTTCTTTGTAATACTTTTATATTCTCTAGTAATTTTGAACTTAGTGCTATCTGAAATTCTACAACAGCCTTATATTCTGTTTCGCGTTGCATCACATCTAGGGTGATTTTCAACGAGTCTAAATTTTTGTTAATCGACTCTTGTTCCTTTTCGAATCTTTGAGTCATTATATTGGCAAACGAGTTCAAGTTATCTAATTGAACCATTATCTCGTCTTGATTAGCATACAACGATTCTACGTTTTTATTGATTTCTTTTAGATCCTCCTGGTCCAAATTGCCAGTGATCATTCTTATAACCGAGCCCGCGCCATCTATGAGACCGCGTTTGTATCTAGTGTGTGTTAGCTTTTGTAATTCATTTCTTATGATTCTTAGTTGACTGTTTAGAATTCGTGTATAATATTTGTTGATGGAATTTGACTTAATTTCACTAATCTGATAAGCGTTGTATATTAACTGATTATAGTTTTCATCTATAAGGGTGAGATTAAAATAAAAATAAAATCTATGGTAGTGATTTAGGATTTTGGCGATTCCAACATATTCTTTGAAATAGCCGTTAGTTTGGATGGGTTGAAGTTGAAGGAGTATGGCTGTCCTCAGACATAGGCACAGCAGGCTGTAAAGAAGGAAATTTCTTTTTAGTTCTTTTGGTTTTATTTAAATGAGCCGTTTGTTTTTTCGAATGGGGAAGAAGTATTTTATTGCGTGGTAATTGTATAGGGTCGGAATAAATTTTATAAAGGGGATCTGCCTTTCGGATTGGTGGTACTCTTACTGCAACGTTTTCTTCATTAATTTGGATGTTTTGTTCTCGAGTTTCGTTGAATTTCTCGAGACGTTCTGTTGCTTTATGCTTTTGCTTTTCATAAATAGACTTGTAAAATGGAAGTATTTCTTTTAAGCGTCTATTGTTATATTCCTCGAAAACTGTTTGATGAGGATCGATCGGTGGTATGTCATCATATGGGCCGTAGAGTAGTTTGAAAGGAGAGTGGCCTGTCGAAGAATGTATTGATTGGTTGTATATCAATACGGCAGTGATCATGAGTGATTGGGGGCTTTCTTTTGGGTTCTGAATTTTTAGTACACGTATTTTTTCTAATAATGTCGAATGTAAACGTTCTACGGGAGAATTTGAATTTGGATTTTGAGGGGTAGTAATGTGTAAATTGATTTTAAATATGGAACAGAACTCTTTGAGTACAGCATTTTCAAATTCGCGGCCTGGGTCCGAGACCATCTTAGAAGGGTAGTTGTGGTGAGAGAAGAAGTGACGTAGTTTGTTAACGATGGTCAGGGCAGTAGTATCGATAATGTAATATGCTTGCGCATATTTACTGAACAGATCGACGATGGTTAAGAACTTGCAGTTATCAAAGCTGAATACGTCGATGTGTATAACTTCGAAGGGTCTAGAAGCAATCAGTGGTCCTTGAAACGGGGGTGTGTAAGGGTTACGATCATATTTTGCCTGAAGGCATACGTCACATTTATTAATAAAGTCGTTAATTTGAATTTTCATGTTAGGCCAATAAAATTTTGTTTTTAGTTGTGCGTACGTCTCGTTAATGCCATTATGGTTTTGTTCGTGATAGTCTTGTATTGTTCCTTTTTGTTCAGTAAGTTTCGTTACGTCTTGTAATCGTTTTGTACATTTAATTATTTTAACCGAACTACTGAATAGATTGGAAGCTATTATTCTAAAGTAATGTTCGAGTTGTGGGTCCAAGAATAATATACCGTAATTATTATTAGGGTTGATGTAAGATTTTAAGAAGTCAGTCATCTGTTGTAGTTCGTGTTGTCTTTGGATGTATACTCTGTAGCATTTGTTTTTAAATAAGTTGTCTGTCTTTATTTCGTTATGAGGTCTGTAATACATAATTATCTGATATTTGAAGTGATTTAAAGGGTTTTCAGAAATGGGCATAGTAAAGACGGGGTTTTCTGCAGAAGTGTGTTGTGTTTGTGAGTCAGAATGTCGTTCGTCTTCCTGAGTGTTAATACCTAAATCTTTAAGATCGTCGTCGTTTAATACTCTAAGCTCTGATGGATCTAGATTATTAAAAATTGATGCCAGATCATCGTCGTCCTCAACTGCGTTGATTTCGACACGAGATAAAGCATCGGCTACTACGTTTTCTTTACCTCTTTTATATTTAATTTCGTAGTCGAACTCTTCTAATTTCAAACGCCATTTCACTAAACGTGAATTTGGCTCTTTAATAGAAAATAACCATACAAGTGGTTTATGATCGGTTTCGATCGTAAATTTATTTCCAAAAAGGTAAGGCCTAAAGTGCTTAGTGTTTTCGACTATTGAAAGGAGTTCCTTCTCAATTGTTGAGTAGTTCCTTTCAGCGGAATTTAAAGTGCGGCTATAGTAAGCTATGGGCCTGTCGTTTTGTGACAAAACGCCTCCTATAGCGATATTACTAGCGTCAGTAGTCAGGTGAAAAGTTTTTGTAAAGTCTGGATACATCAGTATAGGTGAATTTGTAATAAGGTCTTTGGCTTGTCTAAATGCATTTACGTATTCTGTATCGTTAATGTCAATTTTGGAGTCTTTCTTAAGGCATTTGGTTAAGGGGAAGAGGATTTTTGCGAAATTTTTAATGAAGCGGCGATAGTAGCCTATCAATCCGAGGAATGACTTTATTTCTTTTTGGGATTTTGGTATTGGATAGTTCTGTATAGCCTTGATTTTATTAGGGTTAGGACGGATTCCGTGGGTCGTGATTACGTGCCCAAGAAACTCGACTTCCTTACGAAGAAATTCGGATTTGTCTAGTTGGACTTTGAGGTTAACTTCTTGTAATTTTGAAAATATCTGTTTTAGATGTAGCAAATGTTCTTGTAGGGACTTAGAAAAAATGACGATGTCATCCATGTATACAAAACATGATTTATAAAGGAATTCCCTAAGGACATTATCCATTACGCGCTGGAAAGTGCTCGGAGAATTACGCAACCCAAAGGGCATGCGCACGTACTCGTAGTGCCCATTATTAACGCTAAAGGCAGTTTTCTCTATGCTGCTTTCACCTAATTCAATTTGGTGAAAACCTTGGGCCAAATCAAGTGTAGTGAAATACATGCACTTGCCTAGACTATCGAGTATCTCATCTATTCGAGGTAAGGGATATTTGTCGTTAATGGTTTTCTCGTTCAGCTTTCTGTAGTCGATAACTAAACGCCATTTACGTTTTCCCGATTGATCCATGCGTTTAGGCACGATCCATACAGGAGATGCATATGGTGATATAGATGGTCTGATAATTTTGTTATCTAATAGCTGTTTTATTTGTTTTTGAATCTCTACTTTGAGATTGTAGGGATATCGATAGGATTTGACATGTACTGGTTCGTCATCTTTTGTGCGTATGTCATGTTTAACACAGTTAGTGAACGTAAGGTCACTGTTTTCATGATAAAATATATTTTTGTATTTGTTGCATAAGGAAAATAATCTTGATTTTTCTTCGGTATTAAGATGCTCTACTCTTAATTGTTTTAAAATGTTAGGTTGGTTTTGTTTTATTGGTTCGTTAAGTTCGTAATAGTTTTGTAAGGGAGTGACTTTAATTCGTTCGTTGAAGTAAACTTCGACGTTGTCAGATGTATTTTTTGTAATGGGAATTGTGCAAATGCCAGAATGAGAAGTATCTATAGCTTCTTCTACAGTTACAGTGTTGTCGGATAGTTGGGGAATCAGAACGGTTCCATTTTCTACGTTAACAGGAATTTTGATACTATTTACGCATATTTGTTTAAAGGGCTTAAAATTTTGAGGGTTAAGTTCGAAATAGAAAGGGATCTCTGTCTTGCCTAACGTTATAGTCTGTGTCTCGTAGTTTATACGTGCTTTCAATTTCTGGAAGTGAGCAGAACCGATCAAGGCGTCGAAACGATCATGCCATTGCATGACATGAAAATCGAAGGGGAATTTAATGCCATATTCTTGTAATATAGGGAACTGAATGTTATCAATACCTCTGGAAATTTTGCCAACGGATTTCATGGCGAAGGGTTTTTGATAGAGATATTCGCTGAAAAATTCGTAAGCCGGACCTGGATTCATGATGCTATCAGACGCACCACTATCAATGAGTATTTGTAGGCCTAAAGAGGGTAGACAGAAGAAGGGTAGTTTGGGTTGCATGGCAATATTATTTAAGTCAAGTTTTATAGTGTTTCCGAGGCTGTATTGTGAAAATCCTGATTTTCACCATACGGTTCCTCTGGTCCCTCGAGTTCCTCGTTATAGAAGTCCTCATCAGGTTGATAATCATTATCATCCTGGTATAAATAGTCAGGCTCTTGTTCCTGCTCTTGAAAAGTTTGGTTGTTATTTATTTGAGGAATGGGGTGATTTGTACGAGGGAGATTGTTTGTTAGGTTAGTAGAAATTGACATAGGGGTTGCCTGATTATTAATTCTTCTTCCGAAGACTTGTGAATTAGTGGGGTAATTTCGTTGTTGTGGAATTGGTCTTAAGTTTGAGATAGGTCGGCTTGGAAAGGGTTGTCGAAACGTTGGTTGTTGGTTATGACTTTGTGGGGGTATTCTCTGGAAATTGGGCCGATAGTTGTAATTTTGTTGGGGTATTCTCTGGAAATCGGGCTGTTGGTTATAATTTTGTTGAGGTATTTTCCGGAAATTGGGGTAGAAGTCGTTTACCTTCCTATTAATTATGTGGGGTTTTTGTTGCTGAGGATGTTTGTCGTTTTGACGGAAATGAGATTCATCCTTGTCTTTTATGACTTTTAGGAAATTTACTTGCATCTGCTCGTTATCAATGCGATGGCATTCGAGCAACGCTGTTTCCAAATTAGGGATGTTTAATAACCGTAAGTGACTGTGATATGGTTCGGCTATTCCTATTTTGAAAGAAGTAACAGCTGCTGTTTCGTATTGCTGTTTCTTGTAGGTTTTTATAATGTCGTCTAGGGCTTGTAGGGAAATATGTTCGTTTAACATTTTTAATTTGTCTTGTATAGTGTTGTAAAAATCAGTGGCAGTTTGAGTTTTACGCATATAACTAGTTCGTAGATCTGTCATTAAAAGGTCTTCTGATCTAGGGTCTGTATATTGGGCCTTAAGGGCATTTTCAATATTTTGCCAAGAAATGTCGTCTAGTTTCATAAGTATATCTCGGGCTTCACCTGTGATTTTGGCCTTAATGAATTCAATAATCATTCGGTTACAATGTAGGTCGTCAGGTGTGTCGCCTTGTCTTTTGTAACATAGGATATAAGTGCGGCATTGATTCAGAAAATATGCCAATTGTTTTTGTCCACCATTGTACTCAGGAATCATCGCCGAAGCTTGACAGATTTGGGTGATTGATGCCTCTGACATGTTTTGGAAATTAGGGGTTTCTGATGAATTAAAAATGAGTGAATCTGCGGTTAAATTTGGCAAGATTCTTTCCGGAATTCGGGTAAATCTTATGGGAGATCTTTCACGAAGGCTCATGTAATGTATTAATAGATATAAAGGAGATTTTCTTTTTAAATATTAATTACAGGGTAATAAGGGTATAATTTTTTTTTGTAATAAGTAGATAAAAGTTGTAATTAATAGAATAATAATCACTCTTAAAAATAAATGTTTAATTCTAAAGTAATCAATAATTTATAACTAAAAGGTTAATTAATGCGGTGCAAAATATTATAACTGTATAAAATCTTAATGCTTTAAAATATTTCCGTTAAAATTGTTTATCTAGAGAGTTTTTAATTACAGTGGATATTTATACGATAAAAAATTACTCTAATTGTACTAAATGTTTTAATTTCTACGCTGACAATGCTTGCTTGTTATAATGTGTATTCCAAAGCGTTTTATCTAGTTACAACGGATATCACACTATTCTGTTGAAATTGAATCTTTTATAATATCGTGTCTGTAAAGTTTTTTATTTTGTCATCAGTTTTTTACGTACAACGACTGAATATCAAATTAAATGCGGCGGTTAACTAAGTGCATGCAGTGTTTTTATTAAACAACGACTAACTTGTGATACTGAGTTAATTTTAGAGAAATTTCATTAGATAAAATATATTTATTAACGTAATTATCATTTAATGCTAAGAATTTGTTAAACTGTATAAAAATAATTCTGCTTTATTTAATGTATTTTCGAAAAATTAAATTTGAAAATACAGTAAAAATGCTTGTCTTTATAACTTGTACTATGAAAAAGTACCTTGTAATAATATCAATAATTATTCGTTTAAAAAATAAGGCTTGTATGTAGTAAATTAAAAGAAATTTGTTAACGCTATTAACAAAATATTAATTATAATAGGTATCACGAAAGAAGATAGCTTTGTGATAATATTAATAATTATTAATAATCAATTATAGGGCATTTATGAAAAAAAAGGATTTTTATGATGCCTTAAATATAAGTATTGCCAAAGAAAAACTTTGTGAATACTAAAAATAATTTGTATTTACGAAAAATGAATTTTGCAAATACATAAAAGACACAATTGCATAGGAAATGAAAGAAATGGAACAACTTACAGAAGGGAAACTGCTTTGTTGGTCATCTATGGCTTTTCTTCCAATGCCCTTGCTATTTCTTCTTGGATGGTTCTTCCAGCACAAACGTTCAAAAACGACCGACAATTTTGCTACTTTTAAGTTGCCAAAACGTCGTTACTGGATACAGTTCGCAGCGCCAGTTAAATAAGGCCCTTTTGGCTTTATGATAAAAAATAATTTATTTAAACCCAAAAAGTACTATTAATTAACAAAGTGATTAATTACAAGTTACAACTAACGAACTATGAATGTTGTTAATCGTGGACAAGTAAAGAATGAATCTAAATCTAAATTAACTCATACTTATAAACTAGGTTTGATTATGATGCAGTTTCTAATTGAACTCTGTGACTGTGTGAGGTCGATGTCATGCTGAGTGGACTAGATCGGGCCGGATGTCGTGGTATTGTTCCTACAGCAATCGGCTACCAGGCAACGTAACTATATATATATATATATATATATATATATATATATATATATATATATATATATATATATATATATATATATATATATATATATAGGTATCATACCAATAACTCAAAAAATAATGGGCCGATTTTGACAAAATTTGAAATGTATTTTCCTTTTGTAAATGGCTTGGATAAGTTAGTTAGTCAGGAAAATCTGACTAGGTTTTCCGGGAAAATTTTGAGTTTTCATCCGAAAAAAAAATTTTTCTCAAAAAGTTAAAAAACTATGATAACCAAATTTGCTAGGTACATTTACGATATAAAAAGGAAACTATATACCAAAATTTATATTTCTATGTTACAAGAAAAAAAAGTTATAATAAAATATTTTGTACCATTTCTATGAAAATTCACTTAACGCACTTGCTGCGTCCAGACTTCCTAATTTTGCCCATTTTTCGACAGCACAGAAGGACTAATATATATATAGCAGCTTCTCCCGTGATCTTTAATAAAATATTAGACATCAAATATTCATTTTGAAAGTCCTCAACATTTTCTAAATTATAAAATTTGTTAACTATTTTTTGTGTGATATTTATAAATCGCGGTAAAAATTATGTTTCTCTGCTAAACTTGGGTAACATGTTAAAATACTCTAACCTTAAAGCGGGAGTTTCATTTTGATTTACTGCCATTTTAATTAAATTTACTTAATTGGTTATTGATTACTTGTGATTTATTAGAATTAATAACTATCTTACTTTGATGTTTTACTATAATTAGTGAGCTAGAAGCAGAATCTGAACTATAAGAATTATAATAAAAAAAAGCCTGGACGCAGCAAGTTCGTTGTGGTAGTGAATTTTCATAGAAATGATCTGGCACAAAATATTTTATTATAACTTTTTTTTCTTGTAACATAGAAATCTAAATTTTGGTGTATAGTTTACTTTTCACATCGTTAACCTACGTACCACATTTAGTTATCACAGCTTTTTTATTTTTTTAAATATATTTTTTTTCGGATAAAAACTCAACATTTTTTCGAAAAACCTCGTACGATGTTCCTGATTAACGAACTTGTCAGAGCCATTTACAAAGGAGAGGTAGATGCCAAATTTTATCAAAATCGGCCCTATATTTTTTGAGATAAAAATTGTTTTCGAATGAAAACTCAAAATTTTTTTGGAAAACCTTATCCGATTTTCCTGATTAAAGAAGTTATTCAAGCCATTTACAAAAGGAAGGTGCATGCGAAATTTTATCAAAATCCGCTTATTATTTTTTTAGATAAAATTTTTTTTCAAATGAAAACTCAAAATTTTTCCGGAAAACCTCGTCCGAATTTCTTGAATAACGAACTTATCCAATTAGTGGAAAAATTAATCAACAAATAGAAAACAAAGAAAATGGTGACGGAATCAACGACGTTCAGAAGAGAAAAATCGGAAAAAAACTTTGTTTGCTTACCATTTGAACCTAGAATCACGAGTGGTCTAGACAACATTTTTAAAAAAGTCGACTTACAGGTAGCATTTTCAACAACAAATACTTTAAAAAACTTGCTAGGTAATCCAAAAGACAAGGATAGCGCGGAAAAAATGTTGGGAATTTATGAAATAAGTTGTAAAGATTGTAATCTTAAATACGTCGGACAAACAAAAAGATCGATTGGAATCAGATTCAAAGAACACATATCCCAATTACGTTACGGTACTGTAGATAAGTCTGCCGTCGCCCGACATATTTGGGATAGTAATCATCACGTTGATAAAGAAAATCTGAAATTAATAAAAAATGTTAGAGAACCAGGTCAGCTGAATGGGTTTGAGAGCGTATATATTGCGAAATATAGTTGCAACAAAGAATGTATGAACAGTGCACCAGCGCCAATTACGAGTCACTTGATAGATTACTTTGCTAAATAAAATTCCCACGTTTTCGGCACGTTTTTACCGATAACAAGTATACAGTTATCGCCGCCAAAGGAACCGTTGTTAATTTAGCGGTCGTTGAACTTTCTCAAGACTATTACAGATGGACACTTTTAGATAAAGCAATAAGGATAGCGCAAATACCTGGTCAGGCGATAAAAATACAATACACTGTGGAATTTGCCTACGACTAGTGTCTCATTTCGGTTCGATCTCTTTACCTGAGATCCGGTATATAAGTTGATGTTAGTTTTTTAAGTATTTAGAATGTTTCATCCTCTGATGACGCAAACTTGGTTAGTGAAACGATCGTCAGGTCTTTTTAAAATGTGTTGTGGTGATTTGGGCTCTCCAAGTGTACTTATATGAACTTATCCAAGCTATTTACAAAAGGAAGGTACGTGCCAAATTTTATCAAAATCGGCGCATTATTTTTTTAATTATCAGTGTGACACACACACACACACACATAAATATATATATATATATATATATATATATATATATATATATATATATATATATATATATATATATATATATATATATATATATATTTAAACTGACCCCGGAAATGGGTTCTAGGGGTCCCCCATTAGTGAACTTTTCTACGAAAATACACTAATTAGGCTGTCTATAATACATAAAGGTACTTACAGTAAAATAAACTATACTGCCATAGGTCCTGATATTCCTCCAGCATACATAAGAGTATCTTCTCAGAACTGGTTCGTTTGTTGCTCGATAACACCTTACTTGTGGTGTGAGAAAACAGACGATTTCATTAGCCACAGGTAATATCATTTATAGGACAAAAAAGCTATGGAGTATTTATATACTTATTTTTGCACTGTAAATAAATTTAACTATAATGTCGTTTATACTTTTAGCTTGAGTACTTAATAATGTTGCCATGTTAAGTGGTAACTTTTGCTGGAAATTGAGTAGACAGATAATAAAATTGGAAATATTGGCGTAAAGGTTGTGACAGTGAATACATGATTTAAATCTGCATCAGAGGTGTTATCGCATGGACATTTTGGTGAATCATTCATACTAATTTTATAAAAATGTGCAGGGAAGCCGCCATTGTTCATTTTTAACTTTGTCATACATGTAGAGTAGAATTTAGAAACTTTAAAGTCGAAAATATGTGGCAGACTTTTCGGTAAAACCGGGTGGATAAGTGTGTACTGGTTTTTAGAATTACTTACAAAGTTTTTCCAAATATACTCCCATTCAATGCGCACGTTATGTTTATGTATGTTAATTAAATCCTTATGTAATAAGTTTGTGGCATCTTTTGCGGCCTGATCGACAAACACGTTTCCGTTTAGCCCGGGATGTGCTTTAACCCAAACAGAAGTGACTGCTTTATTTTCCATGTGCAGACCATACACAAGCGGTTTGATGTAGCAAAAGGTTTTGTTATTAAAAAAGGTTTTAGGTTTTAAAGAATTAAGGGAGTGAATGGCAAGCACTTTACTTAGCTACTCGATCCACCAAGTGTGTTAAAAAATTCGAAAGCTACCTAATTGTAAAAAATATTTAAATATTATCAATATATTTGATTAGCTCTACTACCGTCTGCGTCTTTCTGAACACCGATAAGGCCTCTTTTAAACAAATCAATACTTAAAAATATTGAACTTTAGATACTCAATAAAAGGCTTCTGATCCAGACTGCAAAAATTTATTGTTAAACCCTACGCGTTTCGGCTACCGAGTAGCCATCCTCAGAGGCAAATCTAAAAATATAATAAAACGGTCTGTCAGAAAACATTGTTTTCTGGTAGGCAATTATGCCGGTTGAAGCACAATGATCTTAAAGTAAAACTTTACAGACATCATCAAGGTTAAAATCTATAGTCAAACAGTAAATTAGGTTAAAATAACAGTACATGCCAAACTCTGAAGGTAAAAGCTACAGTTAAAACAAGCTAAATAAGCTATATTACAGTCAAAAACTTGCAGTTAAAGCAGGTCAAATTTATCACTATTAAAAACAGAATAAAAGCAAACAAAGCTGATTAACAAAATGCAAAAGTCAAATGCGAAATTGAATCCGAAAAATTGAGAAAGCAGTGGAGTAAACTGACAGAGCAAACGTAACAGGAGGCCACACATTTGAGCAGAAACTCCATGAGAACTCTTAAGGAGTTTGAAAATTTATAAAGTGAATTAAGAGAAACAAGATGGGATCCATACCTACTTTTTCTAATTCTTGAAAAATTAGATACAGAACTATACACAGGTTGACAAACCTGAATTTTTATCTACTGCACTAGGGGTCCAAACAGCAATACACCCGAATGTGCCGGAAAATCGATTCATTCGGGTGTATTGTATCTCACATTTTATTGTACATTAAAAGATAGAATGAAATACAATATTTTATGCAAGGTTAGTGGAATCTCCGCGGCAATAACAACCATGTCCTGAGAAATGCTAATTAGTATAGTTTTATCTAAATGGAATATTACAGTTGATCATATATATATATATATATATATATATATATATATATATATATATATATATATATATATATATATATATATAATATATATATATATATATATATATATATATATATATATATATATATATATATATATATATATATATATATATATATATATATACAGAGTTGTCCAATAAACGCGCGTCGGTTCATAGTTACTAAACCGTTGTACTTGATAAAAAATTTCTCAATCAAACTTATAACGCGTGATCTTTGCTACAACCCAAAGTTATTTTTGAGTATACAGGGTGTACAAAAAAAAGAGTAATAGCCAAAATTATATTTTTCTTAAATGGAATACTAAAGTTTTTTATATGGTAGATGAAGCCTCTGGTTCTGTATTCAAAAAAAAATTTGTAAGATTGTCAAATGCAGTGTTGCCGAGTTATTAATTTTTCTTTAAAAATTTATTTATAAACATACTTTCTTCAGACCGTTATATCTCTGCCACTGTTCGTTAGTTACCCCGAAAATTTTACGTGCAACCTAATATTGGCCTAGTTCATCCTGAACTGTCTTCAGGTTTGGATTCATTCGTACAGTGTGTTCAAAATTTCTCTTAAAACATCCCTACATTCACCTTCATTTTAATCGAATCTCTTAAATACAACATTCTGTATATTTTTTGGCCGTTAGAAAGCGTAAGGTGTACTCATTCAGAAAATACCGTTTGCCGTATCTGTCTCGACCTACTTTTGAGATATAAAGCTTTTTCCAAAAATTCACACAGAGAATGAGAAAAATCACAGGCGGCACGCCACGAGGAATCGAAGCAATTGCTACTCGTTGACATGACAATGTAACTAATTATTTGTACAATACTGTGCTATTTTGTGACATATTGTGCATATTATCTTTTTATATGGAGTATTTTGTAATAAAAATCACGTATACGATTCAGCAATCAATTGAAATGATTCATATGTAACTAATTATTTGTATAACCTTGTGGCACTTAGCGATTTATTGTGCATATTATCTTTTCTTATAATGAGTATTTTGTAATAAAAATGAAGTATATGTGTGTAGAATTAAATGGAATGATTTTATCCTTGGAGAATGCTTAAGGAATTGTCTTCTGGCATCCAGAGTGTATGCTGAGAGATTTCCTAAAAGAAGGCATCCAGATGCAAGATGATTTCAAAGACTAATGAATAGATTTGACAGGACGGGGACAGTACGAGAAGCATGAACGAATGAAGCCAGTGCTAAACGAAGAGGATGAATTTAATGTTGTCGCATCTGTTGCTGAAGACCCGCATAGAAGTACAGCAGACATAAGTGATATGTTGATCTTAGGTCAAACTTATGTGAAAAGAATGTTAAGTAAGAATAGGTTCCACCCATATCGTGCGCAACTAACTCAAATACTTGATAGGCAAGATTTCTAAAATAGGACACATTTCTGTAATTGGTGTCTTGCTCGAATTGGAGAACAGGAACGATTTTGGAATAATGTATGGTTCACCGATGAGGCGACATTCCAAAACAGTGGTCTTGTAAACAGGCATAATGTACATTTCTACGCTGATGCCAATCCACATTTTGTAAGAACTGTTGACCAGCAACATAGGTGGAGTGTAAATGTATGAGGAGGAATAATTGGAGACCACATAATAGGGCCGCATTTTTTTGATGGACACTTCAATGGAAATATTTTTCAAATCTTTTAAAACGAAGATCATGATCATCTGCTGGAAGACATACTACCACAACTATTGAGAAGGATGTGTTTCCAGTTAGACGGGGCGCCTGCGCATTTCAGCATTGGAGTCCGAAATACTCTGGATGCAAAATTTCCATGCCGTTGGATCGAAAGAGGAGAACCTATTCCGTGGCCTCAAAGGTCACCAGATCTAACAAAACTCGATTTTTTCTATGTGGTTACATTAAATATCTGGTCTACAAACACCCTTCACAACGGCAGCAAACATGCGGGAAAAAATAAGAGAAGCATTTGATTCAGTTACTCCCTTGATGTTACGAAATGTAGATAAATCTTTAACAGGCAGGTTCAATATGTGTCTACAACAAAATGGTACAGTGTTTGAACATTTGATCAAGTAGTTATTATGTTTTTGTAAATTACCTAAATTATGTTACATTTAATAATCTTTTATTCTGAATGATTTTATCATTATTTAAATAAATATTAGGTAAATTTGCGATGTAAAAAGAAATACCATTATTATGTCAACAAGTAGCAATTCCTTCGATTCCTGTGCCGTGCCACTTGCGATTTTCTCATTTTCTGTGTACATTTTTGGAAAAAGCCTAATATCCCACAAGTAGGTTGAGATAGATCGACGAACATGGTATTTTCTAAATGAGCACACTTTAAGAATTCTAACGGGAAAATAAGATATAGGGTGTTGTGTTTAAGAAATTCAATTAAAATGAAGGTGAATGAAGGGATATTTGAAGAGAAATTTTGAACACCCTGTATATACGAATCCAAATGTAAAGACCGTTCAGGATGAACTAGGCCAATATTAGATTGCAGGTAAATTTTTTAGGATAACCAGCGAACAATGGCAGAGATATAACAGTCTGAAGAATGTATTTTTTTGACTGAATTTTAAAAAAATTAATAACTCGGCAACACCGCATTTGACAAGCTCACAAAATTTTAGTTGAATATAGCACTTACAGAGGCTTCATCTATCATATAAAAAACTATAGTATTCCATTAAAAAAATATATAATTTTTGGTATTACTTTTCTTGTACACTCTGTATACTTAAAAATAATTTTGGGTTGTAGCAAAGATCACACGTTATAAGCTTCACTGATAAATTTTTTATCAAAACAACGGTTTAATAACTATGGACCGACGCGCGCTTATTAGACAACCCTGTATGTATATATATATATATATATATATATATATATATATATATATATATATATATATATATATATATATATATATATATATATATATATATATATATATATATATATAAAGGCAAGATATTGTTAAAGGAAGTTTTGGCAGTTTTAATATCGCCTAATAATACATAGCACAGACCTGGTGGATTAAAAAGGTTTTATGGAGTCTCGTTTTATCCTCACTACCGTAATACCTTCCTAGCCATTCTCGAATGTTCCTCTTGTACATTAAATATTTTATACAGGAAAAATTTGAACGTAACTGAGATAAATACTTTCTGTAAAATAATTTTTTAAAGACTTAATAGCTCCATTGTCAAATACCAGAGAATAATCTCATTGTCTAATGGTCTCGCTGTGGAATATGCATGTGTTTAAAATAGTTGATAAAAATAAATACGTCTCTCACTAAGATCTAACGGCAACAAGGGTGACATAATATTCTGATATTTTAGTTTTCGTTAAAGAGAATTATTTGATAAATAAGGATTTAGAGAATCACAAAGCCTGAAATTAATTAGACAACTTGATAACTGAAAGAAATGCCGACAAAGCGTGCACTACCGTTAAGCAATAAAATATACTTGACTGACTGGTCGAACAGAACCGTTAGGAGTGCGAAGCTTCGAAGGATAACTTAATATAAGGTTGTCTTGTCCGAAAAGTTGTCGTTTTCGAAATAATTGGCTTTTTTATATTTTTCTATTGCAAAACTGCTACTCAGGTTGCTATGACGGCTTCAGAAAATAATCAAGTGCTACACAAATGTCACCAATTACTTACCATTTGCCAGTTATCAATAATAACACAGGCAATAGAAAATTTGTTTCTGCATTAAACTACAGGAGTTTTTTGTTTTGATACATAAGTTCAGAATGACGTACTTTATGTAAAAACAGAAAATACTTACAAATTAGGGGGGCGGAAGTGCCTCCATTTTAAGAAAAACCGTTTCGGACCATATCTCTGTTACCGCGCACTTTAGGCCAAAAGTTATAATGACCTTTATTGTAGATAATTGCATTTCTCATCTTTTTTATAAATTTTTTGATTGAAAAGTTAGGTTATTAGCATTTTATTGTTTAAACAATTATTAACAAAGATATAGGTAAAAAAGTCAATAAATGATTCCTAAAGTCGTATAAGTTGTAAACAGTGAGCGATACAAAAAAAAAATATTTTACAAAAAAGATGGAAAATGCAATTATCGACAATAAAGGTTATTACCATTTTTGGCCTAAAGTGCACGATTACGGAGATATAGGCCGAAAAGGTTTTTTCTCAAAATGGCGGCACTTCCGCCCTCCTGATTTGTAGGGATTTTGTGTTTTTATAGAATTTTGTATGTGTATAATTTTGGTTTATATTTAATGTACATAGTTTGTGAACTATGAAATATAAACTAAAATTTTACACATACAAAATTCTATAAACTCCCTTAAGATTGTTCTTAAATTAAGACATCGTTTAAATCAACATTAACCATGGATAAATCATATGATAGGGACCATGTATTTGTTATTATATCTAACTACAAGCAATAGGTCTGTAATAGTTCTTCTCTAATGAGTATGTTAGACTAAGGCACATTATTTGACTTATTGCAAATTATTGTAACCACCTAATACTAAATAAACCATTTGAATTGAATTGGGTTGATTTAATAATGAACTCCTATAACATGCGTTTAAATCGACCCGGATGTCTTTACCTCTCGGCCATTCTCGACATGACATATGTATCTACTAACAGGTATATACTTATATACTCTAATATATTACTTTTTAAAAATGCTAAAATCCAATATGGCACCCATAAGAAAAATCAAAGTTAAGTATTGTAACTCTTGTAACGTTTTGGAAAATATGATAACATATTTAGATTGCACATAAAAAAGTTTCTTAAGAATGTTATATATAAAAAAGTCTAGGTCTTTCAGTATTCGCTTGAAAACAAAACAAAAATAAAATTGAAAATTTCCGGTTTTTTTTTTCGAATACTTCAAAAAATAAAAATGTCACTTAAAATTTTCTTTAAGATAATTGATCAAAATCGAAACGCGCAACTTTGCATCAGTTTAACCACCTTTCCAATGGTGACGCTCGAATTTGAACTACCTCTATATATATATATATATATATATATATATATATATATATATATATATATATATATATATATATATATATATATATATATATATATATATATTGGGT
This sequence comes from Tillus elongatus, assembly GCA_964006375.1. Lineage (NCBI taxonomy): Eukaryota > Metazoa > Arthropoda > Insecta > Coleoptera > Cleridae > Tillus > Tillus elongatus. Next base: position 94,136,319 of record OZ023262.1, read on the forward strand.
AGCGCATTGAAAATGAAACAGATCGATTTGCGTCCAGAGAATTTTTTTTACGAAACGCTGAAACACTTCAATTTTAATATTGAGGGTGACGTGCTTTGACATAAAACTCAACTTTATCAGATCAACCCCTTAAGGGTGGTGATAACAAGCCTTATATTTTAAATAGGGACTATGGGTCGAGTGTTACATCATTTGAAAGCTCTTTCTTTTATGAATTCAGCAAACTAATTTGTTTGGAAGTTTTATCAACTCATTTAAAAATTATTCACAGTTGAAGATGCAAAAACGCATTTCACTCATTCCGATAAGAAATGTGCTGATAGTCAATGTTTTGTTGGTTTGTAAACAAAAAATTGACTATCAGAATATTTCTTATCGGAATGAGAGAAAAGCGGTTTATTATTTCAGTTTATCTGTCGGTTTGATACCTGACAGTACTACCGAAAATTAATTTCACAATGGTGTATTCTGTAGAAGAAAGAGTTGAAATAATTACTCTTTTTTTCAAAAACGATGACTGTGCCAACCGTACCGCAAATTTGTTTAATGTACGACATCCGAACAGACATGTTAACAGAAAATACATTTTGGAATTAGTTGCAAAGTTTCAACAAAGTGGTTCAGTAGCCAACAAAAAACGGGATCCTGAACGTGAATTTCCGGTTAGAAATGAGACTACTGAGATTGAAGTTTTAGGACACATTGCTGCAGACCCAACTTTGAGCACGAGAAAATTGGCCACTGTTTCAAAAATCAAAAGAAGAACTATTCAGCGAATATTAAAGCATCATAAATTTCACCTGTATAAAATTTATCTTGTACAACAACTGAATGAAGATGATTTTGATCGGCGGCTGGAGTTTTGTGAACTTATGACTGCACGAATAGCTGATAATGGGAACTTTAAGTTCAATATCTGTTTTTTCAGGCGAGTGTACGTTTTTATTAAACTCTACAGTAAATTGTCATAATTGTCATTATTGGGCAGATAATAATCCAAGAAATTTTCACGAAGTCCACACTCAAACTCCACAGAATTTGAATGCCTGGACTGGCATTTTTGGAGACCGTTTAATCGGATCAATTTTTCTTGATGGAAATTTGAGTGGCGAAACGCATTTGGAGTTACTAGAAGATATGGTTTACCCTCTACTAATTGACATTGTTGAAAATGATGATCGCTATCAAGAAAATCAATTAGTGTTTCAACAAGATGGAGCTCCTCCGCATTTTTCACAACGTGTTAGAAAGTTTTTGAATAGAGAGTTTCCAGGATAATGGATTGGGCGTAGATGTGCTACTGAGTGGCCCCCTAGATCACCGGATTTAACTCCTCTATGGGGCCATTTAAAGAGTAGAATTTACGCAACAGAACCGAAGTCTCTGGAAGAATTACGTCGACGCATTGTTGAAATAACTCCACAAATGCTCCAGAATGTCAGAGCTCGTTTTGAACAAAATTTGTACTTTTGTATGGAAGCTGGTGGTCAACAATTTGAACACTTACTTAACTAAATAAATATTTTTGAACGTTTGGTTTTGTTTTTTAGTTTTTTTTTACGATAAAATTACTAATTAGTGCATTTCTTATCACAATGAATAAAATACGTTTTTGCAACCCCAACTGTGAATAATTTTTAAACAAGTTGATAAAACTTCCAAAAAAAAATTTGTGTGCCGAATTCAAAAAGAAAGAGCTTCCAAATAATGTAACACTCGACCCATGTTCCTTGTTTAAAATATAAGGGTTGTTATCACCACCCTTAAGGGGTTGATGTGACAAAGTTGAGTTTTATGTCAAAACATGTCCCCCACAATATTAAAATTGACGTGTTTCAGCGTTTCTTTAAAAAAATTTCTCTGGACGCAAATCGGTCTGTTTCGTTTTCAATGCGCCACTCTGTGTATATTCAAACAGTCCTAAATATCTGTTCTAGGGGCCCTAATTCGCACTCATTCCCGTTTTAGCGAATTTTTATAACGAAAAACGCTAAAAGTAAAGTAACGCGTCACCACTGCAATCTCTACACAGAGATAAACAAATTCATTTATTAATGAAAACGTCTAAGCACTAAACGTATTTCAGTGTAAATTTGACAGAATGGGACAAATTCAAATTGAGCTCTGTAAACGTAAATTTGGCAAGGGATATTCAAATCATAATAGACACAGGTAATGCACGAGGGGAATCTAAATTGGTACTTTGAGTAGCGTATCATGGTATAATATTTGAATTGCATTGTCAGCGGGAGAACGTAGGTTGGGCTTTGATGAATAAACTTATGTCCATTGCATGCTTTATGTCTATGTATATACAGGGAGAGTCAAGCTAGTGGCGTCGTAGATCGTAGATTAGGATAAAATATATCACAGCTGTTTAAACGACTAGAAAGTGACAGAATGTTTTATCATCACAGTCTAAATGCAATGTCGCCTTACTACCGCAACTATAATCCTCAAATCTTTGGCAGCTCTTGTTGCTTCGTTGTGACTTACGCAATTAGCCACCTATGCCGCTTGTTTAGAAGCTTACCTCTTGGTCGACTTTTCTTTTTTCTTTCCCAAACAATTTTAAATGGGAGCCATCATTACTACCGCAATATAAAAAATACTTCATGTATTTCTGTTATTATGGTCAGCACTTTGAGTGTTTTTTACAAAATTAGTAACTATTTCCAAACAATGATTTATTACCACTTTCGTGAAAGTGGAACGTATTTGATTTTAGTGAATTTTCGTAGATAAAATTCATTAATGCGGAGATACCTCTCTAAGTTATTTTCAAATGAGCGAAAACTAAGCCGCTGGGAACACATATCCGGTGTCAGTTGTATATGTTTATATATATATATATATATATATATATATATATATATATATATATATATATATATATATATATATATATATATATATATATATATATATATATATATTAACATATACAACTGTATATATCTCTCTATATATAACTATATATAGAGAGAGAGAGAGAGAGAGAGAGAGAGAGCTGCTGACATCTAGGAGGCAACAAGGAACTTTGTCTGTAAGACGGTTCCGGTACAAATTCTCTACGTCAGTTGCCGGTACCGCCGTACAACCAAAAACGATCTTTTTAAATCGTCAGCCTTGCCACTACGTTTCTACAAGGAACTACACGATTAATATAAAACTAGGGATATTAAGAATATTACTGGAAATACATACTACCCAGGCAACACAATTGTGATATTTACATCGCTGAGATGTTATTTTTAAGTAACCAATGCGACATATCCTGATACATGCAGGTCATGTTTCTGGGATTGTTTTCTGTTACCTATGATTTTACGCTTACAGTGGTACATGATAGCGATATTGGCTGTTACTTTTGTGATACTTCGCTAACCTTTACATGCCAAGTATGTAACAGCGACATAGGAATAATTTACATTTCAGAAGTTAATTTTAATGATATGCTAGCGATATTATAAACTATATCGCTGTTACTTCAGAAAAATAACATGCTAAGCATGTAATTAACTCATGATGACCGTTAGTTTATAGATTCAGAGTTCATATTCACGCCACACCGTTTGTCATCGCTGGAATGCATTGACGCTTGATTGTTTTTAAGTTTTATTGTGTGTGACATGTCATGTGACTCACGACAATGACATACAAGAGTTTTGTGTTTTTCTGGATTATTTCTTGAAATTTAGGTTTAAGGCATAAGTTTTTTGTGTTTGTACATTTAGCATTATCCTGCAATTACAATTACGAGGTAAGTACCCACCTATATAGAATATATCTATTACCCAGTAAGTACATTTCCTAGGTTAAGTGTATACCTACTTATTATATGATGAACATCTAATATGTTTGGCAAATCAAATCGATTGTTTACAAACAATACAGCATTTGTGTACATGGATTTAACATGACAGTAGGCAGTAGCAATAAAACCGCCACAGAAAATTATCTGCTTAAATCGCGAATCTAGACAAAATGTTTACTGCACGTATTATCTGTTATTCTGTCACTGATTTTGTCAAGAGTTAGCGCCAATTTTTATTAATTCGCATTTCATGATCAGAATTACTTTTGTGTTTGCACAAGGTAAGAAACAATTGTTATTTTGAGGTGTTTATATAAACTATTTGAGTTAGATAATTTTATTGTCGTCCATTTCTTGCTGTAAAATGTCAAAAGGTAATTTCACTGATTTCATATAGACAAAAAAGACGCGAAACCTAAGAGACAAACAAATTAACAGTCATGCTTCATTGCCATACAGGGAAATAATTTTAGATTGCAATATAAATAATATAGGGAAGTTGCAACTTTTCCATATGTCGAGCCGAATTCGACTTCCGCTATTAATCAATTCCCACCACCTAAAAATATTGTTGATGATGCATTAGTAATATCATCATTTATGTCTTTACTGTTATCATCCATACCTCCAGTGGACTCAAAGGTTGACACAACAACAACAATAAAAATAATACCAATTTTTCTAACAGATCTTTTTTTAAATTTCAGATTTAATTTTGCAGAACCACCAACTAAAAGAAAAAGGGTGTGAAATTTCTGGTTCGGAGTGGTTCCATCAAGCAAGACAGCGAAAACAGAGAAATGACAAAAAGCATATTTCACTAAAGAAATGAAAAAATATTGTTTTGTGGTCGATAAAATACATGTTAACATTTTTTAGAAGTTTGCATTAACCTACACCTTTGGAATTCATTTATAGTTTTATATTTATATTATGAGAATTCATTTTTGTTTTTATACTATATGAGAATTCTGTTTTTTTTTTCTTCATTTACTGAAAATGTTACAGTTTTTATGTTGTATAAAATATATATTTACATTTTTTAGAAGTTCATCTGTTGTTTTTATTGTCCCATTCATTTTTTTATAAATATTTTAGACTCTTAACTCAGATGCAGATTGAGTTTACTATTACCAATAATTATTAGTAACTTAGTATATATATATATATATATATATATATATATATATATATATATATATATATATATATATATATATATATATATATATATATATATATATATATATGTGTGTGTGTGTGTGTGTGTGTATGTATATAATTTACATGACAGCCATAAAGTATGAATTATATACTGGGAATATACCATAGGACATCTCAAGTACATTATTTAGTTACATGCTAAAGATGAGTCTAGATACATTCTTGAAATATTAGTAATTACATCTTCTTAACAGCACAGGCTATGTCTCCAGCATGTTAAGCAGTCATATCCCTGGTATGTATTGTCAATATTGGTAGTTGCTGACATTTCCTAGCTCTGGTAACTTGCATAGACCTTACAAAGTAGATCTCTGCGATGTTCAATGTCGCGCTGTTACATGAAAAATACATGATTGTTATATAGTTGTGTTGTCTGGGTAGTTTCGCCCTTAATTGAGCTCATCAGAGCGTTATACCAGCAATAATCAAAACATATCTAAATTAATTGACTTATTGTAGCCAAGTTCTGAACGAAACGTGAGAGGTATAGAGCTGCTGACATCTAGGACGCAACAAAGAACTTTGTCTGTAAGATGACTCCGGTACAAATTCTGTACGTCAGGTGCCGCTGTACAACCACAAACGATCCTTTTAAATCGTCAGCCCTGCCACTATATTCCTATAAGGAACTATACGAAAAATATAAAAATAGAGATATTAAAATTATTACTGGAAACACACACTAGTTTCGCTTTTATTTAAACCCATCAGTGCGTTATACCGGTAATAATCAAAATATATCTAAATTAATTGACTTATGTTTGCACCTAATCATTTGGCGCAAAAACTAAGAGAGTAAGCAAAATTTTACAGAAGCAACAAGAATTAAAAAAAGATCGGTCTTTGAAAAAAGATGAACGTGTTATTTATCTAACCGCCAGAGAAGTAAATAAGATAAAAAAAATAATTGTGGTGGGGGTTGTTTACACCCCTTTATCAGTGCAATTGCACTAGTTTTCATAACAACTAAACCACTTGCTCATTAGAATATTTCTGTGAAATTTGAATATAATCAGATAATTTATTGAGAAGATATGTACAATAATAGAAAAAAAATTAATAATATTGACGCCCTCTGGCGGCTAAATGGTGCAACTTTGTATAAAAGTGAGTTGATCTAAATCGACCTACTTTTAACTGAAGAATCTGTGGTAGGTCGGTTGTACATTGTATTCCAGGACCGCCCTGTGTATATATATATATATATATATATATATATATATATATATATATATATATATATATATATATGTATATATATATATATATATATATATATATATATATATATATATATATATATCTACAGTTTAGCTCTTTTACTGGCAAGATTCCGGCGTACATGAATTTCTCTTTATCAACCCAATAAGATATATTATAATACTTAATATGAATAAATGGTAATAAACTTTTTCATACCTACTACTCTTTAATTATTCCATTGTTCTTCTCCATGAAAAACTAGTCGCACAGCAAGTGTAATATAGTGACAAGTAATGTACATAGAGTAAGGTGAAACTTCATTTTCTAAATCAAAAGAAGTTTTGGAGGCGGCAATATATATATATATATATATATATATATATATATATATATATATATATATATATATATATATATATATATATATATATATATATATTATACACAGGGTGTTTACGGAAATCGGGAACAATAGCTATCTTCGTTATTATTTGAGCTACGAAGTCGGTTAAATGGGCAAAGTTGACATATTGGACACGCCGCTTCCAAATATGTCACGGATATCTAGATTGAACAACAACTGTCAAATCTGTTAACGTAACCTCAATATTTTTTTAATGAGACGAGATAAATATTTTGCGTTCAATCGACGCAGGGCAAGCCATTCGATACGCACACATAATAGTTAATCCATCCCAGTACAATATTCCGAAGATAACTTGATCCCAAACGTTGCCAATTGTAGGTGTTTACGGAAATCGGGAACAATAGCTATCTTCGTTATTATTTGAGCTACTAAGTCGGTTAAATAAAAAAAGTTGATCTATTGGACCAGCCGCTTCTGAATATGTCACGGATATCTTTTAGATTACACAACAACTGTCAAATCTGCTGACAGAACCTCACTTTTTTAATGGCACCCTATGACCATTTGAAATTTAATCGACTCAAGGCGAGTCGTTTAACACGTATACACAACGGTGTTCCACCTTGTGCAATTTAGCCGGAGTTACATGCATGTATTTCATAGAAATTTTACGTGCTCTCCAAACTATGAAATTATAGTTGACTAAAAAACTCTGTTTCTGCTGGACTGTGATGTATTGATATGGTTCTGTGGGATTGCTGCACAATCGTTTTTCCACTCTCATTAAATATTTCAGGAGTTACACCAGTTATAAAATGACATATTCGATATTTTCTGTTGCCGAGGAAACTATTTGCTTACTGTCAATATAACTTTTTAAATTATTCTCGTGCGTATAGCGTTTCGTTCTGCTCTGTTACTCAGTGTGTTATCCATAATTCATTCATTTTACTTATATTTTTTCCATTACGTTCATTATATCCTTTCCGTTCTTAGGTCAGACTTAAGGATCGTCTAATTTTTTCATTTTAGGGCTTCCTTTTGTTCACACCTTTCAAGTTCTTAATCCGTTCCTCATTTTTAGTTTAGTTACTTTTTGTAGTCAAGATTCCGTCAGACTAATTAATTTTTAATTGTTCCTTATTATTTTTGTTTCGTTGTTGAGTTATTATTCTATAAATAATACTCCCGTGAGTGCACTTATTATACCTAGTAAGTAGGTGTTATTATTTCGGTGCTTATAATTTCTCAGTTATTATTGATAATTCTACTCCAGTATTGTTCTCGTATCTGACTTCATTTCACGCGCCCCAGTGATCCTATACCTTTTTTTATAACATGATTTATACAACCTCCGAAATTTTTGATATGCTTGAGTGCTATTTCACTAGCGATAGAAACACACGATTGGCATGTGCCAAGTACAGGCGCAAATATATTAATAGACGTATTCCAAACCACACATATTTCCACAAGTTGGCGCGAAAATTACAACAGGGAGTTTTGAACGTAGAATCGCTCCTACTAGAACAAACGGAAATCAAGAAATAGATATTCTAGCTATGTTCGAGTCCAATGGTCCTTTGTCATTGATTGAAGTATCTGAGGCCTCGAATTGTTTCTACAGTATAGTATTCAAAATTCTCAAGAAACACAAATACAAAGCTTTCAAGATTCAGCCTGTGCAAAACATACATGAAGGTGATGCTGCACGAAGATCTCATCTTTGTTAGTGGTTAATTGAGAACTGCAGTAATAATTCAAATTACTTGGAAAGTATCATCTGGAGCGACGAGTCAAACTTCTCCAACGAACAGAAATTTAACAGAAAGAATACCCACGTCTGGAGCAGGAATTCACCACATGTGACAATACTCATTTAAACTCAAGCAAGGTTTACAACCAATGTTTGGTGTGCTAATACAAGGATAGGATTAATGGCCCTTAGTTCTACGAAGGAATACTGAGAGCTGCCAGATATTTGGGATTATTAAGAAGGGTAATTCCAAATGTAATGGATGATATTGTCTTAAGTAGAGTTAGTGACATCATGTTCCAACATGATGGTGCGCCGCCACATAGGAGCGAAAATGTTCAGCTGTATCTGAGACAATGGTTTGACACCTGGATTGGGCATGGAGGTACAGAGTTGGCCAAACCGTGCACCAAAAAATGTATTTCTACGCTAAAAGGAAAAAGTTATAAGCATTATAATTTTTCTTCTTAAAACATCAAAGTCGCGATTTGAAACGTCAAAATTGACATGTTCTAAATAAATAACCGGAAACTAATACGGCTTATGTAAAAAGAAATATCGCGATTGGTGTGTTTTATAAGGTCTTAAGTTTCAGCTTCAGCCTTCATTGTCCTTCATTTTACTTAAATATTTGCAGAAAATGAATTTCAAATAGATACTTTCTCTGATGCTTTGGCAGTAGTTTCAATTATGGGGTTATAATCTATGAAGAAAAAAACTTTGTATCACTTTTAAGCACATTGCGCGCATGGAGCTGTGTGACATTTGGCATAGGTAAAGTTCATATAAAGAAGGGGAGCAGAAATATAAAATGTATAAAAATGCTTTGTTCTAATTAGACAGTAGGATTTCTAGTGCCAGGTTTGAGCTGACGATTAAAATATTCATATGTCAATGTATAACACATATTACTCTATGGTCGAACAGATATATATTTATATAGATGCGTTCATACGTTCATACCTGCTGAATATTAAATTTCATTTTTTCAGTTCCTAAAAAAGTAACTACAATAAGAAATTGAACGTTACGTTAGGATTTAAATTAATTTTCACTACACTACTTAATATTTTATCTTTGTGATTTTTCTTTTGTTTCCATAGTCATTTTTGTATTGGATTTTTAGTTAATTTATTTTTAAAAATATAAGGAAATCGCGACTTCTGCATTTGGAAAAACTGTCTTCAAATTTGTACAGCTCTGGAAGTAACACAGCTATGGCAACCAAATTTTGTACGCGGCTTTATATTACACAATTTGAATTACACACGAAAATTTAGATACATATTAGGTATATATGTTTTTGAATGTAATGAACTTTTTAGCATATTTTTGTGTACAAAATAATATGTAAAATTATTTTTGTATTTTTGAAGAAATTACTTGTGGAAGATTTTTTATGAAGTGTTGGTAGTAATAAATGCGTAAGTTATTGTAAAAAAAAAATATTTCACATTTTCGTGAAAAATAATTGCATAGCAAATTTTCGTAAAAAAAAAAACTAATTTTCCTGTAATATTACTTTAACCAATTTTTGTAAATCGAATATCAATTTTCGTTTCCATGCAAAGTTTTTTTTAAATTTTTGTCAAAAAGTTTTTTGTGGATAAAAATATTTTAGCGAAGAGGTTCGTTGCCAAGGAAATTCGGACCAGTTTTTTCGGGAACATTTTAAGTTTCTTTTTGGAAGTTTATTTTACTTTTTCAAACAAACAAAAAGTTAGTTTGATGAAACGAGGTACACTGTTTCTATTATATATAGATTCTACCAAATTCTGTACCTTTTATTTTAAAAAAGACATACCTATTTGCCACTAAAAACATTTTAATGAAAATTTACTACCATAACGGACTTGCTGCGTCCAGACTTTGAGGGAATTTTTCGTAAAACAAAAAATTCACAAATGAGAAGATCTATATATATATATATATATATATATATATATATATATATATATATATATATATATATATATATATATATATATATATATATATATATATATATATATATATATATATATATATATCACACCGATAACTCAAAAAAAGGTACCTTCCTTTTGTAAGTGGCTTGGATAAGTTCGTTAGACTAGTTTTTCCGGTTTTGGGTTTTCTTTCGGAAAATTTTTGTATCTCAGAAAAGAACAAAGCTCTCACAACCAAATTTAGCCCATACATGTACGCTATTAAACTTACAACACATCCTGATTTTCAGATCTCAACGTTTAAAGGGAAAAAATAGGCATTTAGAGATAACAATTTGGGTGCCAATGGCGATCAGAGCAAAGCACATGAACAGGCAAGTTCTAGATCTTGTTAGCTCTTTAATAGTTGGATGGTGTGGTATACTTGCAATATGGTAGGTGGTAGTGGACTTTCCCTTTACGTGATAGTAAATGATTTTTTTACGCCCGAGGAGGTACCACCCTTTGCATCAAGTGAAGTCCCAACGGACGTTTTCGGTTCTGGTGTAGGAGTCGGTTTCCCTTATAAGCAAAAATGATTATGGCTTCTCCTTGTACAAAAGATTCCGGAGGTAAAATACCCCTTCATTCGGATCTCCGGGAGAGGGGTGTACAGGGGGCGCCAGCATCAAGATTCTCGAACATATGTGGCCTAAATTCTAACCTGAACTCCGTTCACCATTTTCTATAGGCTAATAGGCCCCAACTCCTCTTCCTCACCGAAACTCAAATCAGTGCCAAAACGGCCACTAATCACCTTAACTTCCCAGGGTATGAGCTCCTTACTTCCTTTAGATTGCATGGAGGCGTGTGCGCGTACGTCCGAAGCAATCTACCCTGCAACCTGAGGTCACACAGCCATAACACCCACGTATCGTTGGGCACTACAACTCCGCGAACTGTGACGAAATCCGGGATGACTTTACCTCATTTCCATGGGCGTCTGTCTGCATCTCTCATCCTTACCCCTCTGATATCTGACAAAACGTCACCGAAATTATCCAAGCTGGCATGGAATTATTTATTCCACGTAAACAGCAAACCTCTTTAGCCACTCAAAAGCCCTGGTTCTCTAAGTCCTGTGACAAGGCCAGACTTAAAAAGTCAAAGATTACAAGACGCTTCTACACAATTCCAGTCAAGAAAACCGTCAAGCATTTAACGACGCAAGAAACCGCCTGGCCGCATTCTTTCTGTGGCAAAAAACTCGTTTAATAACCACATCAAAAACAAAATCCTTTTAAGCTCCAGCGACAGCAAACCCTTCCGGACTCTTGCTAAATCTATTGGGAATAATTTCTGCAAGAGCACCTTCCCACCTCTTATCTCAGGGGATGAAATTGTTTCTACCGCCCTGGGCAAGGCTGAACTTTTTGCCTCGTTGTTCGCCGGCACTTCTACTCTCAACCCACCTCCAAATGTTTAACCACCAACAGTCCCCAATGTCGCGCATAAAATAACGGATATTCCCTAGTAACTGGAAAACTGTTCGAGTACAACCCGTCCCCAAGAAAGGATCCAAAGCTCTTCCTAGCAACTACAGGCCTATTTCTCTCCTTTCAGCCGTCTCTAATGTGATGGAAAAGTATACAAACACCGAATTACTAAAATTTATTGAAAACACAGTCTAATTCACGACAGGCAGTATGCATTCGGTCAGTGCAGATCAACTGCCAACCTCCTTTCCTTTGTCACCCATTATTGGAATAAGTCTATGGAACTACACGGTGAATACCAGATTGTCGCTCTAGACATATCCAAAGCATTCGACCAGGTCTGTCACGCAGCTCTGTTTAGTAAACTTCCGGCCTATGGCCTACCACCAAAACTCTGTACCTGGACAGCAAATTTCCTCTCCGACCGGGGCTTTACTGTTGTCGTGGATGGCCATTCCTCTAAACCCTATCCAATTAATGCAGGAGTTCCTCAAGGTTCAGCTTTAGCCCCTACTTTGTTTCTCCTCCACATCAATGACCTCCTCTCTAGCACATCAACCCAGTTCACAGTTACGCGGACGACAGCACCTTCCACTCAAATATACAATATTCTAAGCCTGTCTCTTTAGCCCAATTAGATGAGGATCGCAGACTCATGGAGAGTTCTGTCTCCATGGATCTGCAAAAATTATTAGACTGGGGAGGTAGAAATCTTGTACAATTCAACCCTATCAAATCACAGTCTTGCTTTCTTTCTCATAAGAGATACACCAGCCCTAGACCCATCACAATGAGCAACCTAGTTATTCAAAGTAATGACTCCTTTTCACTTGTTGGTATTTATGTGGATCGAAATCTCAATTGGCACCAACATGTCACATCAGTTGCAGAAGTGGCTGCCATGAAATTAGGTTCCTCTTCCGGGCTCGCAAATACTTTTCACCAGCTAATCTCTAAACCTTATATATTTCACAAATAAGACCAAACCTCGAATACTGCTCCCACATCTGGGGTGCTGCTGCCGCTTCTACACTCTCTATCCTGGACTTCATTCAGAAGAGAGCTATACGTCTCATCGGTGACTATACACTCACCCAAAGGCTGCCATCCCTTGCTGACCGACGTACCGTTGGTGATCTCTCTCTCTCTCTCTCTCTCTCTCTCTTATAGATATCTCCACGGGCACTGCTCAGCGGAGCTTTCTTCCATAGTTCCTCCACCTCTCCACCTGCTGCCCCCAACAGATCTACCAGGGTATAGAGCGAATGAATCCTTTTAATGTCCAGGTCACATCTTGTTATTCCCGAGGACTTCCAAGTTGTGGAATTCCTTGCTGGCATATATTTTTCCGTCTCCCCCGAACCTCCAAACCTTCAAGTTGCCTCTTTCCTCCTTGCCGACACCCACGGTACTATGGTGTTTAGGCTGTAATCTCTCGTGGTCTGTTGTTGAAATAAAAAAAATAAAAAAATATTTTGTGTTGTTAACAAAACCAATCGAATATTACATGCAACGCAAAAAGGTCAAGAAGTATCAGAAAAAATATGTTGAAAATTTTATAATTTGTCTTCTTAAAACGTCAAAGTCGTGATTTTAAACGTCAAAATTTGCAATTTTCAGACTAATAATCAGAAACAAATACTGATTATGTAGAAGAAATTTCATAATAAGTGTGTTTTACGAAGCCTTAAGTTTCAGCTTCAACCATCATTGTCCTTCATTTTACTAAAATAATTTCGGAAAATACATTTCAAATAGACCCTCTTTCTGGTGCTCTGCCCGTAGCTTCAGTTCTAGAGTTTATGGTTTAATAGTCTCTTTTAGCAAATTTCGGGGAAAAAATTATTTATTGAGAAGACAGCGACTTATAAATTTTGAAAAGATTTCTGCAAATAAGCGCGAACTAGAACCCCTAAAACCGATATACAGGGTGTGTCTCAGTTTTGTCTGTTTATACATATACAGGGTGACGCATTTCTACGGTAAAACCTAACATTTTCGTTTATATACAAGATACGAGCAAAAATTGTATACGTTAATTTTAGGGTCTTTTGACCTGCATCTTATAAAATTATTTTGATAATCAAGGTTTGCCCATAAGTCGCTGGTGGTACACACTTTCTTTTTTTAATAGAACTCCCCTTATGTTATTGCATTTTTGCACGTTCTATTGAATTATAATGCATGTTTGTAAAAAAAAAAAAAATAGATATCGTTTATCGTTTTTGAGTTATTTCAATTGATTGGAACTTTTAACGTTTTTGGCACATTGCACAAACACATATCACAAATTGTGAAACGGCATTTTTACCAATAGATAGCGGAGCCCCATGGAAATGACACATTCCAGGAGCTTTTTGTTTGTATTACACGTCGTAAAAATTGAGCTGTCATATATAGGCACTCTCAAATGGTGGCTGAACTTAAAAGGTTTTCGCAAAAATGTTTTTAGTGTTTCCGTGGAAATAATTTTTTGTTACATTTTTGTGAAATCTTGGTAATTAATAATAAGTGTTTAATAAGTTATTGTAAAAAAAAGTTGTCGAATTTTCTTGAAAAATATAATATAATGTAACATTACTGACGGAAATTTCGGCAAAGAAATGGTGAATTTTTGTAAAAGAAATTTTATTTATTTTTTCATCTTGGGCCATAAAGCTGTTTGTTAATGATTACATCTTGGCAGGCAAATAGCATGTAAGTAGCTTGAGGGGGTTCGTTGGCCGGGAAAATCGGACCAGTTTTTTTTGGAACTTTTTAAGTTTATTTTCGGAAAATGTTTGTACTTTTTGAAACAACAAAGCTATTTTAATGAAAGACGGTACATTGTTAGTAGCATATAGGTTATACTGGCAACCAAATGTCCTTTTAAAAACAAGACATATTTGACATTAAAGCATTTTTACGAAAATTCGCTACCATAACGCACTTGCTGCGTTCACACTTTTTATTTTACTTTAGTAATAGACCTATGATTTTTAGACACATTAATCCCAGCGTCCAACTTTCATCAAGATCTGCTAGCAAGCCCGTTGTAATCACCGCGGAATAAATATATATCTTCAACCTTATACAATAAGACAAAGAAGAATTGAGCAGTGTACAATTCACGTATAACTTTTCCCGTGGGGCAGTTATAAAATGTCAAATCGTAAAAACTTGGCGTTTTGACGTTGCACGTGAGTCATCGTTGAAAGAAGGGTAATAATTTATTGAAGGAGGAGGAAAGATATAGGGATAAGAATTGCTTACGTAATACACAAACATTATACCAGTATATATATGAACTTTGGTTGAGTTAACTAAACTCTGAACAGAACCGCCAATCAAATTCGCGTGCTTTGTTGCTTCTAGTCGAAGTTTTTGTAGATATTTATTATAGAAACCAAAGCCAAAGTTTTCCAGATCGATATAAACGGACTGGGTTCTAAGAAAATCGACAGGCATGAACGTATGTTGTTAACATGCAATACCCAATAATAATAGGTAACACTGCTAGTTGCAACAGCGTATCGTGCAGTGGAAATACGCAACTCAAATATGCAAATAATAGATAATTTAGTATCGAGATTGCAAATCTTTTGTGGTAAATCTATAATATCTATAAATATGTAAAGTTACTTTAAAATTAGAAGAGGAGGAAATTAATGGCTGCATCAAATTCAGCAGCACTTAGGTGTCAACAGTACACGCTATTGAGTTACCCCCGGACTTCTCCATGTTCGGTCTAAATAATATACAAGGTGTAGTTAACTGAAGGGGTGCAAATATTACCAGATATAATACAGGCAACAGAGCACTTGTTTCTGCATTACACTACAGGAGTTTTTTTTTATACATAAGTTCAGAATGACGTACTGAATGTAAAAACACAAAATTAAAAATTAGGAGGGCGGAAGTGCCGCCATTTTGAGAACAACCGTTTCGACCTATATCTCCGTAACCGTGCACTTTAGGCCAAAAATGGTAATAACCTTTATTGTAAAAAATTACATTTGTCATCTTTTTTGTTTAATAATTTTTTTTTTGTGTCACTCCCCGTTTACAACTTATACGACTATTAGTATTCATTTATTGACTTTTTTAACTATATCTTTGTTAATAATTGTTTAAAAAATAAAATGCTTATAACATAACTTTTCAATCGACAAATTTTCTAGAAGTTTTACCTAAAACTTTTTTTCTCAAATTAATATTAGTGAATTTTCTTTAAAAAAATATTCACTAATGAGAATATCTGACTTTTGAAAAATAATTCCAATGTGCGCAATTTATATATATATATATATATATATATATATATATATATATATATATATATATATATATATATATATATATATATATATATATATATATATATATATATATATATATATATATATATATATATATATATATCACACCGATAACTCCATAAATAATGGGCCGATTTTGATTAAATTTTGTGAATACCTTCCTTTTGCAAGTGGCTTGGATAAGTTCGTTGGCCAAGAAAATCTGCCCAGGTTTTCCCGGAAAATTTTGTGTTTTCTTTCGAAAAAAAAATCAAATCTCCGGAAATAACAAAGTAGGGGCAGCCAAATTTGGTAGGCCGGTTTATATCATAGATAAATTACCTACCAAAATTTAGTTTTGTAGGTGAAAAGATACAAAAGTTATAGGCATTTAAAGAAAAATAAATTGGGGTTTTCCCCAAAACGTCAAAGTCGCTATCTAAAACGTCAAAATTGGCAACATTTAGGCAAATAACCTTTTAGGCAAATTAGCTTAAAATCATAGACTGCTAAACTACAAACTCAACTAAAACTACTGCCAAAGCATTAGAGAAAGGGTCTGTTTAAAATGGGTTTTTACCAAGTATGTAGCAGTTTTGGCCAATTAGTGTGCTCCTTTCGTTGGAGCATTTGGGTAGCCGCTATTCCGTCTATCCAAATGTTCCTTTAACTTACTGTTGTAATAGGCAATCAACTCTTTAGGCTTCTTATCTTCCAAACAATGACTCAATATTGTCTCACCACCTTTAGACAATTTTCTTGCGTTGAAATAACCAGTATTCTTATCGATAATTAATTGAAAGTCTCCAAATAAACCATACCAGAAGTTGTATTTAATTTGCAGGTAACACACATCACTGAATGTAGGCATTTTTAAAACACACTACCGAAGACTTGGATACTCAAGAGAAAACTGAAGCACGTCTAGTCTCTAACACACCTTAATTTTAAATGAGCTTAAGAGTGTGTGGATGACAATTTATAGATGTTGGCACCACTACGGTTTAAAGCTGTGTTTATTAATATTTATTTCCAATCACATTAGTTGCTTCAACATCCATCCGCTCTCTGCTTCCGCCAACTAAAAAGCTTCTGTGTAAATTTCGTCAACGAATTCCTTAAATATATTTTTAATATTAGATGACTCTGTGACACTTTTGTTTTTAGTATTGAATGATTTCATTTCTTTTCTATTTCGATTTTGGAACACATACACCGTCGCCAACGAGCACTTTAACCCCACTCTCCTGGAAATTTTGCCGAACTCGCGTATTTTTGTAAAGAGGGCGCGGATCTTTAACGTTCCCTCCGAGGGGAGGAACGTGCAGACAATAAACTTGCCTAAATACAATGCCACAACATTGGTTGATGTTAATTTTACAGTATGTAGTGACAAGTGAAAGGAGAATCCTGAGCATCGAACCCAGTACCTTGCGATTAAAGGGCACACGTTCTTAGTCCTGAACCACAAAGGTTCTGATTTGAAACATCAAAATTGGAAACTTTGAGACCAAGAACCTGAAAAGAATACCAGTTATGTAGAAGAAATATCATAAGAAGTGTGTTTTACGAAGCCCCAAGTTTCAGTGTCTACCGTCATTTTCCTTCATTTTGCTAAAATAATTCCAAAAAACTAATTTAAAATACACCCTTTCTTTGGTGGTTTGGGAGTAGTTTGAGTTATTTACGTAAAAAAGGATTGAGACCGCGACTTTTGAATTTTAAAAAAATGTTTTCAAATGAGCGTGAACTAGGCCCCCTAGAACCCATATCTGGGGTCAGTTTCAGTTTTTATCTGTTTACATAATATATAGAAGGTGACGCATTTCTACGGTGAAGCTCAATATATCCGTTAGTTATAGGTTGCCTTGAGCTTTATCTTACAAAATTATTCTGACAATTACATGGTGGCCAATAAGTCGTTGGTAATACAATATTTTTTTTAAGAAAATTCCATACATCATTGCATTTCTGAATTTTCAATAGAACTATAATACAGGTTTCTAGTGAAAAAAAAACTTAAATGTTCGACCGTTTTTTAGTTATTTCAGCTCTTTTGCAACCTTTACGTTTGTGATACATACAGAAAATCGTGATACGGCGTCTTTACCAATAGATAGCAGGGTCCAATGACAATGACGCATTCAGAAGGGTTTGCGTATATACTTTTTAAAAATATTTGCAGAGCATGTAATTTTCATGTAACATTACTTAAGCCAATTAAAAAAACGTCCGGAGGCAGCAAGGGCGTTACGGAAGTCAATTTTCATCAAAATCTTTATAGCAAATATGTCTCTAATGCAAGCAGGCCTCAATCTGGTTACCGCTATAGCCTATATAGTAGAAACAATGTACCATATTATATCAAAATCACTTACTGTTTGAAACTGTACTAAAATTGTCTGAAAATATTTTAAAAATATTTCCGAGGAAACTTGTTTCCTAAGAAACAAACCTTAGATTAATAGCAAATTGAGTTAGTGAAATTCGAAGCATTTAATAAAAATTCGCTGCCAAAACGCACTTACTGCGTCTCAATTTTTTTTCTGATAGACATGCATCATATTTCGATAAAAACTGCAAAAGTGCAATACTATAAAGGTTTTCTAAAAAATATTTGGAAGGATCACTAACGACTTATGGCCCACCGTGTGGTTGTCAAAATAATTTTATAAGATGCTGCTCAAGACACCCTATAATTAACGTATATTTTTTTTGTATCTTGTATAATAACAATTATATTGAGCTTTTCCGTAAAAATGCGTCACCCTGTACATATGTAAATAGATAGAAACTGAATACAAACCCAAATATGGATTTACGCTCATTTAAAGACATCTTTTTAAAATTGAAAAGTCGCGGTCTCCTTATTTATAAATTTGCTCTAGAAAATGAACTAAAAATTATAAAGCGTTAACCCACAAATCTAACTAAAACTACTGTCAAAGCATCAGAGAAAGGGTTTATTTGAAATGAATTTTCTGGAAACATTTTAGTAAAATGAAGGACATTTAATATCACCGCTTTTTATTGACAATGGTAAAAACTGGTTTATAGGTATTGAGATAGAGTATGTCTGAGTCGTTACCTAGCAACAGAACATTTTATATCATTGCGCGGGTCAGTTACACGCTGTAAATGACGTTTATCGTATATTATTAGATCGGTTATCTATTTTCAATTTCAGTTGACAAATTATTTGTTATTTGGGAATTTTAATATACAAGTGCAAATTATTCCTTTACGGTTTTATTAATGTTAGTGGGTGGACTAAACAGTGTTTGTGATGTTTGTCAATAGGTATAAAAAATCGAAGTTTTACAAAAAGGGCTGATATTCAACAAATTAGTTATTTTCTCTCTGATGCTTTGGCGGTAGTTTTAGTTAAGTTTATGGTTTAACGGTCCATAATTTTTAGCTAATTTGCGTACAATAAATTTGTCATTGAGAAGCCCGCGACTTTAGAATTTTAAAAAGATTTCTTCAAATGGGCGCAAACCGGTTTACGTTCAGTTTTTATCTCAACAGAATTATTATTAAACAAGGGACGAGAAAAAATTGTACAAGTTAATTATAGGGTGTCTTGAGCTGCAGCTTATAAAATTATTTTGACAATCACAGGCTGGCCCATAAGTCGTTGGTGATCCCAACAATTTTTTTTTCGAACACCATTCTTTTATTACATTTTTTATTGAAATATGTTTGTAAGAAAACAAATCGAGACGCAGTAAGTGCGTTTTGGTAGCAAATTTTAATAAAATGCTTCAAATTTCAATAAGTCAATTTGCTATTAACCTAAGGTTTGTTGGCTAGGAAACCAATATTTAAAGTTTATTGTCGGAAAATTTTTGTACATTTTCAAACAACAAGTTATTTTGATAAAATATGGCACATTGTTTCTACTTTATAGGTTATACCGGTAACCAAATTGATGACTGCTTGCATTAAACAGACATATTTGCTATTCAAATCTTTTTTTTTTAATTCACTACCATAACGCACTTGCTGCGTCCATGACTTTTTTTACTGGTGTATTTTGACTGGCCACAATTATTGTATTTATAAGTATAAAAAGTGGTTAAATAAATGGATCTATCTATCGATCTACACACACACACACACAAACACACAGTCATACACACACACACACACTTGTTTTAGTTGTTGGGATTTCCTCATTAGTGAATTTTTTTAAAGAAAGTTCACTAAAAATGGTTAATTTACCCGAAGAATTTGTTTGAAAATTTCCATGTGAAACCTTTTTTTTTGTCCAAATGCTTTTTGTAAATAATTATGTCTTAGCAGGTGTGTAAATTGCCTTGAGAGGTTCTCTGTCCAGAAAAATCAAACCAGTCCTTTCGCGGACATTTTTAGTTTATTTTCGTAAAATGTTTATACTTTTTCAAACAATTAGGTTATTTTAAAAAAAGAAAGTGCATTATTTTACTATAAAGGTTATACTAGTAACCAGACGTGATGCCTTCAAAACAACAATTAGGTTATTTTAAAGAAAGAAAGTGGTTATACTAGTAACCAGATGTGATGCCTTTCATAAAAAACATATTTTAAATTAAACATATTTTTATGAGAATTTGATACTATAACGCACTAACGCGTTATAACTTTTTTCCGTGTGAGGTCATTATATTTTTACCCTTCGTTTATAACAATGCTTAAAACACTGAATACAATTTTTGTTGTTACTGAACAAGGAACTCCAATTGTTACTGCACTATATGGCTTTGGAAGATAATATATTACTAAGGAAATATTACTAGCGCCACCTGATGTCAAGCTTGTGTAGTAGAATCGTTCATCGATTTACATACTAACGCAGAGGAAGGAAAATGTGACAGGATAAGTCCCTGTAATATCGATTTCCGCACTAGAGTGCGATTCCTGCAAGAATTTATTTAGCCTGGATCCTGCCAGGATCGGTCCGTTGTATTTCCACTTTCCAACAGATGGCGCTGTATCTACTTAAAGGAATGGTCGACTAAAACAGCATTGCTTTCATAGTTATGTTAATGTATACTTCACTTTTTCCTCTGGTGCAATTACAATGCATATGTCTTCTATGCATTTGTGCTCGGAAAAATTAAAAAGCAAACAAACTCTCTATTCAAGAAAAAAAGTCTTGAATACATAATTGTAAAGCACTCCTTCGCGATGCAGAAAAAAACAATTTTCTTTTATACTGAATAGAACAACAAGAAAGAATGCAACTACGCTATTTACACAGGCTTCATCTATACAGAAAAATAATGTGGCTCAGAAACTCATCATTCCACATAGAAATAATAAGAAAAATTAGCACACTGTTAAAATCTACGTGATGTCAAAAATTACATATACAAAGACACGCATTTATAACAAAGCATCGTGAAATTTTCATTTCACGTCCATTTTTTTCTGAATCGCTGAAATACATTACTTGTTCAATCAAGAGGGACACTTTTTATGACGAATTTCTAAACTGCAACTATAACTCCTGTGCAAGAGTGGGCGCTCATTTTATATATTAACAGGCTGAATAGCTCAGTTCGCGAGGTAAGTAAGTTTTATGGGTTTTAATGAATTTGTGAACCTAATGTTCGATTTCTTAATGCTTACATCTATTACCATAAAATAACAGTTCTACTATCCACAAATAAAAAGTTTGAACCGCTGTATCTCTTTTTGTATTTAATTGAACTTGTTAAAAAATTATATCATAAAAAAGTCTGGATGCAACAATTGCGTTATGGAACCGAATTTTCATAAAAATGTTTTTAATAGCAAATATGTATCTTTAATGTTAACAGGCATCAATTTGGTCACCGGTATAACCTATATAGTAGGAACAACGTACCAACTTGTTTGAAAATGTACAAAAAATTTCCGAAAATAAACTTAAAACATTTCCGAGAAAACTCGTTGCCTAGCTGACGAACCTTAGGTTATTAGCAACTTGCGTTAGTGAATTTTGAAGCGTTTAATGAAAATTCGCTACCAAAACGCACTTACTCTGTCTCGTATTTTGATGAAAAATGCAAAAATGCAATAAGGAAAGTTAAAAAAAATGTAGGTATCACCAACGACTTATGGGCCAGCCTGTGGTTGTCAAAATAACTTTATAAGAGGAGCTCAAAACACCTTATAGGTAACGTATACATTTTTTTTTTTGTATCTTGCATAATTACAATTATATTGAGCTTTACCGTAGAAATGCGTCACACTGTATATATGTAAACAGAATGTAAACCCGGATATGGATTCTAGGGGGCCTAGTTTGCGCTCATTTGCAGAAATCTTTTTAGAATTCAAAAACCGCGGTCTCCTCATAAACGAATTTTTTCTACGAAAATTAGCTAAAAATTTTAGACCGTTAAACCATAAATTTAACTTAAACTACTTCCAAAGCATCAGAGAAAGTGTCTATTTGAAATGAATTTTCTGGAAATATTTTATTAAAATAAAGGGCAATGATGGTTTAAGCTGAAACTTAAGGGTTTGTAGAACACTCTTTACATAATCCGTATTTCTTTCAGGTTCTTTGCCTAAATGTTGCCAATTTTGACGTTTCAAATCGCGACTTTTTACGTTTTTAGGAAAACCTAATTTTTTCTTTCTTTAAATGCCTCTAACTTTTTTGTCTTTAAACTTACAGACCTAAATTTTGGCATATATAAAATTGAAACTGACCCTGTATGTGGGTTCTAGGGGGGCTAGTTCGCGCTAATTTGAAGACATTTTTTCTAAATACAAAATTCGGGATCTCTAAACTCTACAGTCAATCGTCATAATTGTCGTTATTGGGCAGATAATAATCCAAGAAATTTTCACGAAGTCCACACTCAAACTCCACATAAATTGAATGTCTGGACTGGTATTTTTGGAGACAGTTTAATCGGACCAATTTTTCTTGATGGCAATTTGAGTGGCGAAACGTGTTTGGAGTTATCAGAAGATATCGTTTACCCTCTACTAATTGACATTGTTGAAAATGATTATCGCTATCAAGAAAATCAATTAGTGTTTCAACAAGTTGCAGCTTCTTCGCATTTTTCACAGCTTGTTAGGGAGTTTTTGAACAGAGAGTTTCCTGGACAATGGATTGGGCGTAGGGGTGCTATTAAGTGCCCCCCTATATCACCGGATTTAACTCCTTTAGAATTCTTTCTAAGGGGCCATTTAAAGAGTAAAATTTACGCAACAGAACCAGAGTCTCTGGAAGAATTTTTAAACGAGTTGATTAAACTTCAAAAAAAATTAGTGTGCTGAATTCAGAAAAGAAAGAGCTTTCAAATGATGTAACACTCGACCCATGTTCCCTATTTAAAATATAAGGGTTGTTATTACCACCCTTAAGAGGTTGATGTGACAAAGTTGAGTTTTATGTCAAAACATGTCCCCCTCAAAATTAAAATTGACATGTTTCAGCGTATCTTAAAAAAATATTTGGACGCAAATCGGTCTGTTTCGTTTTCAATGCGCCATCCTGTATATATCTTCTTCCAGGTTCATTTAGTCTGTGACGTCTTTCTGTACATTTTAACATCTCATCTGATAAAATTCAACATTTGTTTCTCTAAACTACTATATTGTAACATCTTATTACTAAAAACTGATTCAGTCTTTTTATCGCTTTTTTATTTCATAGTTTATACACATTACGTAGTTATATGAGCACTTTGTAACAAAGCTGTGGCAAGGTTCTCATAATTCTACATCTTTTTACCTGTCTTTTATGTTTCTGGGGGGCTTGTTGTGGGCACTTTGATTTGTCGGCTTATTATCTATTATATATATATATATATATATATATATATATATATATATATATATATATATATATATATATATATATATATATATATATATATATATATATATATATAAGCCAACAACACACACTTTAAAACAAATCATACTAAACACAAACAAGAACTTACTTTTGGTGTGTAGAATGTCTTGCCAGAGAAAATAATAACCATTTTTACAGGCATAACGTAAGACCTGATATAAAAATTTCAATTAAAATTGATTCCCAAAATACGACATGTATATGGGCTTAAATAAGGTAAGGCATGGTAATGGTGAAATTAGTTTATAAGGAGTGAAAGTTCTATCAAAGACATAATGGACTGCAGGAAGTGATATAACGTATATAAAGTATCTATGTGTATGAACTTTAAAACTCTTGAGAATGTGAATATGTTGTATTTATTATTGTTGTTTACTAGCTGTTATGTAATTGAAGATGATGTTTGTTAGCGTAGTTTTAGGAAATGTAAGTTGTTATTGTTTACTAGCTTTAAGAATATTGTTTGTTAAATTGTAAGAAATGTCATGTCATAACCTAGATGTAAGTCAGCTATTTTTATTTAGGACAAATGTCAAACCGACAATAAAATTATAGTTAGGTTAACATATAATAACCACATGTCAAACTGACAGAAAATGTAAAATGTAGGTTAGCTAATCTGTCAAGGATCAACAATGCTAAATCACATATCCGGGGAGATGATGAAAAAGGATTATTGTGTTAAAATTTATTAGGATTTTTGATTTGGTAGCAGGCATAAAACAGTCTTTTAATTAGTAACGCCGGTGACGTGAAAAAAATAATAAACAGATGGAGATTATTCTTAAAAATTATTAGACGGGGAAATTTTGATTAAAAGATAAGATTGATTGAATTTTTGGTATTAGAAAGAGATTAAAAAAAAATTTGAAAAAAAGTTCGAAAACAATAAGATTCTCTCTAGGTTGAAGAAAAACAGGCGTCACTGGTCACAGACAACGTGGAATTTCAGAGCAGGGCAACTTTGCAGCGGATAAAAAACTAAGTGAGTAATAAGACTTACCTTATTTATGTGATATATCTGCAACTTCAGGAGAGTGTGGCAAAGGTCAATTAAGACTCCATAAAGTAGACCTAAAAACGTGAGGCCGATACATTCAAGCAATCATATTTGTTTCACTTTCTACTATCAATAATATTAATATCGAAAATTATCTACTGACTACGCGTATAAACTATATATTGAATCCCTAGGCCAAGCAGATGCCAGTAGATGTCGTTTTCTTTTAGTTCATAGTTCGAAAAGATCTGTATTTATATATGTATAGGTAATATTAAAAATTTTAAGCAAAAAATACAAGCCTATAACTTTGGGGCGGGGGGGAGTATCATAAGAAAGAGCTCTAAATTAAACAAAAAGTACATTGACATAGTAAGTAGCATTAGAATTTTGTCATTTGTTCTTTAATTGTAATAAATATGTAAGTTTGGTGATCATTTGAAACCTTTGCCTTATTTTGTTTTCTTTTGTACATATGTGAGTATTTGGGAGGAAAGAACTGAAATCTGATAGGGCAAAATATTTCAAAATTTAAAAAAATATTAACAAAGATATTTCGGACTTGAACCCACCAGCTTAAGAAGCTCCCTGATTTGAGAGTAAGTTCATCAATGCTATAGATTTATTTAGGTCCCAGGCAGAAGTAAAAAGGCAGTGGATACACCAGGATGTAAGTCACATATTTTTATTTTACAAGCATAATTTACAACACTTCACATAAAACATTAAATATAAATAAACCTATACTTAAACTGGTCACCATATCAGATATCTCAATAATAATAATCATAATATAAAACTTAAAATTAACCACCTATAACAATATATATATATATATATATATATATATATATATATATATATATATATATATATATATATATATATATATATATATATATCTTTCGTAGGTGTCTTTTGAGTTTTGAGTTGGGTTTCACTACACATGGGCCTTATACAATCGATACACAATCGTTTACACATATTTTCTTACTTGTTTATTTTACCGGTATATTTGTGGATCTTATTTGAATCTGTACTTTCAAACCCCTTTTCTTATTCAACCTTTACAAAAATACAGACTACACTTTATTTTTTTTAAACTATCACTTCAGGTTCTATAATTTACCTGTTGACTAATGTGGTTTTTTAACTGTGGAGATTGGCCTGAGTACATGATATATGTATATAGTTTCCCCACGTAATGGCTTAAGTATTGTATGTTTGATAGTTATAGTGTTTCACTTTGTTTTGTGGCGTAATGTTCTTTAATATGCTCTATTTTATGAATTATATACGTGAAATTACCCCCGTTCCCGTATATAACATATCAATATATATATATATATATATATATATATATATATATATATATATATATATATATATATATATATATATATATATATATATATATATATATATATATATATATATACGTCGTACGTATTTGCTATTAAAAACGTTTTTATGAAAACTCACCACCATAAAGCACTTGCTGCGTCCACATTTTTTCATCTTTAAAACTATTCCCATTATCCCAAATATCAGATCCTGTATATAATAAAATAACGCAAAACGTATGTGTTTTATTAACTAAAAGCACATGCATCGCTAGTTGTACACTTAAAACTAGCCAAGCTATAACTTGCTTACTCCGCAACTCCCAAGGGGTAAATAAATTTAGTTCACAAATGTCTTTAAATAAACAAGCATTTCTGCTATGAGGAGAAAACAGTGAAACTTGATGCTGAAATGTTTAAACTCTGTAAATGATAATTCATCATTAAAACTTAATAAAGTATTTACATTACATAAATGCGTTAAACGTAGATGAAATCTTGTACCGTACTGCTCAAATTCGGCCACATACTTTAGATAAAATATTACTTTCAGAAATAAAAACATCCTGGTTATATCGCGATCTGCTTTTCAGATGAGTAAAACCAGTTATCCGAATTGCCAGCAATACGTTGACAATTTCTAATGGGCCACAATTTTGTGCTGCTGGTTGATTTTCGTGGAAAAACTTCTTTTAAAGAGGGCGAACTAGGACCCCCTAGAAACCACATCCAGGGTCTGTTAAAATTTTTATATGTTTATATATATATATATATATATATATATATATATATATATATATATATATATATATATATATATATATTGATATGGTTACTAAAGGGGGCCACATATACATATATACACATACATAAACACATTTTTACCACAAATTATACTAAACACAAACATAAACTTACTTCTGGTGTATGCAATGTCTTGCCAGCGAAAATAATAACCATTTTTACAGGCATAACGTAAGACCTGATATATAAAATTCAATCAAAATTGATTACGACATATATATGTGTTAAAAGGAGGCAATGCAAGTGTAAATGTGTTGAACATTAGGAATGTATGACAAGTTTAATTAGATAGTGTAAGGTATTATTGTTTGCTAGCTGTTATGTAATTTAAGATGTTATTGTTTGTTAGAATTAAGGATATTGTTTGCTAAAAGTAAGAATGTCATGTAATCTAGATATAAGATACAAAGACTATAAAGCAAGAGAATGTAAATAATGGACAATACAAACTGTATAAGTAGTTTTTAGGTAGGTTAAGATGTTCATGTTGAGTAGAATTAGAGAATTTATGGTGTTATTGTTGTTAGCTTTAAAAATAGTAAGATGTCAAAATTTGAGTGATAAATTTAGGAATGTCATGCATAACCCAGATGTAAGTCAGCTGTTTTTATTTAGGACAGACGTCAAACTGACACTAAAATTATAGTTAGGTTAATTATTCTGTCATTGACTAACAACAATGAGAAGTATCTATGTATCCGAGGAGATGATGGAAAAGAATTATTGTGTTAAAATTTGTTAGCATTTTTTTTTTGAAAGCAGGCATAATGCAGTTTTTTGATCAGTTACGCTGGTTACGAAGAAAAAGGATAAACAGATTGAAAATTATTATTAAAAATTGATATATAGGAAATTTGTATTAAAAGATTAGATGGGAATTTTGTTGAGACAATAAAAAGGTTTGACATTTGAAGTAATAGCAGCAGAATAAACGGCAGGGAGGAAGTAGTGGACAAGAAATTGTAAGTTTTGAAAAAACCATAATATTTACGTTTTTATGTGGCCTACGAACTATCTCAGAGTATAACGAGTACAAAGATTATGAATATAAATTAATTAAAGCCATAAGTGTGACAAAAATCAGTTATAAGTTGCCCCAATACGTGAAAAGCAGTCATCTTTAATTAACAATTCATGATAAGGTGCTAGTCTTCCCATCAGTTGACAGCAAAGATCATTGCTCAGCCCCTTTTAGAAGATCCATTGAATAACGATACGTGACATTCTGCAGAATAAAGTGACCTTTAACCATTATGGCAAGTTTAATAGTTTAAGGATTTCCAACACAAAGTGTTTAAATTTAAAATTTTATTAAGACGACATACTGGCCAGTTCTTTTGTGGGAATTTGAAAGCTTTTAAATTCATTAAATAAGTTAAATTATAGGGAGTTAGTACTTATAGGCATTTGTCAGACGATTTACTATCAATAAAAGTTTAAGTTTTGTGTTATTTGAAAATTTAGTGCCTTACTTTATTTTGTTTTTATACATATATAAGTATTTGGGAGGACAAACTAAAATCAGAGGGGGAATATATATTTCAAAATTTAAAATTTAATCATACTTTTGGAAATAATAATAAAAATTTTGATAGGACTTGAACCCACTAGCTAAATAAGCTCGCTGTTTTAAGAGTAAGTTAATTTCGTCCATGCTATAAATTTATTTAGGTCTCGGGCAGCAGTAAAAAAGGCAGTGGATACAGCAGAGTGCAAGTCAAATAAATATATATCTAATACACACACATTTACAATACAGTTCAGAGAGTATTTTACAGATAAAATTTAATTAAAAAAAATATATTTAAAAACAATAATAACAATAATATATATCCTATAATTAAAACTTTAACTTATATATATATATATATATATATATATATATATATATATATATATATATATATATATTCAATTTAAATACCCAATAGTGGGATTAAACAACCTAAGCTTACATCTATATCAATATATATATATATATATATATATATATATATATATATATATATATATATATATATATATATATATATATATATATATATATATACATATATATATATATACATATACTTTCAAATGCGTTTTGCTGTCCTGGTTGTCTAACATTTTTTTTTAGTTCTCCTTATTTGCGTGGTGATTATTATCCCAATTATGTCGGGCAACGTAATAAATCTATTTAGAGTACCGTATCTTAATTGCACTAAATGTTATTTGAATCTAATTTCAATAGACCTTTTCTTTGTCCAACGTATTTAAGATGACCATCTTTAGAACTTATTTCATAAATTCCCGACATTTTCGCCGTACTACCCTTGTCTTTTGGGTTACCTGGCAAGTTTTTTAAGGGATTATTTGTCGAAAATGTTAATTGCAAATTAACTTATATATATATATATATATATATATATATATATATATATATATATATATATATATATATATATATATATAAATATATATAAATATATATATATATATATATATATATATATATATATATATATATATATATATATATATATTTGATAATTCTTGGTAAGTACCTTCTTTGTGCATTTGGATAAGTTCAGAAGCCAGAAAAATGGAAGCAGTTTCTCCCGGGAAATTTTTATATCTCGGGAAATAACAAAGCCATGCCAACCAAATTTGGTACGCGGGTTTATATCATAAAAATCAAACCACACACCAAAATTTGGATTTTTGCATTAAAAGAAAAAAGTAATAAACATTTAAAGCAATTATAGTTTTTTTTCTTGAAACGTCAAAGTCGCGAGTCTAAACGTCAAAATTGACATGTTTCAGATAAAGAACCTGAAACTAGTACGGGCTATGTAGAAGAAATGTAGTAAGAAGTGTGTTCTATATAACCTTAAAGTTCAGTCTCAGTCGTTCT
This sequence comes from Tillus elongatus, assembly GCA_964006375.1. NCBI lineage: Eukaryota > Metazoa > Arthropoda > Insecta > Coleoptera > Cleridae > Tillus > Tillus elongatus. The sequence continues at coordinate 94,166,255 of OZ023262.1, forward strand.
TGTGCTTTATTTTACTTAAATGTTTGCGGAAAATGAATTTCAAGCAGACTCTTTCTCTGATGCCTTGGCAGTAGTTTCAGTTATAGGGATTATTCTATATACTAAAACGTGAAAAAAACATTGTACCCCTTTCTAAGCATAACGCGTGCACGAAGCATGGTGAGATTTGGCATAGCTTAAGTTCATATAAAGAGGGAGAGCAGCAATATAAGATGGATGTATAATATGTGTTACACATAGATTAAACAATGCTTTGTTTTAATTAGACAGTCGGATTTCCAGTGCCAGTTGTGATCTGACGGCTAATATATTAATCTGTCAATCTCAAGCACATATTAGTCTATGGTCAAACAGATGTATATGAATGCGTTAATACGTTCATACTGAATATCAAATAGATAAAAGTATGTGGTCAAATAGTCGTTTTGAGATTATAAAGGTATACAAAGCGACGTCAATAATGTTCAAACTTAAAAATTTAATGAATCACGGTCGAATTCCGACCACGCACAGGTCCACTTGTTCATATTACAAGACTAGGTATTTAACGATTTTTTTAATTGGGCAAAGTATGAGATTTTCATGAAGAAACGGTGTGGGTGGTTGGTGGCCAGAAAACTATAGAAATCACAGTATGAACCTTCAAGTTTTTCAGTTCCTAAGAAAGTAACTACAAATTTAATGAAGTAATTGAACGTTTTTTTTTTTTTGTTCCCTCAGGGCTCGTCCGCGGCCTTGCCGCCCCGATAGCACCGCAAAGATAATTGAACGTTACGTTTATAAAGGATTTAAGTTCATTTTCGTAGAAAAAATTCACTAATATAAGGAGATGGCAATTTCTGAATTTGTAAAAATGTCTTCAAATGAGCGCGAACGAGTTTGAAGGAAATCGATCTAAGCAAAAATCGACGAGCTATTTCTAGTAATCCTCAAAATTTGCCAGAATTTCCATTTAAAGGAATTAGTTTACAAAATCTTAGGCGCTTACAATTTCTGTTTCAATTGGTTCCCAAAATTTTTCATCCATTCTACCACAATTTGGACCACTTTGACAAAATAAACTCACATGGCAATAATGCTACCTGATGTAATAAATTGGAATCACTTTTTAATTTGTTTGTTAGTCGTAATGACAAAAACTTTTCCATGTTTTGTAATATTATATATTATATTATTTTTTTCAATAAATAAATTAAAGTTAAGTGACTTCGTAAATATTTATTTATCAGATAAAAAAGGTTGTCACATCAGTATAATAATAATTTGCGAAATATTTTTCTTATTTTCTGAAACATCTCATCGTTCGTTATTCACCCTTTAAGGACAACCAAAGTAAAAATAAAAAACTGATAGGCAATATCTGTTGAAACACGACACACCTATTATAACCTTTTATTTAGACGCGTTTATCTCAATATTACTATGTTTTAGTGACTTAACACACTTTACTTCTGGGCACCATAAAAACATAGCCAACTATAACATTTCTACATAGTCGTGTCAACGCAAAATATCAATTTTCAATAAAGTCAAATAGCGATATCTTTGCTGTAGGGGTAGCCTACCCCCTTCGCTGAACATCATATAGAAACCGTTGATCATGCTCCCAATTTAGTTCCTCATACCGCATGGCGCCTGGAAGAAAGAAATACCGACACAAGAACTGGATAAACTGTTGAGATATAGAGTTATCGAAGAGTGTAAATCCCCATGGTCTGCTCCTGTGGTCTTATTTCCGAAAAAGGATAAAGGCACGAGAATTTACATCAATGACCGAACCTTAAAATCAGTTACCAGCACAGACTCCTACCCACTTCCTAGAATGGATGATTTATTACACTTCACCAAGAAAACGCTTTAGATGACTACCATGGATCTTAGTATGATTAAGCATCAATGCGCGAAAAAGATAGAAACAAGATTGCCTTTCACTCCTTTTGGTATCTACAGATGTCCAACATTACAATTTGGGTTGAAAAACAGCTCTTCTACCTTTCAAAGACTAGCCGATATATTGCGCAGTGGATGTCCCTAAGTGTCGCTTCTGGCCTACAAAGACGATTTGTTCGTGTTTAGTGAAACGCTCGAGTCACATCTACAGAACTTGCAAAATATGTTCAATCATCTAGGACTTTTCAGACTCCGCGTCAACCGGGAGAAGTGCACCTTCGCGAAAGTGAAGTATCTCGGCCTCGTGCTTACAAATAAAGATACACAAGTAGATCCCGATAAAACTACTGCAGCCATATCCACTATGACGCGTGCGAAAAATGTGAAGCAGCTACACTCATTTTTCAAAATCTGCTCCTGGTGTCCACGTTTTATTGAGAATTTTTCGATTATATTCCAAAAAATATGTTGTGCCACGCACGACTTGTCTACACTACCGCATCTCACCTGTGCCAGATGTCCCCTTAATCTGCTTTCAATGGTTCTTTTACTCTGTCCAAATTATTTAAGCTTACAATCTTTACAAGTTACCTCATAGATACCCGATATTTCAGTGGCTTTATCTGTGTTTGTTAATAAATTTTTCTACTAAGCAATCAGAATATCCGTTATATTTAGCCACGTTCTTCACACAATTCTATATTATATCGACATTTTACTTATGGGAAATTTTATTATTCTTTTTTTTATTTCAACAATACACTACGAGCTTAGAGCCTAAATACTATCGTACCGTGGGTGTCGACAAGGAGGAAAGCAACTTGTTAATTCTGGACTTGAAGGTTTGGAGGTTCGGGAAGAAGGAAAAACATGTGCTGGCAAGGAATTCCACAACCTGGAAGCGCTCGGGACACAAGAGCGGGCATAACAAGATGTTCTATGTCTGGTGACCTGGACAGTAAAATGGTGTATTCCCCTGGTAGATCTGTTGGGGGCAGCAGGTGGAGGAACTATGGAAGAAAGCTCCTCTGAGCAGTGCCCGTGCAGATATCTATAAAAGAGAGAGAGGTCACCAACGGCACGTCGGTGGGCAAGGGATGGCAGCCTTTGTATGAGGGTAGGATTACCGATGAGACGTATAGCTCTCTTCTGAATGGAGTCCAGGATGGCGAGTGTAGAAGCGGCAGCAGCACCCCAGATGTGGGAGCAGTATTCGAGGTTTGGTCTTACTTGTGAAGTATATGATGTATAGAGATTAGCTGGTGAAGACTATTTGCGAGCCCGGAAGAGGAACCCTAACTTCTTAGCAGCCGCTTCTGCGATTGATTTGACATGTTGGTGCCAATTGAGATTTCGATCCACAGAAATGCCAACAGGTGAAAAGGACTTATTACTTTGAATAACTTGGTTGTTTATTTTGATTGGTGTAGGGCTGGTGTATCTCTTATAAGAAAGAAAGCAAGACTGTGACTGGGTGGGGTTGAATTGTACATGATTTCTACTTTCCCAGTCTAATATTTTTTGGAGATCCACGGAGACAGAACCTTCCATGAGTCTGCAATCTTCATCTAATTGAGCTAAAGAGACAGGCTTAGAATATTGTATATTTAAGTGGAGGGTGCTGTCGTCTGCGTAACTGTGAACTGGGTTAGATGTGCTAGAGAGGAGGTCGTTGATGTGGAGAAAAAACAAAGTAGGGGATAAAGCTGAACCTTGAGGAACTCCTGCTTAATTGGATACAGTTTAAAGGAATGGCCATCCACGACAACAGAAATGCTCCGATTGGAGAGGACATTTTCTGTCCTGGTACAGAGTTTTGGTGGTAGGCCATAGGCCGATAGTTTATTAAGCATCGCTGCGTGCCATACCTGGTCGAGTGCTTTGGATATGTCTAGAGCGACAATCTGGGATTCACTGTGTAGTTCCATAGACTTGTTCCAAGAATGGGTGACACAGTTGATCTGCGTTGACGGAATCCATACTGCATGTCGTGGATTAGAATGTGTTTTTCAAGAAATTTTATTAATTCGGTGTTTATATACTTTTCCATCACTTTAGAGAAGACTGAAAGGAGAGAAATAGGCGTGTAGTTGCTAGAAAGCGCTTTGGATCCTTTCTTGGGGACGGGTTGTACTCGAGCAGTTTTTCAGTTACTAGGGAATATGCCTCTATTGTAAGATGTCTGAAACAGACGAGTCAGGACAGGAGCAAGTTCTGGTGCGCATTTTTTGAGAACAATTGCTGCGATCTCGTCAAGGTCAGAGGCTTTTCTGGTATTAAGAGAAGAGAGCATATTTCGTACCTTTTTAGTTGTGAAAGTGATATCCGTCATTTTCTGCGCGACATTGGAGCTGTCGGTGGTTGAACATTTGGAGGGGGGTTGAGAGTAGAATTTCCGGCGAACAAAGAAGCAAAATCTATTTACTAAGAAATTTAAACTGGCCGTTCTTTGGGTAAACGTATGATGCATATGAGTCATTTTTTGGAATCTAACTTAGAGTGGCAATTGCCCTCCTATGGACATCGAATTCAGGAAAATATTTATTTGTAATTACTAGTACATCTAGAAAAGGAAGTTTACTGTGAACTTCTAAATCGTCGCTTAGTTTTCTTGTATCAAATTGACAGTTCAGTCTATTAATCAAATCGTCTACTTTGCATATATTTGTGTTAAACGCTGCAAAATAATCGTCCGCATAACGAAATCTTACTCTAGGAAAACACTCACTTTCGTTTTCTAAACCCGTTTCAAATCTACTCATGAAAAGATCCGCAATAAATGGAGAGAGGGGGTTGGCCATTGCCGTGCTTTGAGTTTTTTTTTAAAACTCATGGTTAAATTAAAATTTTGTTTTATACAAAGGCTTGTTAGAGTTAAATATTCTTTGCAAACCTCTCCACTTATGTTGTTCAATTGTAAAAACTGTTCTAAATACGTTAGTGTTTGTTTGGTGGACAAGATGTGAAACAGACGCCACATTAAAAGATACGAAAAGCTCGCGTTCAACCAATCTAACACCTTTAACCTTATTAATGAATTCAAGTGAATTTGACACTAAAAAATGTGTGTTTAACAAGCAAAAAGCTTTTAAACTCATTTGACAGCCACTGCGCAAAATTATATGTCGGGGAATCTATAACCGAAATAATAGGTCTCACTGATTTTCCCAGTTTATGAATTTTTGGGAGAAAATATTTTCTGGGAACTTTGGATTTGTAGATTTGTAACTTGTAACCTTATTCATTCAGAATAATAAATACTCGAAACTAGACAGTGTGATCCTATCCTAATGTAGTTTTAAACTTAACAAGGTTTTGCATATAAAAGCAAAGAATGCCCAGACGACATCAGTGAGGAGATGTAAGCAGAAAGCATGCGTATAGGTATATATATATATATATATATATATATATATATATATATATATATATATATATATATATATATATATATATATATATATATATACAGGCCGAATAGAGCAGTTCGCTGGCTGAGTATTCTCTAGAATTGGACTAGGAGGTCGTGGGCTAGAGTCCCGTATTCAGACAGTCGACCTATTTCACCAGAATGTGGAGAGGCCACTTCCTGATGAGTCACGTGTGGTGCCCTTAGTCTATATGTGTATATAAGCTCCCTCTCACAAGTCCAAGACTTCTGGGTGCGGAGTTTGTCTACTGTGGTGTTATTGATTATTATATATATATATATATATATATATATATATATATATATATATATATATATATATATATATATATATATATATATATATATATATATATATATATATATATATATATATATATATATATATATATATATACAGGCTGTTTCAAAAAAACATTCACCATCGCTGGTGGGGAAATTCCTTACTAAAAAATAAGAAAAAAAGGTACTGTGCACATGGGACGGAAACGCATAGTTTCCAATATACAGGGAGTTGAATTTTAATTTTTTTTAAAATTTTTTATAAATAATTTCAAAACCACTGGATTGATTTTAATGAAACTTGGAACTTGAAAGTGTATTATGAAAGTGCATATTTTCAAGTGAGAATCTGCTTACAACTGCGTCAGTGGCGTGCGTACGGGGCAACTGTAAAAATTCATTTGGGGAAAAATATGTGCGCCACTGTCTTTTTCCAGTTTTGATACATCAGTTATGAAGCTTATTACATAAGCCACAAAAGCTACCTCTTGGTATTTTTTCGTTCAGGGTATCCTCTAGGAGATATGATTAATTTTATAAAAAGGGGCAAAGTACCGATTAGTCGGCGTAATAATAATAATAATAATAATAATAATAATAATAATAATAATAATAATAATAATAATAATAATAATAATAATAATAATAATAATAATAATAATAATATATGTTTACTGCAACCATAAGAATATGAAAAACAAAACATACAGTAAACATTACAGCAATAAACGTGCAAATAACTAACCTACGTAAAACTTATTGGTGATAAACATTGAAATGAATATTACAAACATTGATAAAAAATGATAAATAAAAAATAAAAATAAAAAATGAATAAAGTAATCGTAAAGACACCATGATTTTTCCAAACTCTTGTTTTTTGTACATTACTCAATTGACTTTAATAACAAAGCTAAAGAAAATGTTGAAAGTGACCACCATTAGCGTCGTTACAATTATTTAACCTTCTGCGCAAAGATTTTCTTACTCTTCTGCAAATATTTTGATCTTCTCTAATGCTGTCAAATGCATATTCTATTCTTCCCAACAATTCTTCTCGTGTATTTACTGGTGTTTTATACACTATTTCTTTTAAATGACCCCACAAATAAAAATCGAGAGGATTCAGGTCCGGAGATCGAGGTGGCCATGACACCGGACCTCCACGACCAATCCATCGGTGACCGTATGTGTTGGATAAGTATGTTCTTACAACTGCTGCAAAATGTGCGGGCGCACCATCATGCTGGAACCACATTGTACCATTTCTCATAAAAAGCGGTAGTAACAACGGCAAATCATTTTGTAAAAAGTTTAAATATGATTCATGGTCAAGACGATTCGGTAGAACAACAGGACCAATTATGTGATTTTCAATAATAGCAGCCCAAATATTCATGGAAAATTGATACTGCGAATTTGCAACTCTTAGAGAGTGTGGGTTTTCATCGGCCCATGTATGTAAATTGTGAAAATTTACGATACCTTTTCGCGTAAATGACGCCTCATCAGTAAATAGTACACGTTTAGAAAAATGTTGGTCGTGTCTAAGTTTGTTTAAGAACCAGTGACAAAACATTACCCTTGGGTGAAAGTCTCTAGGTAGAAGTTCCTGGACACGTGTAAAATGATAGGGATATAAACTTTGATTCTTCAGAGTTCTGTGATGCCGAAATATTACCCAGTTCGGTGGCAATAATTCTCGTACTTGTACTAGGATCACGTTCAACTCTATTTAATATTGCCTCTTCAACTCGTACAGTTCGGCGGTATCTTCTGCGTCCAGAGTCAGCTTTTAAAGGTTTTAAAGAACCAGTTTCTCTCAAATGTCTTACAATACGTGGGAAAATATTTTTGTCGGGAATTCTTCTTTGCGGATAAGTTTCCTGATAAACTCGCACAGCTTGTCTAGCATTTTGATTTGTTTGTCCATAAATTAACAACATATCAGTCAAATCCGCTGAAGTGTACTTAATGAAAACCATCTTGAGAGGAGGAAATAATATTAATGAGCAGCTCAGTATCAACAAATAACTAAAACGAAAATACTACACCGTATCAAAATTTAAAGAATAGCACGAAAACTCTTTTGACGCCTACAAACCACTTCAAAATTGTAGAATTTAGAGAACTGTCAAAAATTATAGTTTCATGGCACTTTACGATTACTGTTTTCATTACTCCAACGAATCGGTACTTTGCCCCTTTTTATAAAATTAATCATATCTCCTAAGGGATACCCTGAACGAAAAAATACCAAGAGGTAGCTTTTGTGGCTTATGTAATAAGCTTCATAACTGATGTATCAAAATTGGAAAAAGACAGTGGCGCACATATTTTTCCCCAAATGAATTTTTACAGTTACCCCGTACGCACGCCACTGACGCAGTTGTAAGTAGATTTTCACTTGAAAATATGCACTTTCATAATACACTTTCAAGTTCCAAGTTTCATTAAAATCAATCCAGTGGTTTTGAAATTATTTATAAAAAATTTTAAAAAAATTAAAATTAAATTCCCTGTATATTGGAAACTATGCGTTTCCAGGCCCATGTGCACAGGAACTTTTTTTCTGATTTTTTAGTAAGGAATTGCCCGACGAGCGATGGTGCATGTTTTTTGAAACAGCCTGTATATATATATATATATATATATATATATATATATATATATATATATATATATATATATATATATATATATATATATATATATATATATAGCCATATAATATATAGCCATATAAATCCAATCGGACGAGAAGTGGCAGCATAATTTGAATCCAAAGGCTTTATACAACTGAAGTACAAGCATCGTAAGTAGGCATATAGTGGCTTGGGTGATAGCGACTTCAGTGAAAAGCCGAACTCCACAGAACAGCTTGAATATGACTATTGCCAAAGGAATCTTGAATATACCTGAAAAGTAGAAATTGAAATTTATAGCAACAGTATTCAAAACAAAAATATCTAAATAACCATGTTAGAAACAATGTTCAAAACGATGGTAATTTATATAGGGAATGCTGATATGAGTAAAAAGTCTGGACGCAGCAAGTGCGTTATGAAAGTGAATTTTCTTTAAAATGTTTTCAATAGCAAATATGTCTCTTTAATGCAAGCAGGAATCAATTTGGTCAGGGGTATAACCTATATAGAAGAAACAATGTACCTTATTTTTCCAACATAACTTGTTTGAAAATGTACAAAAATTTTCCGAAAAGAAACTTAAAACGTTTCCGAGAAAACTCGTTTCCTAGTTGACGAACCTTAGGTTAATAGCAAATTGCGTTATTGAATTTTTAAGCGTTTAACGAAAATTCGCTACTAAAACGCACTTACTGCGCCTCGATTTTTTTTTTACAAACATGCATCATATTACAATGAAAAATGCAAAAATGCAATAAGGATTATTAAAAAAAATGTAAGTATCACCCACGACTTACGGGCCATCCTATCGTTGTCAAAATAATTTTATAACATGCAGCTCAAAACACCCTATAGGTATCGTATACATTTTTTTCTCGTATCTTGTATAATAACAATTATATTGAGCTTTACCGTAGAAATGCGCCACCCTGTATATATGTGAACAGAAAGTAAACCCGCCTATGGATTATAGGGGGCCTAGTTTGCGCTCATTTGAAGAAATCTTTTTAGAATTCAAAAGCCGTGGTTTCCTCATGAACGAATATTTTCTACGAAAACTAGCTAAAAATTATAGACCGTTAAACCATAAATTTAACTAAAACTACTTCCAAAGCATCAGAGAAAGTGTCTATTTGAAATGAATTTTCTGGAAATATTTTATTAAAATGAAGGGCAATGATGGTTGAAGCTGAAACTTAAGGGTTTGCAGAACACGCTTTACATAATCCGTATTTCTTTTAGGTTCTTTGCCTAAATTTTGCCAATTGTGACGTTTCAAATCGCGACTTTTTACGTTTTGAGGAAAACCCCACATTTTTTTTCTTCAAATGCCTCTAACTTTTTTGTCTTTAACTTACGGACCTAAATTTTGGTAAATTGTACACTATTTACATATATATATATATATATATATATATATATATATATATATATATATATATATATATATATATATATATATATATATATATATATATATATATATATATATATATATATATATATATATATATATATATATAATTGAAACTGACCCTGGATGTGGGTTCTAGGGGGCCTAGTTCGCGCTGTTTTGAAGAATTTTTTTCAAAATTCAAAAGTCGGGATCTTCTCGTTTGCGAATTTTTTTTGAAGAAAATTGACAAAAACAAGCACTTGTGAAGCCACGGGAAAGTATACGACTGTATGAAATATGGAACGGTTTCACTAAGTTAGGGCAAAAACAAACAACCAGATATGCTATTTAAATTCAATTAATATATATATATATATATATATATATATATATATATATATATATATATATATATATATATATATATATGTATGTATGTATGTATGTATCACACCGATAACTCAAAAAATCATAGGCCGATTGTGATAAAATTTGGCACGTACCTTGCTTTTGTAAAAGGCTTGGACAAGTTCGTTAGTCAGGAAAATCGGACAAGGTTTTCCGGGAAAATTGTGAGCTTTCATTCGAAAAAAAAATTATCACAAAAAAACAACAAATTTGGTACGTAGCCTTATGATATAAAAATTAAACTACATGCCAAAATTTAGATTTCTATGTTACAAGAAAAAAAGTGATAATCAAATATTTCGTGCCAGATCATTGCTATGGAAATTCATTACCATAACGCACTTGCTGCGTCCAGGCTTTCTTTCTATCAAAATTCACTAAAAATAATGATGAAACGTTGACGACGTAACTTGTAGTTTTATATTTAAAATGATAAGCTTATAACACAAATTCCAAAAAGCAGAGTAGTTGTAATTTATATAACTAAGTTTATTTTATTTATTTAGTATCCTATCGCCATTCTAGTCGACATTACACAACATGTTGTCGTGACGGAAGGGCCATTAATATCAATTATGTGTTTTAGCAATTACTCTACAGCAACTTACAATGTACTTATTTGAATTTCCAGCAAACTTTATCATTAATGATTTAGTATAATTTATCACTTTCCTATTTAGTTACCAAACTAATTTAAGACATTAAAAGTGTAGAACAAAGTAGCGACTTTTAAAGCACATATTGGTAAATGTTTAATAGTAAAATAACCCGCTGGAGTTCTTTACTCTACAATGTAAAAATGTCCCAAAGCCACAAATGTGTTATGTTAGTTTTTTTTTACAGTTTTTTGCAACTATTTTGTACTTTTCTCTTCCTTAACCTAGATTCTATAGTTATAATATATTGTCAAAGCAACATGTGTACCAGATTTCACCAAGACATTTTTTAAAGAAAAAAAGGATCTTTAAAGACAAAATTGTAAACGCACACACAAACTATATATATATATATATATATATATATATATATATATATATATATATATATATATATATATATATATATATATGTATATAAACATATAAAAAATTTAACGGACCTTGGTTTTGGGTCCTAGAGACCCAAATTCGCGCTGTATGGGGTTGTCCACCTCGCGGAGAAAGCCCAGTTTTCCATATTAAACTCGGTTTTACCAAAAAAGTTTCAACTGAAAGTTGTTCCTGTATATCAGCTGCGTTATTCAAAGATACTTTAATTTACACAGGGTGTTCATTTTCTCCGTGGTACACCAAACTTACTTTTTTTTTAAATAGAACACCCTATATTTTATATCACTTTTAAAAAGATAATATCATTTTCAAAACTAGTAAGGTACGAAAGATGCTCTCTTCTCTTAATACCAGGAAAGCCTCCGGCCTTGACGAGATCCCAGCAATTGTTCTCAAAAAATGCGCACCAGAACTTGCTCCTGTCCTGACTCGTCTGTTTCAGACATCTTACAATAGAGGCATATTCCCTAGTAACTGGAAAACTGCTCGAGTACAACCCGTCCCCAAGAAAGGATCGAAAGCGCTTCCTAGCAACTACAGGCCTATTTCACTCCTTTCAGTCATTTCTAAAGTGATGGAAAAGTATATAAACACCGAATTACTAAAATTTCTTGAAAAACACAGTCTAATCCACGACAGGCAGTATGGATTCCGTCAGCGCAGATCAACTGCCGACCTCCTTTCCTTTGTCACCCATTCTTGGAACAAGTCTATGGAACTACACGGTGATTCCCAGATTGTCGCTGTAGACATATCCAAAGCATTCGACCAGGTCTGGCACGCAGCGCTACTTAATAAACTACCGGCCTATGGCCTACCACCAAAACTCTGTACGTCGACTGCAAATTTCCTCTCCAACCGGAGCATTTCTGTTGTCGTGGATGGCCATTCCTCTAAACTGTATCCAATTAATGCAGAAGTTCCTCAAGGTTCAGCTTTAGCCCCTACTTTGTTTCTTCCCCACATCAATGACCTCCTCTCTAGCACATCCAACCCAGTTCACAGTTACGCGGACGACAGCACCCTCCACTCCAATATACAATACACTAAGCCTGTCTCTTTAGCCCAACTGGATGAGGATCGCAGACTCATGGAGGGTTCTATCTCCGCGGATCTCCAAAAAATATTAGACTGGGGAAGTAGAAATATTGTACAATTCAACCCCACCAAATCACAGTCTTGACTTCTTTCTCATAAGAGATACACCAGCCCTAGACCCATCACAATAAACAACCAAATTATTCAAAGTAAAGAGTCCTATTCACTTGTTGGCATCTCTGTGGATCGAAATCTCAATTGGCACCAACATGTCACATCAATTGCAGAAGCGGCTGCTAAGAAATTAGGTTTCCTCTCCCATTCAAAAGAGCGCTATACGTCTCATCGGTGACCCTACATTTACCCAAAGGCTGCCATCCCTTGCCCACCGACGTGTCGTTGGTGACCTCTCTCTCTCTCTTTTATAGATATGTGCATGGGCACTGCTCAGAGGAGCTTTCTTCCATAGTTCCTCCACCTGCTGCCCCCAACAGATCTACCAGGGGAACAGAGCGAATGCACCCTTTTACTGTCCAGGTCACCAGACATAGAACATCTTGTTATGCCCGCTCTTTTGTCCCGAGGACTTCCAAGTTGTGGAATTCCTTGCCGACACATGTTTTTCCTTCTCCCCCGAACCTTCAAACCTTCAAGTCCAGAATTAACAGGTTGCCTCTTTCCTCCTTGTCGACACCCACGGTACGATAGTATTTAGGCTGTAAGCCCTCGTGGTGTGTTGTTGAAATTAAAAAAAAGCCACTTATCTCCAGGATTTCCATTCTTGAAATGGTGATCTCGAGGTTTTCTTTTAATTATTTCCTCCATATTCCATCCATAAGGTGATGTTTGGATACTGGGTAAGGAATTTTAGACAACTCTAATATCCAGTGTACCAATATTTAAGACTGGTAGGAGGACCCGTGGAGCATTGTCTGTGAGGCTCTTATGATGCCTTATAATGCAGTGTTATACGTGGAACACCAGCTTGTTGTGCCACTGCAACCACAGAACATCCTCTTTTACCAACACAAGAGCATAATTCATTTTCTCTTGAGAGTAATTTTCTTTAGGAGTCATATTTAGGTGATCTGCCAAAAAAAATTCAGTGTATTTCAATACCCTAGTGGTGTCAATTACTTTGCCTCGTTGTTCGCCGCCAACTCTACTCTCAACCCACCTCCAAATGTTCAACCACCAACAGTTCCCAATGTCGCGCATAAAATGACGGATATCATTTTCAAAATTAAAAAGGTACGAAAGATGCTCTCTTCTCTTAATACGAGGAAAGCCTCTGGTCTTGACGAGATCCTAACAATTGTTCTCAAAAAATGCGCACCAGAGCTTGCTCCTGTCCTAACTCGTCTGTTTCAGATATCTTATAATAAAGGCATATTCCCTAGTAACTGGAAAACTGCTCGAGTACAACCCATCCGCAAGAAAGGATCCAAAGCGCTTCCTAGCAACTACAGGCCTATTTCTCTCCTTTCAGTCGTCTCTAAAGTGATGGAAAAGTATATAAACACCGAATTACTAAAATTTCTTGAAAAACACAGTCTAATCCACGACGGCAGTATGGATTCAGTCAGCGCAGATCGACTGCCGACCTCCTTTCCTTTGTCACTCATTCTTGGAACAAGTCTATGGAACAACACGGTGAATCCCAGATTGTTGCTCTAGACATATCCAAAGCATTCGACCAGGTCTGGCACGCAGCGCTGCTTAATAAACTTCCTGCCTATGGCCTACCACCAAAACTTTGTACCTGGACAGCAAATTTCCTCTCCAACATGACCATATCTGTTGTTGTGGATGGCCATTCCTCTAAACTATATCAAATTAATGCAGGAGTTCCTCAAGGTTTAGCTATAGCCCCTACTTTGTTTCTTCTCCACATCCATGACCTCCTCTCTAGCACATCCAACCCAGTTCACAGCTACGCGGACGACAGCACCCTCCATTCAAATATACAATATTCTAAGCCTGTCTCTTTAGCCCAATTGGATGAGGATCGCAAACTCATGGAGGGTTCTGTCTCCGTGGATCTCCAAAAAATATTAGACTGGGGAAGTAGAAATCTTGTACAATTCAACTCCACCAAAACTAAGTCTTGCTTTCTTTCTCACAAGAGATACACCAGTCCTAGACCCATCACAATGAACAACCAAGTTATTCAAAGTAATGAGTCCTTTTCTCTTGTTGGCATTTCTGTGGATCGAAATCTTAATTGGCACCAACATGTCACATCAATTGCAGAAGCGGCTGCTAAGAAATTAGGTTTCCTCTTCCGGGCTCGCAAATACTTTTCACCAGCTAATCTCTATACCTTATATACCTCACAAATAAGGCCAAACCTCGAATACTGCTCCCACATCTGGGGTGCCGCTGCCGCTCCTACACTCGCTATCCTGGACTCCATTCAAAAGAGAGCTATACGTCTTGTCGGTGACCCTACCCTCACCCAAAGGCTGCCATCCCTTGCCTACCGACGTGCCGTTGGTGACCTCTCTCTCTTTTATAGATATTTGCACGGGCACTGCTCAGAGGACTTCCAAGTTGTGGAATTCCTTGTCGGCACAGGTTTTTCCATCTCCTCCGAACCTCCAAACCTTCAAGTCCAGAATTAACAAGCTGCCTCTTTCCTCCTTGTCAACACCCATGGTACGATAGTATTTAGGCTGTAAGCCCTCGTGGTGTGTTGTTGAAATTATATATATATATATATATATATATATATATATATATATATATATATATATATATATATATATATATATATATATATATATACAATACACCACGAGGGCTTACAGCCTAAATACTATCGTACCATGGGTGTTGACAAGGAGGAAAGAGGCAGCTTGTTAATTCTGGA
The DNA here is from genome assembly GCA_964006375.1 of Tillus elongatus. Lineage (NCBI taxonomy): Eukaryota > Metazoa > Arthropoda > Insecta > Coleoptera > Cleridae > Tillus > Tillus elongatus. The sequence continues at coordinate 94,181,268 of OZ023262.1, forward strand.
CTTGAAGGTTTGGAGGTTCGGAGGAGATGGAAAAACATGTGCCGACAAGGAATTCCACAACTTGGAAGTCCTATATATATATATATATATATATATATATATATATATATATATATATATATATATATATATATATATATATATATATATATCGCGACAAGCAAATTGATATCCACATGATGGGACTAGGCCGAACCGTTTCAGAGTTATTCAATTGTTTATTAAAAATTTAGGTCTAGTTTGGTCCGTAAATACTTCGATTCTGCACAATGTTTGGCTGCATGTTTACTGGAGTTAATTTTATACACTCCTCACTATAAGCAAATGAAACATGGTAATTCTTACTCTAACCTGCCTATACAGAGTGTTAAATTTCGCAAAACTTAAATTTTCTCTAAAATTTCAAATGGAACGCCCTGTATATCAGAACGTTATTAGATGCGCATTTTCATGGCCTTTTCAGAAGAACCACGTTTAATGACATTATTTTCAACGGTTTCAAATATATTAAGCATTAATCACAAAATTTATCATTTTCCAATATTTTAGAAACTTATCTGAAAATCTAGGGGCGGCTTTGACAACGCCACTTGACATTTCAAAAATTAACTAAATTATTGGCAGGTAGCTTTCTTAGTTACCCGCTTTTTTCTTGATATCAGCATGTTTTTACTGAATAACTTATATCAATGCTGTACGTGATTGCTGAAAGTGATGGAAATGCTGCCTTAGCAAAGGAAATCTATATGTAGAAATACCACAAGCGACCACAACCTCAGTTGAAAGCATTTAGATTGGTGAGAGCTCGTTTTGATGCATACGGCAGTGTACAGTATCGGGCTCCCGTAAGAAACAAAACTGTTATAAATGAAGGTACGTCTGTAAACATCATAGCCTCCGTCATTGAATATCCACATATCAGCCAGCGACAATTAGCCTCGAATTTAAGTATCAGTAAAACTTCTGTCCAAAGATGTTTGAAAGAAAACAATATCACCTATACCGTGTCAGAAAAGTTCAAGATCTGTCTGCAAGCGATAAGCAGCAAAGATTGAATTTTTGTATTTGGGCTCTACAGAAGGACAACCAGGAACCAGGATTTCTTGCAAAGGTGCTATTTACAGATGAAGCAAATTTTTACAATGTGGAGGAATTAACATGCACAATGTGCATTATTATACTGATATAAATCCACCTTTTTCGTGGCCAGTGGATTGTCAGCATACGTTGTCCATAAATGTGTGGGCTGGAATTTTGGGTTTGTATTTAATTGGATCGTATTTTTTCGATGGGACTCTCACTGGTGAGCGTTATCTAAATTTCTTCAATAATGGTCTACCAGAGCTGTTAGAATAAACACTTCTACAACTCCGTGGTGAAATGTGGTATCAACACAATGGAGAGCCTCCACATTCAACAGGGGTTGTTAGAGCATTTTTAAACCGTAATTTTGAAAAACTATGGATATGTCGACGTAAACCAACCTCTTGGCCAGCAAGATCCCCTGATATTTCCAAAATATATTTCTTTTTGTGGGGTGACATTAAAGGTAAAGTGTATGCGACTCCACCAACAACCAAGGAGGACGTGAGCGCAAGGATTTCAGAGGCTTTCAGTTCTGTACGCTGAGCAACATTGTTGAAGATGCTAAACAATTTAAGGCAGAGATTACAAATTTGTATCGATAATGATGGCTCCCAACTTGAACATTTGCTGCGTTGAATTGTTGGTATTTATTTTGTGAATTTCGATTTAGTATTGTTCTTGTTGATTTAAACCTTGTTAATATATGCATTAAATGTTTTGCTCTTTTACATCACGCACACTTTAGTTTTTATGCAGTATGAACAAAGGATATTACGTAAACTATTTGAAAATGATATAAAATGCAGGATGTTGCATATTAACGTGAAGTATTTACTTGAATTTATATAAAAATGGTTAATTCCGTAATTGAGCCTTAATATTTTTGAAGCCGTTGAAAATAATGTCATCAAACGTGATATTGCTGAAAAGGCTATCAAAATGCGCATCTAATAACGTTCTAATATACAGGGCGTTTTATTTGAAATTTTCGAGAAAATTTAAGTTTTGCGAAATTTAACACTCTGTATAGGCAGGTTAGATTAAGAATTACCATGTTGCATTTTGTTATAGCGAGGAGTGTATAAAATTAACTCCAGTAATTATGCAGCCAAAACATTGTGCAGAATCGAAGTATTTACGCACAAAACTAGAACAATATTTTTTATAAACAAATGAATAACTCTGAAACGGTTGGGCCTAGAACCATCATGTGGGGTATCAATTTGCTTACCGCGATACCATATTTTTAAAAATGATATAAAATACAGAGTGTTCTATTTAAAAAAAAGTCTGGACGCAACAAGTGCGTTATGGTAGTGAATTTTCATAAAAATGTTTTTATTGCAAATATGTGTGTTTTCTTTTTAAGAAAGCAGACATCAATTTTGGTTACCAGTATAACCTATATAGAAAAAGCAGGCATCAAATTTGATTACCAGTATAACATATATAGTAAAAACAATGTGCCATGTTTCATCAAAATAACTTGATTGTTTGAAAACGTACAGAAATTTCCAAAAGTAAACCAAAAGTGTTACTGAAAAAATCCGTTTCCTGGTAAACCTTATAGGTTAATAGCAAATTGAGCTTTTCAAATATGAAGCATTTAATCAAAATTCGCAACCACAACGCACTTGCTGCCTCCAGAATTTCTTAACTTACAAACATGCATTATATTTCGATGGAAAATGCAAAAAAATAAGGCGTTTTCGACAAAAAAAAAATATTTGCATCACCAACGACTTAAGGGCCAGCCTGTGATTGTCGCAAAAATTTTCTAAGATGTAGCTCAAAACACCGTATAATTAATGTATACAATATTTTTTCATATCTTGTATAATAACGAAAATTCGACAAAAATTATATACCATTAAACAATAAACTCTATAGCTAAGGCTACTGCCAAGCATCAGAGAAAGGGTCTATTAGAAATGAATTTTCTGGAAATATTTTAGTAAAATGAAGGACAATGACGGTTGAAACTAAGAGTTCGGTGTATGTAAAACATTCTTCTTGAGACATTTTCTTTCCATAGATCGTATTAGAGTCAAGTTATTTGCCTAAATGTTGCGAATTTTGACGTTTTCAATTGTCACTTTGACGTTTTGAGGAAACCCCCGATTTATTTTTCTTTAAATGCCCATAACTTTTTTGTCTTTTGACCTACAGAGCTAAATTTTTGTAGGTGGCACACCTATAACGATATAAACCAGCTTACCAAATTTGGTTGCCCTTACTTTGTTAATTTTGGAGATATAAATATTTTGCGAAAGAAAACACAAATTTTTCCGGGAAAACCTCGGCGGATTTTCCTGGCTAACAAAATTATCCAAGCGACTTGCGAAAGGAATGTACTCACCAATTTTGACGTTTAAAATCGCAATTTTGACGTTTTGAGGAAAATCCAAATTTATTTTTCTTTGAATGCCTGTAACTTTTTTATCCTTTAACCTACGGAGCTAAATTTTGGTAGGTAACTTTCCTATAATGAAATAAATCCGTATATGAAATTTGGTTGCCCTTACTTTGTTAATTTCGGAGATATAAATTTTTTTCGAAAGAAAACACAAAATTTTCCGGGAAAATCTGTACCGATTTTCCTGGCTAACGAACTTGTCCAAGCCATTTGAAACAGGAATTTATTTACCAAATTTAATCAAAATCGGCCCATTATTTTTTGAGTTATCGGTGTGATACATATATATATATATATATATATATATATATATATATATATATATATATATATATATATATATATATATATATATATATATATATATATATATATATATATATATAAACATATAAAAATTTAAACCGACCCCGGATATGTGTTCTGGGGGGCCTAATTAGCGCTCATTTGAAGAAATTTTTTCAAAATTCAAAAGTCGGGATCTCCTCATTAGTAAATTTTTTTTAAGAAAATTCACTAAAAAGATAAGTTTTGTCTGCCAGGGAAAAAAATTCTGGACGCAGCAAGTGCGTTATGGTAGTGAATTTTCATAAAAATCTTTTTAATAACAAATATGTGTGTTTTTTTAAGAAAGCAGGCATCAAATTTGGTTACCAGTGTAACCTATATAGTAAAAACAATGTGCCATGCTCCATTAAAATAACTTTATTGTGTGAAAATGTACAAAAATTTCCAAAAGTAAACTTAAAATGTTCCCGAAAAAACACGTTTCTTGGTCAACCTTATAGGTTAATAGCAAATTGAGCTGTTCAAATATGAAACATTTGATCAAAATTCGCTACCATAACGCACTTGCTGCGTCCAGAATTTATTTTCTTACAAACATGCATTATATTTCGATGGAAAATGCAAAAATGCAATAACATAAGGCGTGTTTGATTAAAAAGAGGAAATTTGTATCACCAACGACTTATGGGCCACCTGTGATTGCAGAAATATTATTTTAAGATGTAGCTCAAGACACCCTATAATTAATATATACAAATTTTCTTCATATCTTATATAATAACGGATATATTGAGCTTTATTAATTTTTTATGAAAATTCGACAAAAATTATATACCATTAAATGATAAACTCTATAGCTAAGGCTACTGCCAAGCATCAGAGAAAGGGTCTATTTGAAATGAATTTTCTGCAAATATTTTAGTAAAATGAAGGAGAATGACGGTTGAAATTAAGACTCCAGGGTTTATAAAACATCCTTCTCGAGGCATTTGATTTCCATAGCCCGTATTAGATTCAAGTTATTTGTCTAAATGTTGCCAATTTTGACATTTTAAATCGCCACTTTGACGTTTTGAGGAAAACCCCAATTTATTTATTTTTAAATGCCTATAACTTTTTTGTCTTTTGACCTACATAGCTAAATTTTGGTAGGTAACTTACCTATAAGGATGTAAAGCTGCGTTTCAAATTTGGTTGCCCTTACTTTGTTAATTCCGGAGATATAATTTTTTTTTGAAAGTAAACACAAAATTTTCCGGGAAAACCTGGGCAGATGTTCCTGACCAACGAACTCATCCAAGCCATTTACAAAAGGAATTTTTTCACCAAATTTGATCAAAATCGGCCCATTATTTTTTGAGTTATCGGTGTGATACTTATATATATATAAATATATATATATATATATATATATATATATATATATATATATATATATATATATATATATATATATATATATATATATATATATATATATATATATATATATATATATATATATATATATATATATATATATATATATATATATATATATATATATATATATATATATATATATATATATATATAAACATATAAAAATTGAAACTGACCCCGGATATGTTTTCTGGGGGGCCTAATTAGCGCTCATGCGAACAAATTTTTGCAAAATTCAAAAGTCGGGATCTCCTCATTAGTGAATTTTTTTTAAGAAAATTCATTAAAATGAACAAACTGTGTAAATTGAAATATTTTTGAATTACGCAGCTGATTGATAGAAATAATTTTCAGTTGAAACTTTTTTGATGAAACTGAGTTTAATATCTGGGCTTTTTCCGCGAAGTGAACCAACCTATATATATATATATATATATATATATATATATATATATATATATATATATATATATATATATATATATATATATATATATATATATATATATATGTTTCCAAATTTAAACAGACTCCGGATATGAGTTCTAGGGTCGCAGTTCGCAATCCCGTTGTTGCGATTTTCTTTAGGAAAAGTCGCTAAGAATAAAGATGCAACACCTGCAACGCGTCAAGTAGCAGGCTACGTTTTTATTCCTGTTAGGTGCTGAAAAAATATATATGGCGTCACTGGCTTTACAAGAAAATCGATTATGTTACTTTCTTACTAACTGCTCTAAATATGGGGTAACGTTTAACATAAATCAACGCAAACCGCTGCTAAGTGAACAAATTTTACCGTAAATTTAGTTATTACGTGTCTGCATCCTCGTAAAATTCGTTCCATAAAAATGAAACATTACCAACCGTTGACACATTTCGAATTGTTTTTCCACAAAAACAGGGGCGACAATTACAAAAACTTTTATCAAGAGTTAACATCTTGAATTTATGTATAACGGCAGCTTTTGTTCCTTACGTAGAGGAATACGGAATTGCTGGGCGATTTCTGGCACCCCAATGCTGAATTCTCGCTGGATTGTTGCGCTTAGCGTTTGTTTTACTTATATCCCACAAAAGTTACATGCTCTGAACACCCTTAGAATCTTTTAACTTTCATAAATATCAATCGTGGTAAGATGTTATCGAAGTCGCCTAATGCCCGTATTAGAGTCACGTAGTAAAAGTTGGACGAAATGTTCTGTTTCGATTTGGGACTGCTGCAAATCCCTCACAATCTTAGAGATCTCTTGCAATCCAATATGGGAACAGTTGATCCCCGGGTTGAACTGAGCCAATATCAGCGCTTCCTCTTCTATTTATTCAAACAGCAGAGGTGCGAAGTTTTTTGTTGAATGGCTATTTTGTAAACAAATTACTGTTCAGATAAAAGTTTTAACGCAAATCCCTTTATCGTGGTCGATGAATAATGCAGCGCACTTACATTAGATACAAAAGCTCGGTCTTCTTCAGCAACCATCAATCATCGCCTTGGCCCACCCCATTTATAATTCTAATTTCACCTACTAATAAATGATTCAATTAGTTTTTGTCTTTTCTAACCGAACACGACGATTTGTTAAGCACAACGCGCTTAACATTTTACAGGGATTCATCACGCGCTTTTGTACGACTTAGGTATTTGTTTCGTTTGTGTAGGTTTTTTTTAATTTTTTTATATTCGTCAATAAGATTCGCAGATACCAGGAGGTATTGAAAAGTACTAAGCCTACAATGGAAAACGCAATATTTAAAAAAGAATGCATTTATTTATGCAACACAATCTTCCCTAGAATTCACTTATTTAGCAGACGGTTTATGAAGCAATTAAAAACCATAAAAAATCATTGTCTTGGTGCTCAAATACTAATCATCAGAACATATAACTTTTTTTGAAAATTGATCACTTTGAAAAAAAGTATCGATAGTAAGACTCCAAAAATTCCTGGGCGCGAATGAGGGCCTTTAGAAGTCATATCCATGGTGTGTGTTGACAAGGAGGAAAGAGGTAACTTGTTAATTCTAGATTTGAAGGTTTGGAGGCTCGGACGAGCAGGACAACATGTGCCGGCAAGGAGTTCCACAATTTGGAAGACCTCGGGGTAAAAGAGCGGGCATAACAAGATGTTCTATGTCTGGTGACCTGGACAGTAAAAGGGTGCATTCGCTCTGTTTCCCTTGTAGATCTGTTGTGGGCAGCAGGTGGAGGAACTATGGAAGAAAGCTCCTCTGTGCAGTGTCCGTGCAAATATCTATAAAAGAGAGAGGTCACCAACGACACGTCGGTGGGAAAGGGATGGCAGCCTTTGGGTGAGGGTAGGGCTACCGATGAGACGCATAGCTCTCTTCTAAATGGAGTCCAGGACAGCGAGTGTAGAAGCGGCAGCGGCACTAAGGATGTGGAAGCAGTATTCGAGGTTTGGCCTTATTTGTGAAGTATATAAGGTATATAGATTAGCTGGTGAAAAGTATTTGCGAGCCCGGAAGAGGAATCCTAATTTCTTAGCAGCCGCGTCTGCAATTGATGTGACATGTTGGTGCCAATTGAGATTTCGATCCACAGAAATGCCAACAAGTGAAAAGGACTCATTACTTTGAATAACTTGGTTGTTCATTGTGATGGGTCTAGGGCTGGTGTATCCCTTGTGAGATAGAAAGCAAGACTGCGATTTGGTGGAGTTGAATTATACAAGATTTCTACTTCCCTAGTCTATGATTTTTTGGAGATCCACAGAGACAGAACCCTCCATGAGTCTGCGATCCTCATCTAACTGGGCTAAAAAGACAGACTTTGAATATTGTATATTTAAGTGGAGTATGCTGTCGTCCGCCCTAACTGTGAACTGGGTTGGATGTGATAGATAGGAGGTCATTGATGTGGAGAAGGAACAAAGTAGGGGCTAAAGCTGAACCTTGAGGGACTCCTGCATTAATTGTATAAAGTTCTGACGAATGGCCATCCACGACAACAGAAATGTTCTGGTTGGAAAGGAAATTTGCTGTCCATGTACAGAGTTTTGGTGGTAGGCCATACGCCGGAAGTTTATTAAGCAGCGCTGCGTGCCAGACCTGGTCGAATGCCTTGGATATCTCTAGAGCGACAATCTGGGTTTCACCGTGTAGTTACATAGGCTTGTTGTAAGAATGGGTGACAAAGAAAAGAGGTCGGCAGTTGATCTGCGCTGACGAAATCCATACTGCCTGTCGTAGATTAGACTGTGTTTTTCAAGAAATTTTAGTAATTTGGTGTTTATTTACTTTTTCATCAGTTTAGAGACGACTGAAAGGAGAGAAATAGGCCTGTAGTTGCTAGGAAGCGCTTTGGATCCTTTCTTGGGGACGGGTTGTACTCGAGCAGTTTTCCAGTTACTAGGGAATATGCCTCTATTATAAGATGTCTGAAACAGACGAGTCAGTACAGGAACAAGTTCTGGTGTGCATTTCTTGAGGACAATTGCTGGGATCTCGTCAAGGCCAAAGGCTTTCCTGGTATTAAGAGAAGAGAGCATCTTTCTTACCTTTTTAGTTTTGAAAATGATCTCCATCATTTTATGCGCGATATTGGGAACTGTTGGTGGATGTTTCTTCTGCAGGTATTCGGTCACTAACAATATCGAAAGGTTCAACGTCACGAAAAATTTACATATGTCGTTTCGCGAAAATATCTGTATTATTTTATTATCTATCGGACGCGCTTATGGCGGTATTTATTTTGTAAAGTAATCTATCAGGAGACCACCCATAGGCGGCGGAGCGAGATTTATACACTTCTTATTATTACTATATTTAGCAATATATATATATATATATATATATATATATATATATATATATATATATATATATATATATATATATATATATATATATATATATATATATATATCTCGAAGGCGTTTAGCTGTCCTGGTTGTCTAACATTTTTATTAGTTTTATATTCTTCTCATTAACGTGGTAGTTAAGTGAGGATTGCAACCTGAGAAGCACACTCGTAGAAACCAAATCACCACGACACATTAAAAAAAACTGACGATCGTTTGACCAACCAAGTTAGCATCATCAAAGGATGAATAATTCTAAATATCTTATACCCACAACTATATTATATTTTTCTGCAGGTAATCGGTCACTAACGATATAGGGAGGTTGAACGACATTAAAAAATAAGATATTTCGTTTGGAGGAAATATCTGTATTCCTTTATTATCTATTAGATAATAAATTTAGATTAAAATTACTGCTAAAAACAACTGTTTTGATTAACGAACGACATATAGATCACAAATAAACAAAAAACTATTAAACGTCGACACACCAATTTGTTTGCGTTTGTGATTTTTATTAAGAAAATTCACTAATAGAGAGGTATTGCTGCTGAGCTTTTTGGAAAATTCGTTCAAATGGGCGCGAATTAGGGCCTGTAGGATCCAAATCCAAGGTCAGTTAAGAAGTTTATATATATATATATATATATATATATATATATATATATATATATATATATATATATATATATATATATATATATATCCAACCGATAACTCAAAAAATACTTCACCAATGAAAACTAAATTTGGCAATTCTCTGCATTTTGTTAATAGCTTGGATGAGTTCGTTATAAAGTGTTTACACTCAAATACTTTTAGAAAAAAATTAAAAAAACTGTTTGAACAAGCAATATCTTTTAACTACTAGAACCATTAAACTACAACTTGACAAGCACGTAAACATTGTACAAGTGGTCCTACCTACCAAATTTGAATTCAACTGGTTCAGTGGATCTTAAGTTATAACTAAATAAAAAATCAATAGTCTACGATATGACCTAAAATGACCTCTAAATGCAGGCCTATAATAGCAGGGTTCCGCTGCCATTGCAAACAAAATCTCCAAATTAAGTTTGAAACGGACAGGCTACGAAAATATGTCACAAAAAACAATCGGCGGGGTTGCCATTTACGACACTTCTCATCTAAATCTGTAGATATCAGAAAAATGTAAATGAATAGAAATTTTAATGAAAGTGATTGAATTTGTTAAAAGTCAATCTAGAACTATGTTTTATTATGTATAAATCTTAAGCTTACTATTTTAACGGTATTTAAAATCTATCTCCATCTCTCTAATTTAATCTGACAACATTATTTGTCATTTGTTAACTGACAGGAGTCATGAGAGAAACCCTGTACGTTCTGCGCATAACCTCGAAATCGACTCCGCTAATACCTTTTTTCCCCCTCAGGGCACGTCCGCGGCTTTGCCGCCCCGATAGTACTGTAGCCCTTGGCCTATTGCGCATGGCTGCTAATACCTCAAAATCTCAGAATATAAAACAACTACCTGGAATACAAATAGTAGGTAAATAATAACCCAACTTTTAACTTTAACATAAATTTAAAAAATGCCCTCCACTGTGACTGTAGTATATTATAATTCTAACATCCAATCAAACAAATAAGAAAGTGGTTGTGTATATCAGATTTAGATTCTTAATCCATGCATGTAGGTACTGTATTACCAAAATGAAACAAAACTATTTCAAGAAGAAATATACCTACCGCAAACTAATATAGGTATAATACCTAGGGTACCTAGGTACTTATGGTATTCTTTACTGTTAGCTTTTACTCTTTATGAAACATTTGAAGTAAATGAAACTACGTAATATCATAAAGCAGTTTAAATTACATATATAATCAGATGTACAGTGTAAATTATTAAAATTTTAATTTCAAAATTTTGTATTGCTCATATTTATTTCATTTTCAAAAAGTATGGATACAGTAATAGTAAATAAGTGTTTAAAAGAGTTATGGAGCAGCAAGTGCGTTATGAATTTTTGTAAAAATATTTTTTAAATAGTGATGACTCAATTCCCCATTAAACTAGAATCCAGTTTTGATACATAGTAAAACCCATATAAAGGCAGCGTGGATGCTAGATTTGAAAAATAACTACAAATTTCTTTTCAAAAACCTTTCTTGTTATTTTGTTTTCAGAAACTGGTTCGATTGAATTGACTAAAATGGATCATCCAAGCGATTATAAGGAAGAATACTTGCCATGGTTATAATTTTGCAGGTACATTCCTTATGGATTTAAAAATTAAATTTTCTCTTAATTTGCAGTTTAGCACACGGGGGACATGCTTAGAACCCTTTCTGCATGCACATACCACAAGAAAATTTTCTTGAAAATGGCCCCTAAAAAGTTACAGGACCAGGAATGAATAGGAGTGCTGGGCAGCAAAGACGATAAAAAGGAAATTTGAGAGGAAAGTTCAAAAAAACCAGCTTAGTTGGACCTCTATAAGCTACCTTTTATCCATTTTGCAGCTATATCCTTAAAATCCTATTTACTTTGCACAGAATCCTTATTTACCGCAGGTCCTGCTACTTTATTTGGGGTTGTTCCGAATAAATTTTCTTGTTTATGTTGTTCTTGTTTATACATTGACGGCTGCTGGTATGTAGAAGAGGGAGGACGAGGCCGCGAACCAAGATTATCAATGTGTTTAAATTGTTACCTCATTTCATTTGCTTAAAATATTTTTCCAAAAATGAATTTGAGGTTGCTTTATTTGTCAGTGTCACATACAGAGCTAAAATATTTTATCATCTAAAAAAGTATATATACAGCAACAGTAACTAAGTGATAAAGATGTCTACTTGCAGCAACTGCGTTGTGGTAGAGCATCTTGTAAAAAGATTTCAAATCGGATGACTCAATTTCCGATTAATCTGTAATGTTCAATCTTGATCCATAGTAAAACGTATGTAAAAAACCTTTTTTTGTTGTTTGGTTTGCAAAAACTAGTTCGCTTGGGTTGACTAAAACCAAACCAGGAAAAATACCTATCATATTGTTGCGTTTTTGCCGGGTTCTGGATAAGTGAGACTTTAAATTTTAACACAACAACTTTATTTACTCTCTAACTATGAACATAATAAAAGTTCTAGAATGTCTCTTTCACAAAACATTTCGTTTATTTGGACTTACAATCACTAATCTGGACAAAAGTCACTACACTGGAACTGCAGTCGCTACTCTCTAACACTTCACATTGGTTACTGCTTCTTCGAGTCACTTCAAGATTCTCTAATTGAACTGCACTGAGCTGGCTTACTTCCACCTTTATATACCCGTCGTACCTTCCTTTCTGGAGTGTTCCATTCCAGAATGATCCAGGATTTTCTTTTGCTAGAAGGTTCTGTGAATACAAAACGGCTCCATGTGTATACAGGGGGGATGCTTTTTAAGGATGATCCAAATGTGGCTATCACTCCTATGTCATACAGAGGTGTTTCTCGTACTATAAGGTCTCTCTGCGTATACAGGGTGTAAGGGTTCTCTGCGTATACAGGGTGTATATACAGGGTGTCCGGAATGCGCAGATCTCAGTTATCCGTTCCGACGGGGTACAAGTTGGTAACTTCGTTATTTTTGGTCATAGAGGGTTGAGACTTCGCCCATGGGGGGGTCCACCCCAGGCATCCCCCAAGGGGGGCGGTATTGCCAGATTGTGCAATAACTCCCAAATGTTGGGGGAAGTTTTGGAGACGTGGCAACACCGCACCTATATCTATTGAAGTGATTTGTAACAATATTGATAATTTGGCAGGTACATTCCTTTGTAAATAATTAATCTTTTTCTGGAAAACTTTTGTAACTTTAATGAAATTCGTAACACAATTTTTTTTAAGCGACTTGCAGTATTTACATATATGAACCAAATTTTAATTTTTTAGCTTCATAGTAAATAGTAATCGCTTAGTGGGACCTCTAAGGCCAATTTCCATGATCCATTTAAATTTAAAAATTAGTTTTAACAATATACCTTACTAATAGTGTACAATTCTTATGCAAATGATCCGATGTTTGTGTGGATGCTAGAGCATTTATTTAGTCTATCGTCTACCGCTGACCAAACAACACTATTTTCGATTGGAAACTGTACTGTGCTTAGTGAATTTTTGGAATGACAGAAAAATGTTGGGAAGTTTCCAGTTCTGAATTCAAACGGTACGTAGATTATGAAAGTGAAATGATAATAAACTACATTTTTGTTGTAATTTTCGACATTTTTCCTATGTAAGCAAGTAACAGCAAGTAAGTTATCTTCAGGAATTAAATGCTATGGAATCGCCTTTATTGTCATCAACAAATAACCAAGCAGAAGAATCAGACATAGAAGATGTTTTGCTTGACACTGAGAATGAAATTCAAATTGCCGAGGAAGACAATTCTGAAGATGAGCAGCTAGAGGTTGAGATTGATAATTGTGATGACCTAGTTTTGCGTTCTAAAAACGAAACTATCTGGCAATCCAGTCCCCCAATGCCTGCTCGTCAAACGCTGTCACAAAATATTTTGCGAAATAAATCTGGACTTTTAAAGACAACAAATTCCCTCTTAGTTCGGGAAACTTTCGCACGCATTTTTACTCCAGAAATGTGCAACATTATAATTCTAGAAACAAATCGCGAAGCCAAAACCATCCACGCGGAGTGGAATAAACAGCATTCTAACAAACCACCAAACATTTGGAAAACTGTCACACAAGAAGAATTTAATGGTAATCTCGGGATACTTATTACTGCTGGAGTGCGACACTTTAAGAAACAAAATCTGAGATACTTGTGGAAAAGTGATGCTTACCCATTTCACCGTGCGACAATGTCAATCAACAGATTTTATTCCATCCAAAGATTTGTACGTTTTGACAATATGAATACCAGAACCGATAGATTGAAAACTGATAAAGCAGCGGATATCCCAGAACTTTGGCTTCTATTGATGCAAAATTTTAAATTGAGTTATACACCGTCTGAATGCCTAACGCTCGACGAACAACTATTTCCGTATAGAGGCAGGGCCAGGTTTACGCAGTATATGCTAACCAAACCTGCCAAATATGGGATAAAAATTTGGTGGATGTGCGATGTAGCTAATTCTTACCCTCTTGTGGGGCAAATTTATACAAGGAAATCATAGCAAGGTCGTTAACAAAATTAAGGTGAGCGTGTGGTAAAAGATTTATGCATTCATTATAAAAATAGTGGGAGAAATGTTTTTATGGATAATTTTTTCACCACACTACCCTTAGCTCGGTTTCTAATGTCATGGAAACTTTCTGTTGTGGGTACACTAAAAAAAGTAACCCTGGCATACCGCCAGAGATGTTGCCAAATAAAAATGGGGAAAAACATTCTTCTACGTCTGGATTTTCTGAGGATAATATCACACTGGTTTCATACGTACCAAAACAGGGAAAAGCTGTAATACTCTTATCCACAATGCACGATACTGAAAATGTATCTGGTCCAAAGAAAAAACCTGAAATAATCCATTATTACAATTCAGGGAAAGGTGGTGTTGATAATATGGATAAGATGATGCCGCACAACTCTGTCAAACATCGAACAAACCGTTGGCCTCTTGCAATGTTTTATAACATGCTTGATATAGCAGGATTAGCAGCATATATTATTTATACTGAAAATAACCCTCCTCAGAAGAAAAAAAAATTCTTTAAAAACTTGGCAAGCAATTATCTAGACAGAGCATATAATTGAGAGCCAAATCACCAAAGGCGTTACAACATTTTAGTACCAAATCGGGAATTGAGTGCATGTTAGGAGGTCCATTAGCATACCAACTGCCACCGCCGGTTGTAGAAAAGAATCATCCCAGAGATAAAACCGGACGCCTTCAAGTAACAGGTTATTGTTACATGTGTCGAGCTGCTACAAAAAGACAGAGAAAAACCAGAAAATCCTGTCACGTTTGTAGCCGCCCAATATGTGACGAACATTGTGAGAAAATAAATATGTGTTACAATTGCAAACTGTAAAAGAATTATTTTAATAAAAAAATATTATAAAATCAATATACTTTTTCAAATAAAGAGTGTTAATTTTTTTATTACTGTGTCACAAAGTTAAAGATTTGCAACAAAATAAATTTTTATTTTAGTAGCTACCGGGTACCCCTGATCTGAGGAATAAGTATAAAAAATTTCCATGTCCATTATATATTTTTCAAAAATTATAAATATCAACATTAACAAATAAAAACATCACTTTTAAAACCGAATGGGTACCCAGGTACCCTGTTATGCAGACGAAGGTTATAATGCACTTGCTGAGTCCCGAACTTTTTTTATTTGTAATGTGATGAATTTATCTACTTTAAAAATTCAGGTATATTGTTGCCTACCTATATAGTTACTAAAAATGAAGTCATTCTAAACTTATCGTGAAAATACTATAAATCGTCGTTAGTCAAAATGTGCAAAATATGCACCTATTGCATATTTTATTAGATGTATCAGGTGTAACCAACGCAAGCATTTTATTCCACTTAGTAATAAATGGAGCCATTCGGTCGCTGCATGTAAAAGAAGTGCCATCACAGAGATACCTCTATTATGGGCGATGTGGATGAAGAATGGCCCTACCGACGTGTTCATGTGCACTCTCGACTCATACATCTCCACTCTCTGGTACTGTCTTGCTCCGTTAACTCTTATACGAGACAAGCCTGAAATATGAAAGCGATAAATAAATACATTGTACTGAATTATCGCAGGATATGTTTTCTATTTGGGCCCCAGCCTGCAGAAACAGACCGACTCTGCTTTGCATCCCGATACTAGTGAGCCGGTTAGCGTTATTCGCGATCGCAGGTGCGATTTATGGTTCTCTCAAGATCGAATTCCCAGATTTATGACCTCTATCTTCCAAACTATTGCCTATACTTCTTATCCCCTGATATCTCTAGAGGATCAAGATTTATCAAAAATGGCTTCTATCGCTTTCAAATCGAATCATATTAGTTTTAACACATTAGGAATAGGAGCGTCGCTCGTGGCGGATTGTGAGACACTGCGATGCTATTAAGTCGTTACTGTCAAAGGTACGGCGACGTTTATCAAACTAGAAACTTCCGCTTTATAGGGACTGCAAGGATAGTATTACGACGTAGTTTGGGTAATAAAAATATTTACCGAATTTTATTGTTATTGAGTATTATTGCATAATACACTAAATATACTGACTTTCAAAAACATTTAAACACCCAGTAAGGATTTATCAAGTGTAAGAAAATCTATACATAATCTTTAATTTTTTTATTTCAACAACACACCACGAGGGCTTACAGCCTAAATACTATCGTACCGTGGGTGTCGACAAGGAGGAAATAGGCAACTTGTTAATTCTGGACTTGAAGGTTTGGAGGTTCGCAGGAGAAGGAAAAACATGTGCCGGCAAAGAATTCCAAAACTTGGAAGTCCTCGGGACAAAAGAGCGGGCATAACAATAAGTTCTATGTCTGGTGACCTGGACAGTAAAAGGGTGCATTTGCTCTGTTCCCCTGGTAGATCTGTTGGGGGCAGCAGGTGGAGGAACTATGGAAGAGAGCTCCTCTGAGCAGTGCCCGTGCAGATATCTATACAAGAGAGAGTGGTCACCAAGGGCACGTCGGTGGGCAAGGGATGGCAGCCTTTGGGTCAGGGTAGGGTCACCGATGAGACGTCTAGCTCTCTTCTGAATGGAGTCCAGGATAGCGAGTGTAGAAGCGGCAGCGGCACCCCAGATGTGGGAGCAGTATTCGAGGTTTGGTTTTATTGGTGAAGTATATAATGTATAGAGATTATCTGGTGAAAAGTTTTTGCGAGCCCGGAAGAGGAAACCTAATTTCTTAGCAGCCGCTTCTGCAATTAACGTGACATGTTGCCAATTGAGATTTCGATCCAGAGAAATGCCAACAAGTGAAAATGACCCATTACTTTGAATAACTTTGTTGTTCATTGTGATGGGTCTAGGGCTGGTATATCTCTTATGAGAAAGAAAGCAAGACTGAGATTTGGTTGGGTTGAATGGTACAAGATTTCTACTTCCCCAGTCTAATATTTTTTGGAGATCCACGGAGACAGAACACTCCATGAGTCTGCGATCCTTATCTAATTGGGCTAAGAATAATGTATGTTTGAGTGGAGGGTGATGTCGTCCGCGTAACTGTGAACTGGGTTGCATGTGCTAGAGAGGAGGTCATTGATGTGGAGAAGAAACAAAGTAGGGGCTAAAGCTGAACCTTGAGGAACTCCTGCATTAATTGGATACAGTTTAGAGAAATGGCCATCCACGACAATAGAAATGCTCCCGCTTGAGAGGAAATTTTCTGTCCACGTACAGAGTTTTGGTGGTAGGCCATAGGCCGTTAATTTATTAAGCAAGCGCTGCGTGCCAGACCTGGTCGAATGCTTTGGATATGTCTAGAGTGACAATCTGGGATTCACCGTGTAATGTGTTTAATCAAAAGTTTAAAAATTATTACATTTTCAAACTAAAATATTTATTTAATAAGTGGGTGTATCGCGGTTTTTTATGCATTCTATAACTGTTCCAGGCATGCTTGAAATTAAGTGACTTATGGTAATAAAGGTCAACTAGGCTATTTGATGGTTGGGGTAATTTATCCCGTAAATTGCCAGTCATATCCTGCACATCTTTGATTGGTGACAAATTTGTGAAGCGAAAAGGCGGCCATGAAAGCAGGGTCGCGTTTTTTTCTTGTAAGAACCTGGTAGTAAGTTTTGCTGTATGACAATGTTTGTTGTCTTGTTCGAAAAAGGGTTGAATTAAAGATCTTAGTGGAACAGGGTAAAAAGCTACCAAACGATAATTTCAACAAATCTTATATTAAAACTTTTATTTAAACCACTACACTTGGAGAACCCAAATCACCACAACACATTTTTTAAGGACCTGACGATCGTTACACTAATAAAGTTAACGTTATCACAGGATGAAAAATTCTAACTGCTTTCTAGTAAATCAACACCAATATATATATATATATATATATATATATATATATATATATATATATATATATATATATATATATAAATATATATATAAATATATATATATATATATATATATATATATATATATATATATATATATATATATATATATATATATATATATATTTATATAGGGTGGGGCATTGAAAACGAAACAGACCGATTTGCATCCAGAGAAACTTTTCTTAAAAAATGCTGAAACACGTCAATTTTAATATTGAGGGGGATATATATATATATATATATATATATATATATATATATATATATATATATATATATATATATATATATATATATATATATATATATATATATATATATATATATATATAGGGTGGGGCATTGAAAACGAAACAGACCGATTTGCATCCAGAGAAACTTTTTTTAAAAAAACGCTGAAACACGTCAATTTTAATATTGAGGGGGACATGTTTTGACATAAAACTCAACTTTGTCACATCAACCCCTGAAGGGTGGTGATAACAACCCTTCTATTTCAAATAGGGAACATGGATCGAGCGTTACATCATTTAGAAGCTCTTTCTTTTCTGAATTCAGCACACTAATTTTTTTGGAAGCTTTATCAACTCGTTTAGAAATTATTCACAATTGAAGATGCAAAAACGCATTTCACTCATTCCGATAGGAAATGTGCTGTTTTGTTGGTTTGTAAACAAAAAATTGACTACCAGAACATTTCTTATCGGAGTGAGAGAAATGCGGTTTATTATTTTAGTTTATCGGTCGGTTTGATACTTGATAGTACTACCGAAAACTAACTTCACAATGATGTATTCTGTAGAAGAAGGAGTTGAAACAATTACTCTTTTTTTCAAAAACGATGACTGTGCCAACCGTACCGCAAATTTGTTTAATGAACGACATCCGAACAGACATGTTAACATAAAATACATTTTGGAGTTAGTTGCAAAGTTTCGACAAAGTGGTTCAGTAGCCAACAAAAAACGGGATCCTGAACGTGAATTTCCGGTTAGTAATGAGACTACTGAGATTGAAGTTTTAGGACAAATTGCTGTAGACCCAACTTTGAGAGCGAGAAAATTGGCCACTGCTTCAAACATAAAAAGAAGAACGATTCAGCGAATATTGAAGCATCATAAATTTCGCCCGTATAAAATTCATCTTGTACAACAACTGAATGTAGATGATTTTGATCGGCGGCTGGAGTTTTGTGAAGGTATGACTGCACGAATAGCTGATAACGGGAACTTTCTGTTCAATATCTGTTTTTCAGACGAGTGTATGCTTTTATTAAACTCTACAGTCAATCGTTATAATGGTAGTTATTGGGCAGATAATAATCCAAGAAATTTTCACGAAGTCCACACTCAAACTCCTCAGAAATTGAATGTCTGGAGTAGCATTTTTGAAGACCGTTTAATCGGACCAATTTTTATTGATGGCAATTTAAGTGGAGAAACGTATTTGGAGTTACTAGAAGATATTGTTTACCCTCTACTAATTGAGATTGTTGAAAATGATGATCGCTATCAAGAAAATCAATTAATATTTCAACAAGATGGAGCTCCTCCGCATTTTTCACAACGTGTTAGGGCGTTTTTGAACAGAGAGTTTCCAGAGCAATGGATTGGGTGTAGAGGCGCTATTGAGTGGCCCCCCTAGATCACCGGATTTAACTCCTTTAGACTTCTTTTTATGCGGCCATTTAAAGAGTAGAATTTTCGCAATAGAACCGTAGTCTCTTGAAGGATTACGGCGACGCATTGTTGAAGAATGCCGTCTAATAACTCCACAAATTCTCCAGAATGTCAGAGCTCGTTTTGAGCAAAATTTTACTTTTGTATGGAAGCTGGTGGTCAACAATTTGAACACTTGCTTAACTGCATAAACATTTTCGAACGTTTGGTTTTGTTTTTTAGTTTTTTCAAAGAAACATTTACTAATT
Organism: Tillus elongatus; assembly: GCA_964006375.1. Lineage (NCBI taxonomy): Eukaryota > Metazoa > Arthropoda > Insecta > Coleoptera > Cleridae > Tillus > Tillus elongatus. The sequence continues at coordinate 94,201,281 of OZ023262.1, forward strand.
AATGTATTTCTCATCACAATGAATGAAATACGTTCTTGCAACTCCAACTGTGAATAACTTTTAAACGAGTTGATAAAACTTCCAAAGAAATTAGTGTGCTCAATTCAGAAAAGAAAGAGCTTTCAAATGATGTAACACTTGACCCATGTTCCCTATTTAAACTACAAGGGTTGTTATCACTACCCTTAGGGGGTTGATATGACAAAGTTGAGTTTTATATCAAAACAAATCCCCCTCAATTTTTGACTTCTAAAATATAAATTTGACGAATTTTTTTATCAAAACATCATAACATAGCAACAGATCTTTATTTGTAGTTGTCATGATTTCGTACTATTTCATTTTTTATCTGTCTGAGAATGCTGTCAAGCAGCAAAAGTCACTGAAACGTTGAAAAGCATCAGAGAACATCTAGAATTCATGAGGGCCTCTTGCTCCCGTTTGCTTACGCGCTGGCTACGTTCTTCACCTACAGAAACCCAACAGTGAAGCCAGAGAAGTGGTCTCCAAGTCTATATGTAGTATTTTTTCTATGTTACAATCTTCGGCGTACTTCATTGCTTCCAGTATAGAAACACATTCCGCTGAAAATATGGACATTTTTGCCCTTGATATAATTTGTTTCCCCGCGTTTATCTGTGGATCATAATATGTACAACCAACTAATTCTTGATTGTTGGTACCATCTGTGTGTAATAAATAGTATTCTGCTTGTTTTCTGTTCAGGTCTTCTTTTAGCATTTTGTCTCTAAACTGACTATGGTGCTGGAAGTAGTCAATCGTATACTCTATCTTAATTTTAGCTATTCTGTGTCATTTAACGTGAAAGACTGGGTTTAGCTGTACTGAATGTATAAATTGTTTTCGTTTCCAAAATTTGGCAAATTCATTCACAATAAGAGGTGTGTTCTTTTTCTTCCAATACTCCTCAGTTTGGTCTAGAATGTGCGGTTGAAAGAATTTATCATTGAGATAGCCATATTTGGTATGCATTTGAGTTACAAATCTGTTTGCCAGAAGCTTTTTTCTCATTTCAATTGGTGTTTTTAATACCTCCGCTAACATCCTAACAATGGGTGTGCTTTTTAGAGCTTGCAAGCACGTTCTTATGCATTTGTTCTGCATTTAATGTATTTTATTTAGATGGGTTTTTCCGGCTTGGTCGTAAAATATTGCGCCCTAGTCCAGTACAGGTCTGATATAGTTTTAATAAATTATCAAACTTGTTTCGGGATCCGCTCCCCAGTTATTGTGGCATACCCTTCTTAATATATTAATACCATTTTCAGATTTGTTTAACGTAAGTTTTAAATGTTCTTTGCACAGTAATTTTCTGTATTATGTCATGACAAGATATTTTACTGAGTTTTTAAACGGGTAGATGTCTTCGTTTATTACTTACTGTCTGGAATTGTGTGCTTTCTATTAAAGAAACAAATTTTAGTTGAGTTCTCATTTGTCCACTTTCGGAAATAAAAAAAAACAGCTTCTTTTAATTTCTGTGAACCATGATTGATGCCCGCGGAGTTAACATATAGACAGATGTCATCGGCAAACTGTAAGACTTTTGCCTCTATCACGTATTTGTTGATGTCTGAAGAGTATATTAGAAAAAGAAGTGGTGACAAGACACTTACCTGTGGTATTGCAAAGTTTGTACTTCTTTTTCCAATAAGTGTGTTGACAACTTTGTACTATATTGTTTGATCCTAGTAGAAATTAATAATTCTCCTGGGCAGAGTTGATGGTACGCCTAATCAATGATGGTAGGCCTATATCAATATTTGAAAATATAATGAATTAAAAATTTATATAAGAGAATTACTAAAATTTAATACGGCTGTTCAGTCGAGGGTATGAGCTTTAATATAAATTTAAAAAAATTATGTAGGGTCGTGCACACATGATTTGCATGGTGTTAGATGTATGAATGAAAATCAAATTTCATTTAATTATTTTTTATTGAAAATGATGATTTTATGTTATGCAAATAACTGTGAACTTATTAGAAAAATACTGAAACTACATGACGCAAAATAACTGTACGTTTCGTGATAGATTGAAGCAGTTCAGATGAAATTACTAGAGTTTAAACACTCATGGCAGATAAATAATGTACTTAGCTTTGGTCTTGTTAGTGAAGTTCCAACGGTTGACCGCATCAGAGAAGGCTTGGGGTTATTCAGGGCCATTGAAATCTCTCACCACATTATGGGGGCGACTCACGACTGCCTGAGCTGTTGAAAATCTTCGTGGGCCCTCTGCTTGGCCTGGTCTTGGGGATTACCTTGAACGCGTTTGGGGAGCTCTGCAAATTTTCTTGTTGGATGGTGATTCCAAGGTCTATACAGATGTCTCATCACTAATGTATTTTACTTCATGGTGAATATAGAAGAAATAAGAAAGGAAAAACGGGATGGCTCCAACAACTAAGATTGGCTGAGTATCTATTGAGTTCGAGGTAATTTACAGGCGGCAGCTTGCAGCCTATTCACGTTAAATACATAATTTATCTGCATATAAATTGTAAAAAAAGGTAACTGTTTATTAATATTATACGAGCACACTATTAATATTGAACGATACGAGCACATTTTCACAAGCCAGCACGAACTTATAACAGGCAGCATGCAACTTAATAGCTAAGTCGAACGTTGCTTAGGGAAACGTGACATTAAAAAGGCATATATCTTGAAAAAATCTCAGACGAACGACGCATTAACGTGACATATACTTCTTAAAAGCACTCAGACAAACGAAGCACTATTTTAAATAAAGGCCTTAAACACTTCACGACACAACATATTTAAACTGGACCTCGTACATGTTGAGTGACTCCAATAATTGTAGACCCTGTGTATATAATGGACAGTGTAGAACCAGTGACAGCCCTCAATGGGTTGATCGTGGGAAAACAAATGACATGCGGATAAATCTTGAAGGTTTAGATCACCTAAAACAAATTAAAATTGTTAAATAATATAATAATAATAATAATAGTAATAAATTTATTGTTCAATCGATATAGGAAAACATGAACAAATGTGTGGTGTTTTCCAACAATAATTTAATAATAAACTTAAATATAAAATCCATACAATAACTAAACTAAATGTAAACCCAGTCACATATGGGCAACTCTAATAAAACTAGGTATTAAGATGCTTGCGAATGTAGAGATGCCTCTCAGACCTCAATGGACAGCAAAAACAGCAGGGGTTTTACTATACAAAACCTTGACGCAACCCCCCAGACTACTTACATTACTCAGTCTATATGATTCAGTTAAGATGTTTCTAAAATATTGGGCCTTACTATCGTCCCATCTGACGACTGTCTCGAAGTTATTTCGTATTGCAGTGGTTGTCTGCAAGGTACATCCAAGCCCGTCGAGACAGGCAAATGGTCAGAGACAAACACCTCATCGACGACTTCAAAGCTCACTAAATGACTATGGAAACAGCGTACCCATACCAAATCTACTGCGCTCTTACCAGAAGCGTTCATGTATGTAAACTATCCGACATAATCTTCCAATCTACCATTCAAAACCATGAAACCATAACTCTCCATAAGTTCCGCTAAAAGGCTGCCTCTTTAATTTATAGTTCTATCTAAAGAGCGCCTCTCTGTGCCGACGTGGCCAGCCAGTACTTGAAAAAATCATCAAGTTGGTTAAGCGTTAAAGTCGCCACCTGTCACGATCGCATCATCCTCACTTTGCGTGAAGACATCTCTTATGATTTCCTCGAGCATAAAAATACAATAGTAATTATCTAGGCATGGATTCAGGTACACGTTCCCAACACCTATCTTTATATACAAATTTAACTTTACAAACAGAGTATACTCATTGTTTTCAATTATGCAAAATTGTAAACATTGGCGGACCAACGTAAGCAAGCCACCACTAGCTCTACGCCTGTCTCTGTATTTGATTGCGGCAGAATGTACGAAACTAAATTGTTCAGGTAGGCGGGCAGCTCACACCCATCATTGGTCAACCAAGTCTCACACAAACAGATAACATCATGGTTACTTAAAAAATTATCTTCTCCATTGTTTAATTCATAAAGTCTGGAGTAACCATGGATATTCCAAAAAACAATTCTAAGACCGTGTATGTCTCTCGTCACATAGTTATTTGTAAGCCTATCACCACAAACTAAACTTCCCTGCTCGGCATGCACCTGACAATTCAGTTTTTTTGCACTTCATCGGTAATTTGACCAGATTCCTCATTGCAATAGAACCACTTACCATCTACCTTAATCTTGCCGTATCGCACGCTTACATTGCAACCTGCTTTCTTTTTATCGCTGGCCACTCTCCTAAGCTCGAAGTGAATTTGGGATTCTTTCTGTGTAAGGTTGTATGTATATTGGTCGTCCCTTCAGTTGTCTTTTTGTTCTCATCACTGTCTGCTTGGCTTCCCAGTTTCTCATCTTAACAACCAACATGTTTTTCTTACCCCTAATATTATACGCTAAATCCACTTCGGGGTCAATATTCAACTCTTTTCTGAAAAACTCTTGGACCATCTTCTTTATATCATCGCCTGTCTCACCCATGTCACCCTTAATTAGTAAATCGTTCCTACGGGCTCTCCTTTCCTGTTGTTCAAACCTTCTGTCTAGTAACTGTATCTTGGTGTGCAATATGCTTGTTTGCTTTCGGTGTTCCTCTTCTTTCGTTTTCATTTGTCCCCTGATTTCTTCGACGCTTCTCCTTAATTCCGAGTTATCCCTTCTCATTTCTCGAATATCTGTTGCCATGTTTCGCATCAGGGTTAATAACTCGTCCTTTTCTCCCACTGTCGCCCCAGCCTGGCTCCCCGACGCTGTCTTATTTAGTCTATCCATGAGTTTATCTTTTGAGTTTGGTGACCTACTTATTTTTACTTCTTTTAAAGGGATCTATTTTTTCAGCGTGTTTTTTACGTTTGCTTGTTTCATCAACTTCTGTTGTGCTATGGGACTTTCCCAACATTCTTAATTTATTACTTGAATATATCCGGCAGGTATAGTGCTGCCTTTATTTCTTTTAAGAATCTGTTGTGGGGAATCAATATTCCTTATCATTTAATTCTTTAGTTATCAGCAGCAATATATGTAGATAACAAACACGTCACGTAGATAATTTCAGCAATATTCTCAATTATTACCTACAATAACTATGTAATTCTTTCAACACACTCATAGTTTACAGGTTTTAGCCTTAGATAAAATCTAGTCCAAAATTTTTCTATTACCTGTCTTTTTTTCTCACAGAAATCGCAAAACTCTCACAGAGGACTGTTTACAAGCACTAACACTACTAAAGCTTACCACACAAATAATATTAAAAATAAATGATTGAAATTATGAGATAAATCTCCTCATAGCAATTAATTATTTGGGGAAATTGATATAAGAGAATGTTTCAAATAATACATACAGTGTGTAGTAAGGTGTATATGCTCATTTTGTAAATTATATTTCATGATTACAATTATCCAAGACCATACCAATATACATTATCCATATTACAACACACTAGCCACATGAAAACCATAAATAACAACACAATTAAACCAGACAAATTCTTTGTTGCTGTTATGTATTACTGGATACATGTGATATCAAAAATTTAAAAAGAAAGAAATATTGCATTCAAATTATTGTTAAAAAATAATATTGATGTGGAAAAATATTAATAGAGAGTAAAGCTACATACCTGTAGGAGTATGTATAGCCTGATATATAAAAACCGGTTAAAGTTAAAAAACTAAAGAAATTGTCAAAGGTTTTAACTCACAATTTTGAAATAAACAAAAATCTAATAAAAACACTCTGTATATTGATAAATGGTGAAATGAACATTTGTGATGTTACAAAACAAACTTCCAAAACAAGAATAAATGTTTAAAAATCTCGGGACGCAGCAAGTGCGTTATGGTAGTGAATTTTCATAAAAATGTTTTTATTGCAAATATGTGTGTTTTCTTTTTAAGAAAGCAGACATCAATTTTGGTTACCAGTATAACCTATATAGAAAAAGCAGGCATCAAATTTGATTACCAGTATAACATATATAGTAAAAACAATGTGCCATGTTTCATCAAAATAACTTGATTGTTTGAAAACGTACAGAAATTTCCAAAAGTAAACCAAAAGTGTTACTGAAAAAATCCGTTTCTTGGTCAACCTTATAGGTTAATAGCAAATTGAGCTTTTCAAATATGAAGCATTTAATCAAAATTCGCAACCACAACGCACTTGCTGCCTCCAGAATTTCTTAACTTACAAACATGCATTATATTTCGATGGAAAATGCAAAAAAATAAGGCGTTTTCGACAAAAAAAAATTATTTGTATCACCAACGACTTATGGGCCACCCTGTGATTGTCGCAATAATTTTTTAAGATGTAGCTCAAAACACCGTATAATTAATGTATACAATATTTTTTCATATCTTGTATAATAACGAATATATTGAGCTTTATTGATTTTTTACGAAAATTCGACAAAAATTATATACCATTAAACAATAAACTCTATAGCTAAGGCTACTGCCAAGCATCAGAGAAAGGGTCTATTAGAAATGAATTTTCTGGAAACATTTTAGTAAAATGAAGGACAATGACGGTTGAAACTAAGAGTTCGGTGTATGTAAAACATTCTTCTTGAGACATTTTCTTTCCATAGATCGTATTAGATTCAAGTTATTTGCCTAAATGTTGCGAATTTTGACGTTTTCAATTGTCACTTTGACGTTTTGAGGAAACCCCCAATTTATTTTTCTTTAAATGCCCATAACTTTTTTGTCTTTTGACCTACAGAGCTAAATTTTGGTAGGTGGCACACCTATAACGATATAAATCAGCTTACCAAATTTGGTTGCCCTTACTTTGTTAATTTTGGAGATATAAATATTTTGCGAAAGAAAACACAAATTTTTCCGGGAAAACCTCGGCGGATTTTCCTGGATAACAAAATTATCCAAGCGACTTGCGAAAGGAATGTACTCACCAATTTTGACGTTTAAAATCGCAATTTTGACGTTTTGAGGAAAATCCAAATTTATTTTTCTTTGAATGCCTGTAACTTTTACATCCTTTAACCTACGGAGCGAAATTTTGGTAGGTAACTTGCCTATAATGAAATAAATCCGCACATGAAATTTGGTTGCCCTTACTTTGTTAATTCCGGAGATATAATTTTTTTTCGAAAGAAAACACAAAATTTTTCGGGAAAACCTGGGCCGATTTTCCTGGCTAACGAACTTATCCAAGCCATTTGCAAAAGGAATTTATTCATCAAATTTAATCAAAATCGGCCCATTATTTTTTGAGTTATCGGTGTGATATATATATATATATATATATATATATATATATATATATATATATATATATATATATATATATATATATATATATATATATATATATATATATATATAAACATATAAAAATTTAAACCGACCCCGGATATGTGTTCTGGGGGGCCTAATTAGCGCTCATTTGAAGAAATTTTTTCAAAATTCAAAAGTCGGGATCTCCTCATTAGTGATTTTTTTTTAAGAAAATTCACTAAAAATGTGTTAGTTGAGTTAAAGGTTATTGTTTACTTGTGTAATTAAGTTAGATTAGTTAAATGTCAAATGTAGCTTTTAAGAATTTCTGTTTGTAAACGACATTTAAGTAAGGGATTTGAATTTGGCGGGTAACAAAATTCGACTCACCTGTCAAATAGGAAAACAATGAAGATTTCCATACTCGATACTAGCTGACTAAGAATATCCAGCTTAGGAATGAAAGAAATGTTAAAACAATTTTCAGGCAGTTTGCTGTGTCGTTTAAACAGGAAATATCAGAGACGATATCCGTTTCCGTGGAACATTCTAGAAGGTGATTGTTGATGAAAACTGAGGGAGAGTGCCGGCGTTATAATTCACTGTTGATATATATATATATATATATATATATATATATATATATATATATATATATATATATATATATATATATATATATATATTATATATATATATATATATATATATATATATATATATATATATATATATATATATATATATAATGAAATTATAAGTAAAATACCCACAAAGTTGTGTTCAATGTGTCTAGGAAGTCACCAAACACTCAGTAGATGATTTAAACCATACGATCACGAAGAGGAACCAATATATCGGTAATAAATACCAAAAATATTACCAGTCAACAATCAGCAGAAGCCAACAGGTACCATAAGAATTTACCATTGATACAAACCACAATATAAGCGAGTTTCATCTGTGCAGAAATCTATAAACCATCCATTCATAATTGAAATATAAATATTTTAAAGCAGAAAGGCAGATATCATTAATTCAACAGAAATTTAAATACAACTCTCATCGTATTTCACAAACAAATTTAGAGGCCGCATCTGATGTAAAAGCTAGAATTATAGAAACCCATAGCCACTTTAAAAAGTTCAAACTCTACTAAAATCCGGTCACTTAAATTTTTAATAAATTTGTTATTAATTTTAATAGTAGAGGATCCAGTAGGAAGGGAATTCTAGAAGTTCAATTGCAATTTAAATTATAAAATAATCGTCAATAAAAATCTTTGTTAAATTAAAAAAAATTAAAAATTCTTTGACATATATATATATATATATATATATATATATATATATATATATATATATATATATATATATATATATATATATATATATATATATAGATCTCCTCATTAATGATTATACAAATGTCAACTGACCCCGGATCTGGGTTTTAGGGGTCCTAGTAAGCGTTGATTTGGAAAAACAAATTATTTTGTCATTAAAATCATTTTTATGGAAATTCACTACCTTAACGCACCTGCTGCGTCCAGGCGTTTTTCAGTGTATTTTGTACAAGCAAAAGGAAATTCGATGTTTATGTGTCTAGTTTTGTAAACAATAAATACTAAAAGCTACTCTATTGTTACAATAACCAAATACTGTTGTGTAAAGGATGTATTCTGTTTTCCCTGGGATATGCTGAAAGAGCAGGCAATAAACGCACCCTTTTAACAGGCTGAAATGTCCTAGAATTGAATACCATTTTACACCTAAAGAATTGCTATACATCACAGTATGATGTCTTCTTGTCTACACGTTTCCCTGAAACCCAGTAGCGTCCCCGTGAGACCGTGCCATAGAATGCTTTACTTTTCCGGCCACGTCGTGATTCTATTGTTGTGAAACGTGTGTCGTGGAGGATTTTCACATTGCGACAGGTGACTGGCCGCCCCTCGAGAGAGCGGATGATTTGTGGCGACGAACAGACCTGAGCGGACGCGCGCTGACGGATCACAATATCCCTCTCATGTCCTTGTGTAAGGGCCTTATGAACCACTTTACCCTCAGCTTGCAGGCTGATGAATGAGCCGACGCGACGGTAACGAGTTAATTGCCATAGATAATTTAACTAGGGGACGAAGCGACGTCTTATTCCTGAATTTAAGACATATTCTGACGTCACGGGTTCACAGGCTCATCACAAGATTGTTATGGTATACGATACGACACCAGATATCAGTAATCACGTACATTAGTTAGTTTGACGTGACGTTTATTGTCGGTCTAGTTGCTTACTTAAAACATTATATAACATGTAGTACAGTGGGTCATTTTTTTAGCAAGTAGTGTTATGTTAATATAATTGAGACGCCCTCTTGTGACGGTATTTCCCTAAAGCAGGAGCATTTCAGGGCAACAAGCAGAAAATAAACGAAATGGATATACAGTGTGTCCCAAACTGGATGGGAATGTATTGCTATCTCCGTTATTATTAGAGATAGGGAGACGGTTAAAGTAGCACTGTTTTGTAGAATTTCATGCTCGTTCCAAATATGATTTCTATCTTGCCCTGCCTCTTTTCTTTTTTGAGTTATTTTGAAAAAAAAACAAATTTGTCGATTTCTTTTTTCTTCAATATTTAAGTAGGGGTCTGACATGTCTGACTTGCACATTATTGGGACACTTTTTACAGAGTAATCTTTTGGTGCTATTCTCAAGTTGGGATTATCTTTTTTTTTGAAATACAGGTATCAACGTTTGTTTTTATTATGGCAGCCAGATTAGATTTTTTGCTTATGTGATAGGTTGTGAAAAGAGCTTATAATGATGTGCAACGCCAAAAAGTAGTAGACCATGGAGTCTAACATAATTTTCCGTTAACGAATAACGATAAAAAATATTGTGATTTAATTACAATACTTAATTAGGTAATAATGCTAGGTAATATTATGTGAAACAGTTTAATAACGAAACCCGGCAATAACAAATTATAAACTTAAACTCCACAAAACAACACAATTAGAAACGGAACTCAACAAATAATCAAATAGAAACTTAAAAATACACTAAATGGAACATCATTGTTACAAATGACACGATTATTAAAATTTTGGTAAAAAGTTCTTTGACGATCCTAGCATTGTGAGCGGGACAACCGTCTTGTTGGTACCAAATCTCGTCTAAATTATCATAAACTCTTCTAATTGTTGGTAAGATATCATTTCTAAATAGATTAAAATACCTTTCCCAGGTTAATATATTTTCAAAAAAGAACGGACCAACAATGAAGTTACCTGAAGTGTTTTAAAATTAACTGTCTAATCTACAAATAACAATAGCCGTACCAAACATTAATACCAAATCTGTCTTGCAATCGTCTTTTTCCTTTAGATGGGGATTTTCATTTGCTCAATAATGCCTATTATGGCGATTATACACACCACAATTTAAAATCTAGATTCATCAGTCCATATTATTTTTAAATGAAAATTTTCATCTTGCTGACATTGTCCTTGGTACCATCTGCAGAATGGAAGTCGCTTAGGGTAATCGTCAACATTTAAGCCTTGTACGATTGTAGGTTTGTATGGATGGTAATGACTTTGTTTTAATACACTGTGTACCGTACTTTTTTGAACGTCAATTTGTTCACCATAAAACCGAACAATTTGCAAAAGGTTTTCGTTTAAAACCTGTAAGACGGCATTATTTATTTCTTCATTTCTATGCATTGGTAGTTTCTTTGCGTGGAAGCTACCGTCGTTCAATAGATTGGTCACTATCCTGCATAATATGTTGGTGTTTCGTGTCGGCTTTCTGTGTAGTTGTTTTGATATGAATTTGCAACTGCCTCAGTATTTCGGTTTTTTTTTTTTTAATGTCAACAACACACCACGAGGGCTTACAGCCTAAATACTATCGTACCGTGGGTGTTGACAAGGAGGAAAGAGGTAGCTTGTTAATTCTGGACTTGAAGGTTTGGAGGTTCGGAGGAGAAGGAAAAACATGTGCCGGCAAGGAATTCCACAACTTGGAAGTCCTCGGGACAAAAGAGCGGGCATAACAAGATGTTCTATGTCTGGTGACCTGGACATTAAAAGGGTGCATTCGCTCTGTTCCCCTGGTAGATCTGCTGGGGGCAGCAGGTGGGGGAATTATGGAGGAAAGCTCCTCTGAGCAGTGCCCATGCAGATATCTATAGAAGAGAGAGAGGTCACCAACGGCACGTCGGTGGGCAAGGGATGGAAGCCTTTGGGTGAGGGTAGAGTCACCGATGAGACGTATAGCTCTCTTTTGAATGGAGTCCAGGATAGCGAGTGTAGAAGCGGCAGCTGCACCCCAGATGTGGGAGCAGTATTCTAGGTTTGGCCTTATTTGTGAAGTGTATAAGGTATAGAGATTAGTTGGTGAAAAGTATTTGCGAGCCCGGAAGAGGAAACCCAATTTCTTAGCAGCCGCTTCTGCAATTGATGTAACATGTTGGTGCCAATTAAGATTTCGATCCACAGAAATGCCAACAAGAGAAAAAGACTCATTACTTTGAATAACTTGGTTGTTCATTGTGATGGGTCTAGGGCTGCTGTATCTCTTGTGAGAAAGAAAGCAAGACTTAGTTTTGGTGGCGTTGAATTGTACAAGATTTCTACTTCCCCAGTCTAATATTTTTTGGAGGTCTACGGAGACAGAACCCTCCATGAGTCTGCGGTCCTCATCTAATTGGGCTAAAGAGACAGGCTTAGAATATTGTATGTTTGAGTGGAGGGTGCTGTCGTCCGCGTAACTGTGAACTGGGTTGGATGTGCTAGAGAGGAGGTCATTGATGTGGAGAAGAAACAAAGTAGGGGCTAAAGCTGAACCTTGAGGAACTCCTGCATTAATTGGATACAGTTTAGAGGAATGGCCATCCACAACAACAGATATGCTCCTGTTGGAGAGGAAATTTGCTGTCCAGGTACAAAGTTTTGGTGGTAGGCCATAGGCCGGAAGTTTATTAAGCAGCGCTGCGTGCCAGACCTGGTCGAATGCTTTGGATATGTCTAGAGCAACAATCTGGGATTCACCGTGTTGTTCCATAGACTTGTTCCAAGAATGGGTGACAAAGGAAAGGAGGTCGGCAGTTGATCTGCGCTGACGGAATCCATACTGCCTGTCGTGGATTAGACTGTGTTTTTCAAGGAATTTTAGTAGTTCGGTGTTTATATACTTTTCCATCACTTTAGAGATGACTGAAAGGAGAGAAATAGGCCTGTAGTTGACAGGAAGCGCTTTGGATCCTTTCTTGGGGATGGGTTGTACTCGAGCAGTTTTCCAGTTACTAGGGAATATGCCTTTATTGTAAGATATCTGAAACAGACGAGTCAGGACAGGAGCAAGTTCTGGTGCGCATTTTTTGAGAACAATTGCTGGGATCTCGTCAAGGCCAGAGGCTTTCCTGGTATTAAGAGAAGAGAGCATCTTTCGTACCTTTTTAGTTTTGAAAATGATATCAGTCATTTTATGTGTGACATTGGGGACTGTTGGTGGTTGAACATTTGGAGGTGGGTTGAGAGTAGAATTTCCGGCGAACAACGAAGCAAAAAGTTCAGCCTTGCCCAGGGCGGTAGAAACAATTTCATCACCTGAGACAAGAGGTGGAAACGTGCTCTTGCAGAAATTATTCCCAATAGACTTAGCAAGAGTCCAGAAGGGTTTGCCGCCGTTGGAGCTTGAGAGGACTTTGTTTTTGATGTGGTTATTAAACGAGTTTTTTGCCTCAGAAAGAATGCGGACATAGCGGTTTCTTGCGTCATTGAATGCTTGACGATTTTCTTGACTGGGATTGTGTAGAAGCGTTTTGTGAGCTTTGACCTTTTCAAGTCTGGCCTTGTCACAGGATTTAGAGAACCAGGGCTTTTGAGTGGCTGAAAAGGTTTTCTGTGTACGTGGAATAAATAATTCCATGCCAGCTTGGATAATTTCGGTGACGTTTTGTGAGATATCAGAGGGGTCAGGATGAGAGAAGCAGACAGACGCCCATGGAAATGAGGAAAAGTAATCCCGCATTTCGTCCCAGTTTGCGGAGTTGTAGTGCCAAACGATACGTGGGTGTGATGACTGTGTGACCTCGGGTTGCATTGCACAGGAAGCAGTGACCATGCCGTGGTCTGAGCGACCAAGGGGGGCGGTGACTGATATCTTATAGCATTCAGGATTTGTAGTAAGAAGGAGATCCAAGGGATTTGAGCTGTGTGTTGGGATACGTGGAAAGTAAGTAGGTTGCTGAACCATATTGGCCAAAGAATTGCTGACTGCAAAGGCCTCCGCTGCTCTCCCTTGTGGATCGGTTTTTGAAGATCCTAGCCATTTCTTATTATGTACATTGAAGTCGCCAAGAATAGTGACCTCGGAGGAAGGATATTCAGAAATCAGATAGTCGGTTTTTTCAGAAAGGTAGTCAAAGAGCTGGACAAAGTTGTTGTCAGAAGGTGACCGGTAAATGCAACAGATGAATTTAGTTGCAGCCCTGAGAGAGAGTTTTATCCATAGTATGTCTTTTCTTCCAGCTTCTAAATTGGGAAGTCTGGTGCAGGGTAGATTGCTACGGACGTATGCGCACACGCCTCCATGCAATCTAAAGGCAGTAAGGAGCTCATACCCCGGGAAATTAAGGTGATTAGTGGCTGTTTTGGCACTGATTTGGGTTTCGGTGAGGAAGAGGAGTTGGGGCCAGTTAGGAGGAAATGGTGGACGGAGTTCAGGTTAGAATTTAGGCCACATATATTCGAAAAGGATATGTTAAATCTTGATGTTGGCGCCCCCTGTACACCCCTCTCCCGGAGATCCGAATGGAGGGGTATTTTGCCTCCGGAATATTTTATACAAGGAGGAGCCATCATCATTTTTCTTATAAGGGAAACCGACTCATACACCAGAACCGGAAACGTCCGTTGGGACTTCACCGGCCCCTTGATGTATGGGGTGGTACCTCCTCGGGCGTGAAAAAATCCTTTACTATTACATAAAGAAAAATTCCACTACCACCTGCTAAAAGAGAAAGAAAGAATATAACATTCCAACATGTTAAAATATTCTTCATTACTGAACATGTTGAATAATATTTAAAATAAACAGGAAACAAACTATTTAGAAAAAAAATTTAGGCAACGTGTTAAATACACCTCAAGTTGTTCAGATAATTAAGAATGACAGTATTCTTAATTGTCACAATAGTGTTATATCCATAGCAACATTTCTGCTGTTGCTTTTCAATTGACTTACGTTTAAAAATCAAATAATTGTGAAAGGCGTCTTCGTGAATCATTAATCTGCTTCCTATTGAGTTCTGTTAGTAAATAGAGTTATTTACTAGGTTTACCTATTTAATTAAATTATAACAATTTTTTAGAATAATGTTGTAATGTAAAATATCATTTGTAATAATTCATTACGGAAAATTATGTTAAAGGTAGAAGTATATTGTTAGACTCCATGGCCTACTGCTTTTTGAACACTTTTTTTGTTATTTGTTCTCTGGTATTGGATTTCATACCCTACTATCCTCGAAACGGTTTTTCACAAGCACATAAGCAAAAAATCCAATATGGCTGCTGTTATAAAAACAAACGTAGATACCTGTAGCTCAAAAACAAATGACAGTTGACAATAGCACAAAAATATCACACAGTAAAAAGTGTCCTGATAATGTGCAAGTCTTAGACATGTCAGATCAACGCCTACTTAGATATTGAAGAAAGAAGAAATCGACAAATTTTGTTTTTTCAATATAACTCGAAAACCAAAAGAGGCGGGGCAAAATACAAATCATACTTGAAACAAGGATCAAATTCTACAAAACATTGCTAATTTAAGCGTCTCCATATCTCTAATAATAACGGAGATAGCAATACATTCCCATCGAGTTTGGGACACACATATATATATATATATATATATATATATATATATATATATATATATATATATATATATATATATATATATATATATATATATATATATATATATATATATATATGATGGTAAACAGACTTCAGAGAATCACAGAATCACAGGACTGTTTACATAGAAATACTCTTTATTGTTTAACAGGCCTAAAATAGTATTTTTAAATGATTAATCTTGTGATTCTCTAAAATCGCAACTACTCACCATTTTGTTTACTAAAGTGGTCATAGCGATGACTTCCACCGAAGTTTATATATATATATATATATATATATATATATATATATATATATATATATATATATATATATATATATATATATATATATATATATGTATTTCCTATTAGAAATTTTTGTGTAACATTTTTGGAAAAACGTTGTGTAAATGGCTAAAATTGGTTCGTTGACCAGATAAATCGGACGAGTGATTCGTAAAAAGGCTTGTACATTCCTATTATTTTTAACAAATCTGCGTTTTTATCTGTTTTTGAAGTCTCTTTTGCTCTTTTTAGCGCATTTTTATCGAAAAAATATGTTTTGTTCGGATTTGGTAAGAACCAGAGTTGTAAATTTCCGTGAGAAAAATGTGTTTAGTAAAATTACGTGGAAAACAATTTTCAGCGAATTTTTCAGCAAAATTTTTTCAGATAACTTTAGCTGCCTTTTTTAAAAATTTTGTGATTATGTTTATTGCAAAATGTTATATTTGCCCAGGTGTATTATTTGTGCAAATGGCATTAATAAGTTCATTGGCGAGATTAATTGAGCATTGTTGTGGAAAAATTTTATTTTCTCTCAAAAGACTTTTGCAACTGCAAAATTTTTTATTACATATTTGTGAGAAAATTTTTAACAAATTTTTTGAGAAAGTCTCTGTAAAGGTTTTTTTAATAAAAGGAAAATGTTTAAACTAATATTGGTAATAAAAGTTGCATGAATTTTCCTGAGAAATACGAAAGTAAATTTTACTGAAAAAAAATTGTCAGCAAATTTTGGTGCTTCTTTTGCACATTTTTATGAAAAATGTTTTTATGTTATATCTTGACAGGCGCATCCTAAGTGTAAATATCTTAGATCAGTTTGTAAATTAGAGCAGTTTTCCGGGAAGAAATTAATTTTCATTTTGAAAAAAATGTATCTCTGCAAATACTAAGGCTATTTGAAAACGTTTTTTTTAAAGAATTCATAATTTTCAAAGTATGCTACATATATGTCAAATTAGATGTATTTTAGTTGAGGAGGAATTTTCTTATTGATATTGAGTAAAACTTCCCTACAATAACGTAGCTCCTGCGTCCAGACATTTTAAGATACTTATATATAGGGTGGCGCATTGAAAACGAAACAGACCGATTTGCATCCAGAGAATATTTTTTTAAGAAATGCTGAAACACTTCAATTTTAATATTAAGGGGGACATGTTTTGACCTAAAACTCAACTTTGTCACATCAACCCCTTAAGGGTGGTGATAACAACCCTTATATTTTAAATAGGGAAGATGAATCGAGTGTTACATCATTTGAAAGCTCTTTCCTT
Organism: Tillus elongatus; assembly: GCA_964006375.1. Lineage (NCBI taxonomy): Eukaryota > Metazoa > Arthropoda > Insecta > Coleoptera > Cleridae > Tillus > Tillus elongatus. The sequence continues at coordinate 94,218,102 of OZ023262.1, forward strand.
TTTGAATTCAGCACACTAATTTTTTGGAAGTTTTATCAAGTCGTTTAAAAATTATTCACAGTCGAAGATGCAAAAACGCATTTCACTCATTCCGATAATAAATGTGCTGATAGTCAATGTTTTGTTGGTTTGTAAACAAAAAATTGACTATCAGAACATTTCTTATCGGAATGAGAGAAATGCGGTTTATTATTTCAGTTTATCAGTCGGTTTGATACTTGATAGTACTACCGAAAATTAATTTCACAATGGTGTATTCTGTAGACGAAAGAGTTCAAATAATTACTCTCTTTTTCAAAAACAATGACTGTGCCAACCGTACCGCAAATTTGTTTAATGAACGACATCCAAACAGACATGTTAACAGAAAATACATTTTTGCAATACCTGTTAAGTAAGTTCACTTTTAATGACAGTTTTTTGACAATGTAAGTTGAACTTTTAAAGCATTTGTCAGTTTCCATGAGAACAGGACATTTTTCATACCTAGGTACGGTAAGACTTACCTTACCTAGGTACGGTAAGTACTGCAAACCTATAAATAGCAAATCTGAATAATGAACAAATTGTTTGAGAAGATTTATTAATTATTATAATTCATCGAAATATTGAAAGTACAATTAGTCATATGATTAACAGTAAGGATTGACGCCATGCTCTTCTTTATATTATTATCTTCAGTTTCTAGCAATGTTAAATTATCAAGACTATCTTGCGGAGTATTCGAAGAATCACCGACCTCAATAATAGGGATTTGGCGAGAGGAGCTGGCTTCTTGGTTGCTAATATGAAATATCTTCTTAGCGACTTGTACTTTATTATTCAAGGAATCCGCCACATAGCTTTCAGCTACTGCCGAGGATTTCCACCCGCCATGCCTCTTCAGTGCTAAAATGTCAACTCCGCTATTAGCCAAAAAAGTAGCGGAAGTTCGGCGAAAGGAATGCCCAGTATATTTTTCCGCATTCTCCAAATGTAGAAATTTCGCAACTTCAGAAGGAATTTTGGCAAAAATATTTCTTCCAACTGGTTGGTTAGAGCATTTCCCATTTTGATACCTCAAGAAGAATCTCTGTATTGAATTTTTTGGTCGCAGGTTCATATACTTCCTCACTAATGCCACAAAGTGAAACTTCTCATTCTCATTGTCGACAATGGTAAAACTTCTGGATTGATGATTCTTAGCGTCAAGTATTCTGACCAAAATAATGTCTCCTTTATCAATAACATTATTGATTGTTAGTTTACATAATTCATCTTTACGGCAGGCACCTGCAATTCCCATAACTACAACCACCTTCTTCATCAGGTATATTTGGTCATGTGCTTCACTTAAAAAGGTCTGAATTTCCTCGATCGTAAACACTTCACTTTTCTTTGAAACATATCCAATATTTTTCTTCTTTAAAAATGCCTTTAACTTTGCATATTTGGAAATATCAACATTGTCATTCAAAGAGATTGTCGATCGTAACATAGAGTATTCGGACCATAAGCTTGATGGAGCAGAATACTTACCTGATTTTTCCAAGAAATATGCTAGTAAAACTGTTTCACTGGTATGTATTACAACCTTTTTAGTGTGGCACCACTTTTTGAAACCCTCATAGCAACTTTCATACCTTTGCTTAGACTTTTCTGGTAAAAGTGACAAACAAGCAATACCTGCCGCTTCTTCGATGTCAGATTCTTCCATATTCAAAGTCACTTCAACACTAATTTTAATTCAAAAATCACAATTAAAATACAAATTAATGTTTAACCTGGACCTGTGCTGAACTGCAGCCAGCGTTTAGTTTTGTTTGTTTACCCGTAGCGTCCTTAGTAACCCAACACAACAACCAAGTCACAAGCTACTTGTTGTTAAGTAGTATGTTAGAATCCATCTAATTAATTCGACTGTCAGTGCTGTCAGTCTAACATCTTTTCACGCAGTAATTATTAAAAAAGAATGCAAATTCAAAAAAAAAAAACCATTAAAGCAGGTATTGCAAAAGATTATTACTAAACCGTAAACTGTAAGTGACTCTTCATGCCTCGAATGCTTAGAAAACCTCGGCCCTACGGGCCTCGATTTTCCAAACTGCATTCTCTGCATGAAAAGTGTCACTTACAGTTTATGGTACGTAATATACTATTTGGAGTTAGTTGCAAAGTTTCGACAAAGTGGTTCAATAGCCAACAAAAAACGGGATCCTGAACGTGAATTTCCGGTTAGAAATGAGACTACTGAGATTGAAGTTTTAGGACAAATTACTGCAGACCCAACTTTGAGTACGAGAAAATTGGCCACTGTTTCAAACTTCAAAAGAAGAACTATTCAGCGAATATTGAAGCATCATAAATTTCACCCGTATAAAATTCATCTTGTACACCAAGTGAATGAAGATGATTTTGATCGGCGGCTGGAGTTTTGTGAAATTATGACTGCACGAATAGCGGATAACGGGAACTTTCTGTTCAATATCTGTTTTTCAGACGAGTGTACGTTTTTATTACTCTACAGTCAATTGTCATAATTGTCGTTATTGGGCAGACAATAATCCAAGAAATTTTCACAAAGTCCACACTCAAACTCCAGAGAAATTAAATGTCTGGACTGGAATTTTTGGAGACCGTTTAATGGGACCAATTGTTATTGATGGCAATTTGAGTGGCGAAACGTATTTGGAGTTATTATAAGATATCGTTTACCCTCTACTAAATGGTATTGTTTAAAATAATGATCTCTGTCAAGAAAATCAATTAGTATTTCAACAAGAGCTCATCCGCATTTTCACAACGTGTTAGGGAGTTTTTGAACAGAGAGTGTCCAGAGCAATGGATTGGACGTAGAGATGCTATTGAGTGCCCCCCTAGATCACCGGATTTAACTCATTTAGACTTCTTTTCGCAACAGACCCGGAGTCTCTGGAAGAATTACGGCCACCCATTGTTGAAGAATGCGGTCTAATAACTCCACAAATACTCCAGAATGTCAGAGCTCGTTTTGAACAAAATTTGTACTTTTGTATGGAAGCTGGTGGTCAACAATTTTAACACTTGCTTAACTGAATAAACCTTTTTGAACGTTTGGTTTTAGTTTTTAGTTTTTTTTAACGAATAATTGACTGATTAGTGCATTTCTTATCAAAATGAATGAAATACGTTCTTGCAACTCCAACTGTGAATATCTTTTAAACGAGTTGATAAAACTCCAAAAAAATTAGTGTGTTGAATTCAGAAAAGAAAGATCTTTCAAATGGTGTAACACTCGACCCATGTTCTCTATGTAAAATATAAGGATTGTTATCAGCTCCTTTAAGGGGTTGATGTGACAAAGTTGAGTTTTATGTCAAAACATGTCCACCAATATTAAAATTGACGTGTTTCAGCGTTTCTTAAAAAAAAATCTCTGGACGCAAATCGGTCTGTTTCGTTTTCAATGCGCAATCCTGTATAATTAACGGCCTTAAGAATGCCTTATGAATTTGAATTATACAAAGTAAGAAAAGACGTACGACGAATTAGATTTTACAACATAAGCCTTAATGAAGGGAAAGCAAAGATAACAGCAGTTCCAACAAGACTGCCTACGCTTTATTCCTGTTCTTAATACTAATGTGGTGCAAAGCTTGTAGACAAGATGCCGTCACTTTTCTGACATAACAGTTCGTTAGGTGAAAATAGTTTTTAATTCCAGTCCATTATTCTCTGTGGAAATGTGAATTTGCCTGCTCATTTCCACACTCTGGTACACTTTCCACGCCTTTTCTTCTTTCCCTTGGCATATAATGCTGCAAAACGAGAGCGGCCAGAGTAAGAGTACAATGCAATATTCAGGATCTTCTGTTTGAACTAAGGAAAATAAATTGTCTGGCTTGTATAATGGATGAGGGGAATGCACAGGGCAGAATGATGGCGTGTTGGAGAGGAATATCCAGCAGACCTGCGTTACACTCACTTGTTGAAAACTGCCCCAGATTCACTGCAAATTACGAGTAAACATGATTTAAATAATTATGGGAATATGACCAAAGACCATCTTTATGCAAGTAGAATAACGAAGTACGTTAGTTATTAAAATAACTTAACTTTTTTGTTCTCAGGTATGTAGATTGAAGCTCTCTGTTGGTGTGCTAATTTATATTTACAGAGTGTTCACGATATATGTATTTCCTCTTGCCCTTCACTATTAGATTGCAACGTTGTTTATTTGTGATGGTTTAAATACATTTTCAGCTTATTTCAGCTGAGTACGTTGAACGATAGCGGGTGAAAGTGTTTAAGAGTGATTTCTTGTTTATCCGATACTGTATTAGGTAAGTGCCAATAAGTTAAATCCAGTATTTATGAGTAACTTACAAAACGCCGAACACCAGAACTTGTTCCTCTTCTGACTCGTCTGTTTCACACATCTTACAGTAGAGGCATATTCCCTAGTAACTGGAAAACTGCTCGAGTACAACCCGTCCCCAAGAAGGATCCAAAGCGCTTCCTAGCAACTGCAGGCCTATTTCTCTCCTTTTAGTCGTCTCTAAAGTGATGGAAAAGTATATAAACACCGAATTACTAAAATTTCTAGAAAAACACAGTATAATCCACGACAGGCAGTATGGATTCCGTCGACGCAGATCAACTGCCGACCTCCTTTCCTTTGTCACCCATTCTTTAAACAAGTCTATGAAACTACACGGTGAATCCCAGATTGTCGCTCTAGACATATCCAAAGCATTCGACCAGGTTTGGCACGCAGCGCTGCTTAATAAACTACCGGCCTATGGCCTACCACCAAAACTCTGTACGTGGACAGCAAGTTTCTTCTCTAACCGGAGCATTTCTGTTGTCGTGGATGGCCATTCCTCTAAACTGTATCCAGTTAATGCAGGAGTTCCTCAAGATTTAGCTTTAGCCCCTACTTTGTTTCTTCTCTAGATCAACGACCTGTCTCTAGCACATCCAACCTAGTTCGCAGTTACGCGGACGATAGCACCCTCCACTCAAATATACAATATTCTAAGCCTGTCTCTCAAGCCCAATTAGATGATGATCGCAGACTCATTGATGGTTCTGTCTCCGTGGATCTCCAAAAAATATTAGACTGGGAAAGTAGAAATCTTGTACAATTCAACTCCACCAAATCTCATTCTTGCTTTCTATCTGATAAGAGATACACCAGCCCTAAACCCATCACAATGAATAACCAAGTTATTCAAAATAATGAGTCATTTTCACTTGGTGGCATTTCTGTGGAACGAAATCTCAATTGGCACCAATATGTCACATCAATTGCAGAAGCGTCTGCTAAGAAATTAGGTTTCCTCTTCCGGGCTCGCAAATACTTTTTACCAGCTAATCTCTATACCTTATATGCTTCACAAATAAGACCAAATCTCGAATACTGCTCCCACATTTGAGGTGCTGCTGCCGCTTCTACACTCGCTATCATGGACTCCATTTAGAAAATAGCTATACGTCTCATCGGTGACCCTACCCTCACCCAAAGGCTGCCATCCCTTGCCCACCGACGTGCCGTTGGTGACCTCTCTCTCTTTTATAGATATCTGCACGGGCACTGTTCAGAGGATCTTTCTTCCATAGTACCTCCCCCTGCTGCCCCCAACAGATCTACCAGGGGAACAGAGCGAATGCACCATTTTACTGTCCAGGTCAGCGGACATAGAACATCTTGTTATTCCCGCTCTTTTGTCCAGAGGAATTCCCAGTTGTGGAATTCCTTGCCGGCACATGTGTTTCCTTCTCCCTCGAACCTCCAAAACTTCAAGTCCAGAATTAACAAGTTGACTCTTTCCTCCTTGTCAACACCCACGGTACGATAATATTTAGGCTGTAAGCCCTCGTGGTGTGTTGTTGAAATAAAACATAAAAAATTTCAAAAAACAGCGAAGCAGGGTGAGGAAAACCTCATGGAATTTATGGAATTTGTTGACATAAGTGAAAGTGAAGAAAAAACGATTACAGAGGAAAACATGAGCAAACAAGCAAAGTCGAAAATTAAAATGAAAGGAAAAGACTTAGGTAAAAATCTAAATTATTTAGAGCATGCTAAATTAACTGAGAATCTAAAAAGTGTATCAAATATTGATTTAAATCGTGACAAAAATACAGCTAATTTAAGTAATTAAAGTTCGGGACGCAGCAAGTAGCATTATAGTAGTGACTTTTCATAAGAATTATACACTGCTAGTAAGTTATATTATTAAAACTAATTCTTTAAATTTAAATGAGTAGGTAATGGGACACTTGGGCTAGACAGGAAGTGGGGGCGGAGCCCCCCTACCCCTAGGGGCGGAGCCCCACCCCTAGTGGGCGGAGCCCCACCCCTAGTCGGCGGAGCCCTCCCCCCTTGTAGGCGGAGCCCCACCCCTAGTGGGCGTGGCCCAGTGACGTCACATGACTTGCGCCAGACAGTCACATGCAAACATTCCAAAGTGTCTGACCTATTACTTCTATTATTCTGGGGATATTGAAAAAAACCATTTGGAGCAGGTGAGTTTCGAACCCGGGACATTCAGATGAGGAACGACTACCTTAACCGTCGCGGCTAATCAAGCACTTGTTAATTTATTGTTTCAGATTTGTATATATACGACTTTTAATTAAAACAAACCATACATGTAACATATTTAAATATTTTATTATTATTAGACAATTGAATGATTCACAAAATAAGAATTAATATGTTTTAATATTATATAAATGTGAGCTGGAAGATAAAGCCCTTCTTACATTTAATGAGGGAATATCAAATCTGTAAAAATAACACACAGAGGTCGTTGGCAAACAAAAGAAGGAAGTTCAGAAACAAAATAGACAACAGGTTCAAATAGGAAACCAAACTTAAATATCGTAGAGACAATAGAGGTCGCTGGCAAAACAAAGAAGGAAGCTCAGAAACAAAATGGACAACAGGTTTAACTCTTAAAAATAGGAACTTTTTTAGCCTTATGTGTGGGCGCGGCAAGTAGTTGATTTTATTTTGAAAGAGATACAGGTTCGATTCCTGATATATGCTCCTTGATATGGTAGCGTCAAACAAATACAAAGAGGTACTGAATAACTAAACAGTAAGCTTAGAAACAATGGTTGGTTACAGGTTCAATTCCTTTCTTAAGCTAACCCCAAGTGTTTAGTGTCATGTTACTCGTCTAAGTAAGCAGAATTAAAAATGGCGACTAAAATAAGATAAAAAACTTAAAACCCTTATCGCGGAAGATCCGTGAGATGTACGATAGAACCAATACATGCACGGTGTTAAGGAGGCCAAATCAAAGTGGAATATACAATAAAATGGCCACTTCCGGTCTAAACTTTAAATCCTTATATCTTTTGAACGGAAAGTGATAGAAAGGAACCGACTTCAAAAATATATCGTTTCATAACAAGCTCTACAAGAAAATGAGATAAAAAACTTTAAATCCTTATCGCGGAAGATCGGTGAGATGTACGATAGAACCAATACATGCACGGTGTTAAGGAGGCCAAACCAAATTGGAATATACAATAAAATGGCCACTTCCGGTCTAAACTTTAAATCGTTATATCTTTTGAACGGAAAGTGATAGAAAGGAACCGACTTCAAAAATGTATGTTTCGTAACAAGGTCTACAAGAAACTAAGATAAAAAACTTCAAATCCTTATCGCGGAAGATCGGTGAGATGTACGATAGAACCAATACATGCACGGTGTTAAGGAGGCCAAATCAAATTGGAATATACAATAAAATGGCCACTTCCGGTCTAAACTTTAAATCGTTATATCTTTTGAATGGAAAATGATAGAAAGGAACCGACTTCAAAAATGTATGTTTCGTAACAAGGTCTACAAGAAAATGAGATAAAAAACTTCAAATCCTTATCGCGGAAGATCGGCGAGATGTACGATAGAACCAATACATACACGCTGTTCAGCAAAGCAATAAAATCAATAAAAATGTTACTTCCGGTAGACACTTCCGGTATAGCTATTCTTAGAGCTACATACATGTGTGACACATCAAAATAATCGTCTTGTTGAACAGAAGAAATATAATATTTAAGTAAGTCAGAACAAGCTGTATTAACACCTAAAACCAACACACACTCTCTTGTAGTAGGTATAGATGGTTCCTTCTGGAGCCACCACCGCCACTCCGCCACCGGTGGTGGCGGTGGTGGTGGTGGAACTGACCAGACCCGACGACCCCCGAGCTAACCCGAGCACAAGGTGGTGGACCCGACGACCTCCGAGCTAACCCGAACACAAGGTGGCGGAGTCACTGACTAGACCCGAATATCTCCACCACCTGACTTCGTATTTAACCCGAACAAGTAGCGAACTAACCTGAGATGACGTAATCAAAAGCCAACTAACCTGTATTAGGTAAACGAGGAACCGCCATTTAAAATAACATGTGTAATTATTAGTAATAAACCACATGCCAAAGACTAACCTGGTTATTAAAATCAAATCAATTTAAAAGTATCTCATTAGAATTAATATAAAGAACGTCGTATGTAGGATGAAAATTAAGTCGATCGAATTAAATAAAGCGAAATAAAACGTTATGATTTTAGTGCAAACGCTTAAATGTTACACCAACCACCAGCTGATTAGCCGTTATCACAAGTGTTTCCGCTTTAGGTGAATAGCCTGCCAGTAACAGTTTAAATCGTCAGTCAGGCGCGATCATGACAATTATGTGTTTAATAATTTTTTGAATCGTACCTAAAATGCATCAGATGTTTAAGTGTATTACTGGTTGATTACATTTAAATAAAACAAGGTTATTTTTTAATAGCTGGAGAGGCTATATGTCTTACATAACGCATTGCTCTTTTGGAAATCTGTTTACAGGTGTTATTAATATGGAACTAGTTATTTTGTGTAAAGCGTGAACATTGGTGTTGGTGACTTTGTATCAAAATGTGTCTAGTTTTTTGTGAAAAATCAGAACTAAGACGTTTTACGAAAATAAGCTAAGTCTGGAGGCAATGACTAAGTCTGGTGAGTTGGTCTACTAATTTTTTTTGAGATAGAAATGAGCTTAAAACCTGGGTACAGCAAGTGTGTTATGATAGCGAATTTTCAGATAAATTTAAATAGAAGTAAAAACCTTTTTATACTTTATCCGACGACTGTTTCACAGTTTTTGATATAGAAATGAGCTTAAAACCTGGGTACAGCAAGTGCGTTATGGTAGCGAATTTTCAGATAAATTTTCTGACGCTAAATAATCTGATACAAAATATTTTAGCATTGTTTTTGCTATATAGTTTTTATATCGCAAACTTACGAGTGTTATACAAATGAGCTTAAAACTTGAAGACAGCAAGTGCTTTATGGTAGTGAATTTTCATATAAAGCTTCTGGCACTAAATATTTGTAAATTTCCATAGAAAGCAGTTAATACAAAAATATTTTATTATAACGGAAACCTACCAAATTTGTTTATCATAACTTTTCTTGATATGATGTATAGAAAAATAACCTCGGTTCTAGGGACATCTGAAGAAATTTTTCAAAGGCTTGTTGAATTTAAAAATTTAGTTTTTAGGATTTGGAGCGAAATATTGATTATAGAAAAACTGTGTTACCTAAAAATGTTTTAAGGTTAGTGTATGCACCCAATAAATTTTTATTAGTTGGTTGAAACACTAGATGCAAAGTCAAAAGCCAACTAGCCTGTATTATGCAAACGAGTAATCACCATTTAAATGACGTGTGTAAATATGGCGGCTAGCGCATGCGTACAAGTAATTTGTTTATTAAAGTCCTACGTGTTTGGTATTAAATGAATCGTCTTGATTCACATATTAAGTTAAAAGCAATAAAACTCAACACGGCAACAAAGCTCAGCTGTAAGAGTAATAATAATAATTAGATAAGTATAAAAGTTGATAATTTCAAACGGAGCATTTAGTTGAAAACTGAAGCAGAACGAGTATAATATGGTGAACAACGGTAGAAAACGAAAATCTGCTAATGCAGAAAATAGTGGTGGTAAAAAACTTAAAGTGCTACAAGACGTCTTACTGGGTAATGCAGTAGAAAGTATTATTCCAAAAGAAGAACCAAAAACATGATAAGTGAACTATGTACATTATATCCAACAGCAGAGGTTGATGAACAACAGAATCAAGCTATAGAAAATATAATTACTGCAGCATATCCAACAAACCTACAAACACCATATCAACCTACGCAAGAAGATATTTTCAATCAGAAGCTGGTAGAAATCACTAATAAAAGCATCGAGAAAAAATTGAAAACAGAAGACTGTGAACTGATGTGTCAAACAACTTTTTCTCTTACGTCGAACGGCGAGAAGCTGCTTATCATTGGCGTTAATCCAGTTTTAAATTTTTTGCCGTTAATTAAATTATCTCAGAAGAACTGTAATATACCTGTGTAATTTGGAAAACAAATCTATAGAAACTAGTGAAACATATACTTTAACCAAATATCTTGTTAAATCACAAAGAAAAACTGTAAGTTTTAAGCTGAAACTCTGTGGTAAGGAATATGTAATTAATTTTAACTTGTCAACTCAATCACTTAAAATACTAGAAGATATCGGTTGTGTAGCTAAAGATTTATTGTTAGAACTAAGCTGTAAAAGTTTCTTTAATTTGGAGATGTTTGCTGATGATTTAAGGACCGAATTAGCTAAATTTAGAGACATTTCCCTAATTAGATGTGCCTTTTTCGTAGCTAGAGAAAGATATAGTGATACTTTAAGCATGGTATGTGAATTTGTTACAAAATACCAACACGTACTTAATGATATTGTAAACTATCGCAAATTTTAAATGTATAAATTGTAATAAAGAAATTATGAAAAATATTCGTTTTATTGAATAATTTTTACAAGGATATGTGTCAACACTGTTTAAAAATAAAAAATCTGAGAATACTATCTACATCCTCCGGAAAAACACATTAGGACCAGATGTTTCCAACGACTAATTAACCGCTATCTACATCCTCCAGAAACTCTATAGGATGTTTCCAACGACTAATTAACCACTATCTACATCCTTCAGAAACTCTGTAGGATGTAGATAGTGGTTAACGGTTAATTTCGCAAAAACTTGCGTCAGCTATGAGGTTTCATACACAGATCGTGAAAAAGTAACGCGGACTACTTTTTTACGATCTAAAATATTTATCCAACTCGCCAATACCTGTAAAATCCAATTCGTCTTCATAAGGCAGCTCATTTAGGTTAGGCTTATTTATTTACTTATTTATTTACTTATCTATATAGTTATTTATTTACTTCTTTATGTACTTATCTAGTCAAACGTTCCTAATATTAGTTTCTATACTCTTTCAAGATTTCCTTGTGAAAATATTTAGTTTAAAGACGTGTTATAATGTCTAAAGTGATTGTAGAAATTGAAAATCAATTGTAATACTTCTTATATTTAAGCGACTTGTCATAAATTTGTTAATAACGAAAACTTTACGTTTAGCTTTGTGTTGAGTAGGTTGTTGAAATAAAAAAACATATATTTTACAATGTTTATTTTAATAAAAGCATATATTTTACAACGTTTGTTTTATTATAAAGTATTGTAATACAAATTATTTTATATCTTTGCTAGTTATCCATGAGTTATGAGATTTATCAAAACCAAGCCATTTCACATACGACTTGGCGCCTTTCTTTCTGATCACTCTTTCAACTAAATAATAATCAGGGGTTGCAGTCTTTTGTAGCTCCTCTTCATAAAATCCACCACTGATTGGTTTGCCTTGCATGTCTTCTATTAAATAGGTGGTTGGATTAGTGCAGTGAACTTTAGTGATTTTAAACAGCTCCGTTGACCAACGCGGTGTATAACCTTTCTCAAATAATGTTTTAGCTTTACTTAGACGTACAACATCACCCACTTTAAATTTATTTTTGTTAAACACTTTCAGATTCGAGTAAACTTGTTTCAGAATAGCTTCTTCATTTTTCTTGTTAACATCTTGAGGTTTTACACCAGTTGTTCGATGAACAGTAGCGTTGTAAGTAGCAGTGACATCAGGTAGTGTATTAACCCACTTGTAGGAGCCATTCAAGTTGAAATTTTTATATATCTTCTCTTTTAAGGTACGTATGACTCTTTCCACTATTGCAGCCTTCTTCACGCTATAAGTGCTGTAGTGATTAATGTTGTATTTTTTCATTATGGCGTTAAATTTAGCGTTATAGAATTCTAACCCAAGATCAGACTGGATGTTAGAGGGTGCTGTACTAGTAGATAAAATATCAGCCATAGCTTTAGTCACCTCTCCAGCAGTTTTAGATTTAAGAGGGCGAGTCCACACATACTTTGAAAAACAATTAATAACCACTAAAATATACTTGTAACCAGAGTTGTCTTTGTAGTAGTCTGTAAATTCTGCTAAATCAATCTGCCACAAATCATTTAAACCTTTGATTATTGTACGTCTACGTTTAAAATTGATTCTTGCCGGTTTATATCTCATCAATAATTTGTTTTTTGGTATCAGATGGCTCAACTGTTTTACGTCTCATGGTGATGTTGGATTTAAAAGTATCCACTTATCATGTAAATCTTTTAGTTTGCTGTCTATCTCACCTAGCTTCTTTTTCAACTTGTTATTCTTTAACACATCAATATCTTTTAAAACTTGAGCAGCTATCGTCTTGTCTAAATTTTTCAATTTGTTTTCAAACTCGCTTTTAAGAGCAGCTAGTTCTGATTTATGCACAGCTTCAAGGGTTATAGCGACAAGACTCTGTGATACTTCATCTTTATTCTTCTTATACTCATCTGCCCACACATCGACAAATTTTCTATTCACACCATCAGCAGGCTCGATAGGATCACCTACGTTACATAATTTATGGTTTTGCACATCAAAATCACCACTTGTAGTTTTCGGAAATGTTTCTCTGTGCACAATTTTGTTTAAGAAGCTGGGAGTCTTTGCAGAACGTCCGAACTTATCGATAGACATTTTTACACTGAACTTATTTTATTTCATTCCAACTAAACTCCATTTTTGATATCCGTTTATCCACCATAACCCAAACTGCTGCCACTGCTTCCTGAACTAGATTTCTATTTATCCCTTCGATAGCACCATCGATATACTCCTTAGTCACAAACGTTTTTTTAAGTTTATTTTCAATCGTAATCACTGCTTGATTTAAATCGTCTTTAGTAGCAAACGTATTTTTCAAGTCAGCTTCAAGTTTTGAAACTGCTAGATCTATATAATCTTTTTGAAGTTTAGATATAGCGGTATCAGCCATAGCAGTAAACGTTTTCTGAGGAGGAAACACTGTTTGATGTATGTACTCCTTGATATCCTCTTTAAGACTAATTAATGTTTCATCAATGCTAGTTTTAAGCGGAAACGAGCTGTAGGCTTCATGTTTAAGATCCATATAATTTTTCATTAATTGCTCTTCAAGCTTTTGTAGTGATTGATCAACACCAGTCTTAAGTGGAAATGAGTTATAGACTTCACGTTTAAAATCATCATAGTTTTTAAATTTATGTTCAAAGTCTTTTTTTAAAGCTTCCAACTCCGGTTTATGTACAGCGTCAAGCAGTATAGCAATTTGAAGTGCTACAGCATCTTTGCTCACCTTATAATCAGCTTTAGTTTTCTGATAGTCAACTTTAGTTTTCTGATAGTCCTCTATCCATACATCAACAATTTTTTTACTTACACCATCTGTAGGTTCAACAGGGTCACCCACGTTACACAACTTATGGTTTTGCACATCAAAATCACCACTTGTAGTTTTCGGAAATGTTTCTCTGTGAATAATTCTGTTTAGATGTTTTAAATTCTTTGCAGAACGTCCGAATTTATCGATCGGCATTTTGAAAATGGTGAAAAACACACAAATCTGTTTATATAACACCCACTTCCTTCAGTTCTTCAATAATAGACTGAATTTCGTTGTTGTGTGCGTTATTACCAGCTGCTTGAGAAGCTACTAACAGTCTAAGTCTATCAACCAACTCGTTTATATCATCCCAGTATACATACTCTTTCTGTTTTTTTTGTATGTAGCATGTATGGCATACCACGGCCTAAAGTTACCGAGGAAGATCGCGCTCTAGCACCTTCTTGTTTTTCTAAAATTGGTTTTATTACATGTTGATATTTGGTAGAGGTATTTCGTAGAACGTCTTCTTTAGGATTGTTCTCTTTTCTGTGAAGACTAGTAGTTGCCATTATGTCTGCGTAGTCACGTAAAGCTTCCCGATTGTTCAAAGCACTCATACCAGGTTTTCTCAAAAATATCAATTCCAACAGATGATTAGTACCGTAATATCTTCTGTCACCAACCACAATTTGAAAGGTTTCTCTATTTTTAAAATCTACGTTAGTAATAACAAATTTAATAGGTTTGTTTCCAAGCATCCAAGTGTTGGTAGCTTTATCATAAGTAACACCATATGTTTGATCACAGGAATGATTATCTGTAAAATATTTATCAACATAATATCTAACAACTATTGGATAGGAACTTAACATTCGTTCGTACACTGCCTTTGGTGTATTTGCAGCAGCATCTAATTTTCTATAAGCTTTAGTCGCCCATAATTCAGGTTCTGGTGCCTCCGCCTCCAATTCAAACGTTTCATCATCACTAAGGAATGGAATTTCCTCCTTTGCTGCTGTTGGTTTGACATCAACTTCAGTTTTAGTCGGTTTCTGTTCAGTTGTTTGAGTAGTAGCCAATAATGTAGCAGGTTTCTGTTGCGTTGTTTGAGTAGTAGCTAATGATGTGGTGGTTTTAGTCGGTTGGTGTTGAACAGTAGCCAATGCTGTGTTTTTCGATATATCACTCAAAGGTTTTAAGATGGGTTTATATAAACGTTGTAATGTTTCATCTGTCTCTGTTTTGCCAAGCTTCAAAGCTAAATATTTCTTTCGAATTATCTTTGATAGATCAGCTATTTTACGTTGTATATTTGGTGGTGCTACTATTTTACCATGACGAACAGCTTTAGATTTTTTCGACATGTTTACTCTATGTCGAACAACTTAATACTAACGTTTTTCAGTCAAGTGAGATATATAAAGTGATCAAACCCTTTGCGGTATCTTCCTTGTGTTAAATCAGAATCTTTAACGACAACCACCATATCATGTTTGTTTTGCCAGCATTCACCACAAAGGAGCTTGAACTTTTCAAAACTCATATCGGTAGTTACATGATCATCATACACATGTTTAAGATTAGTTTCATCTTGTTTAAATAAAACTATAATGTTAGCATTGTCACGCACCAATTGCTTCGGAACTTTGCTATATGTCTGACATAAGTAGAAACTATCAATATTTTTATGTCTACCCATACAAAAATACGATTTTATTTTATCTTGCCTATCACAGGCTACATCATCAAATATAAAAATTGAATTACTCTTTGCATCTGCAGGATCTAATATCTCTTCGTTTTCACTATATGGATAGTATCCAACACCTTTTGTAGCATCCAACACCTCCTTTAACATACTGTATTTAGGTTGATATAAAGACTTTGAGTATACGTATACGTTTTGAAATTTTAAACCGTTGGGTTCAAACAACAAACTTAACATAACATTTGTTTTACCACATCCACTTGGACCACATATCAAACATCTAACTGTGTTTGGTAAAAGAAGTCCATGTCTTTGCTGTTTAGGTGATGGAATGGTAACATCATCTATGTTTGTGACTGGTAGGGTAGCTTTTGCGTGTTTAACAATACGCATCGTTAACTAAACTAAAACTTTTTACGAGTGCAACCATCTATATAAATACTCAGATTTATCATACCTCATTAGCAGTATAAATGTTGGTGTGCCAAGGTGAAGGTCTTGTTAACACAGCCATCAACAAATTACCTGTTGAGCTGCATGTTCCTGGTTATCAGTTTTGTGGTCCAGGTACTAAACTTAAAGAACGTCTTGCTAGAGGTGATCAAGGTATCAATCCTTTAGATCGTGTTTGTCGAGATCACGATATCGCATACTCTCAATCAAAACAGTTGAGTGATAGACATCGAGCTGACGAGGTGTTGGAGAACCGAGCGTGGGAGAGAGTAAAGTCGAAGGACGCAAGTTTTGGTGAAAAGTTAGCTGCTTGGGGTGTTACAAACACTATGAAAGTTAAAAGAAAGCTTGGTATGTGTTTAACCCTAAAGACAACCACCAAACGTAAACGTAGCAGTAAAAAAGTAAAATGTGGCGGTAAAATACCATTTAAAAACATAATAAATTTAATGAAAGGTGCTATAGCTGTGGGTGCGGAAGTTCCATCTGTAAAAAATTTACTACATGTAGCGAGAAAAGTAATTAAAAATGCTGGTGGTCGTAAGAAAGTCAAGACACCCAGAGTTATTCCAGTACCGAAAAGTGGAGGTTTCCTTCCACTACTACCTTTAATTTTTAATGGTCTATCAGCGCTAGGCGCTCTAGGTGGTGGTGCTGCAGGCATTGCTAAAGCAGTTAACGATGCTAAATCAGCCAAACAAAAATTGGAAGAAGCAAAACGTCATAACCAAACGATGGAGGCTATTGCTGTTGGTCAACGAGGTAGTGGCTTGTATATGAAGAAACAGCGAAGCGGTTTCGGTTTGTATTTACATAAACCAAAAAACGTGTAAAGTGTTTACCAGCAAGACCTCTAACAAATATAGATCTTGTGAAATTTGCTGGTAAAATGAAAATTCCATATTTTAGAGGTGTATACATGCGAGATACTTTACCATCGAATGGATCACGCAAGAATGAATCATTTATCATGAATTTGCAAACAAACAAAGAGTCAGGTAGTCATTGGGTTGCAGTTAAGAAACGTGGTGACACAGCCGTGTACTTTGACTCATATGGAAACTTGAAGCCACCAAATGAACTGTTGTATTATCTTAAAAACTGTACTATATTGTATAATCATGATGTATATCAAAAGTATAATACTTATAATTGTGGCCACTTATGTTTAAAATTTTTAAATAAAAGACTTAAACAGTAGTATCTGTGTTTCAGTCATGGCGCGTACGTTTGCTTTGAAGGGTTCTACGTCCTCGTTATCGATGGAAATATTTCCACCGTTAGTATTAAAACCGCACTTTGAGTATTCGCTCGCGCTTGCAAACTTTCATACATATAACACTATACCAAACATAGAACGTGGGTGTAATAAGTTTCATTATTTTTCTGCTGTGAGTGGTAGAAAGATTCGACAAGAAATAAGTATTCCTGATGGTTCATATGAAATCAGTGATATCGAGAAATACATTCAGAATGAGTTGTTACGACGTTATATTAAAGATAAACATCTGGATCCTGCAGTAGAACACAACATCGATGTGGTAAAACTGTTTTCGCTAAAAGCCAACAACAACACTTTGAAATGTGAGATTACATGTCAGTATGATATAGACTTTTCTACCGATGCTTCAATAGCACCAATATTGGGCTTTTCTAAACAACGTCTTGCTACAGGTAAACTTTACGTTTCCAATTTACCCGTAGAAATTGTACGAGTAAAGACGATTCGTTTGGAATGCAACATAGTAGATGGTTCTTACCACGATGGAAAACCTACACATACAGTATATGAGTTTGCTCCTATGGTAGACCCTGGTTATGCGATTGATATAAAACCATATAGTAAGGTTTTTATGCCTCTTACCACACGTATCATTTCGCATATAAATGTAAACATTATCGATCAGAATTCAGTACCTGTGAACTTTCAAGGTGAGGAGATCATTGTGATATTGGAGTTGAAAGAGACACCAACATATTATGCTGATTATAAATAGTAGTAATCAAACCGCTCCAGCTTCAGTATCTTCGCTACCTGAGTCGAAAGCGGTTCTATCTTGGGAGAACATACAGTTTCTACAATCATTGGGTTACGATGTTAAGCAAACTACATATATTCGCAGACCCTGTGCACGACGAGTCAATCAGAGGGGAAGAAATACACACATACGCTCCTCAAACCAGATCGTTTGACCATAATGATACCTGTGAGTTTGCAATCAACCAACAAGATATTTTTTACGATTGGTCTTCATCTGTTCTACTGATAAATGGTAGTATTGAGACGAGTGGTACGATTGGAACTGTAGAAGTAACGTCTAATGCAGCAGCTCATTTGTTTTCCTCTATTGCGGTTGAAATGTGTAATCAGATTATTGAACATGTGAGAAATCCTGGTATAGTTACATCAATTAGAACACTTTTGGAAGCAAACAGTGATGAAGCAAGAGCTCTGATTCCAGCGGGATGGCATCCAACCGAAAACAATGTGATGTTAAAAAATGAACGTTTTTGCTACTGCATACCTCTTAGCTACTTGTGTAATATTTTCAAAGACTATAAAAGAGTGCTTTTCAGTAAATTGCTTCTACGTCTCACTAGAGCTCAGAATGATAGAAATTGCTTTATTTTGATTGGTGCCGCAGATGCAGATAAGGCATTAAAGTTTAACATTGAGTATATGGCTCTGCAGGTGAAACATATCCACCCTAGTGAAGTTATACAGCAGCAATTATTAAAGTCGATTGCTCTAGATAAGAAAATCCTTATACCATATAGAAAATGGGAGATGTATGAATTACCAAATCTAAATAATTCAACGAAAGACTTGTGGTCTATTAAGACATCCTCAAACACTGAACGACCTAGATTTGTTATTGTGATATTCCAAACAGATCGATACAGTAACGTTAGAAAAGACATCAACGAGTTTGATCATGTGGGTATTCGAGATATAAGACTTCACTTAAATTCGAAACAAATCCCCACAGAGGGTATGAACCTGAACTTTAACCAAGCAAATTACGTCGAGGCATATAGAAACATGATTGAATTTCAACGTTCGTATGTTGGCAGAGAACCACAGCCTACCTTGGATTACAAGTCTTTCCTAAAATATCCCATGTTTGTATTTGATTGCTCCAAGTATAGCGACTCTATAAAACCTTCTACTGTGGATATCAAATTGGAAATGGAAAGTACTACCAACTTTCCCACTCACACGAAATGTTTTTGTGTAATTATACATGATTGCGTCATCGAGTATGCCCCACTCTCCAACATCGTACGCTATATAATGTAGCTGTAAGGATGCTGCAATCACTTTCACGATGAGGTTCGTGGTCGTTGATACTCAGGGTTTTTGTGTGCCTGAATTTACACCTAAAGAGTTTGTGATTTATAATGGTTTCCAAACAGTGCATTGTGTTTTTAAACCGCATACACCATTACGTTTACTGTCTGCAGACATAATCAAGCAAGTGAAGTTTCTACAAACACAACACCATTGCCTTGACTATAATTGTGGTGATATTAATTTAGAAGAATTACCAAACATAATAGCAAAACATATTATAGCCCAACGTGTTGACAGAATTTATGTTAAAGGTGAAAACAAGCAAAGGTTTTTGTTACATTTACTATCAACCTGTGGTTATCAAGTGGATGTTATCAACCTGGAAACCAGTGAACGTTGTCCAACGTTAGTGCCTGATACTCCTTTGTGTATGGATCATACTTTAGGATATAATAGAAAATGTATCTGTAGCATAAATAACTGTATATCATTATTTACTTATATTGTAAGCTTAATGCCATAATAAAACAAACGTTGTAAAATATATCTGTTTTTTATTTTAAACTACTTTAAAATACATTTATTAATATTAATTTCCAACCACATTAGTCTTTCCAACATCCATCCGCTATCACCTTCAGCAAACTCTAAAGCTTTTGTGTAAATCTCCTCAGTAAATTCTTGATATATATTTTCAAAGTTAGTTGCCACTGTGATATTTTTATTTTTAGTATTAAATGACTTCATTTCTTTTTTATTTCGACTTTGAAGCACATACAAACCAAACAATTCTAGATTCATTTTAACTGTATCGTGTTTGGCTAAAGCAGCCTCCATCAAATGAAACAATTTATGCTTCACACTTTCCATGGCAAGTTGTATATCACTACCATCCATACTAATACGATAGGTAGCCATTCTGTTTTTAAAAGCTTGAGTTAACATATAAACTTGTTCAACTTCCCACGGTTCACACACTTTAGATTTGTGAATTTCACTGCGTAAATGTCCAGAGAAAGCACTCTTTTTCACTTGTAACGAGCACGATTCACAGTATCTCATCTTAACTATAGGTGCTTAACTAATGAGTAAAACACAGACATCTTCAGTTTATATATTTTTATTAACAAATATGTTTACGATAAATATCTTTAAGTACAGTGTAATATTTAAAACCAAAATACATGAGTATAAATATGGCAAGACACATAAGAAAACCAGTTGATATAAACATAGAAATATAATTTGAAGTGAACAGGTAAGAATCATTTAACACAAGAGTTCTCCAGTCAGCTGTCTCACCTCGGGTGCCATGATCAAACAAAAACATAAGTTTATAATGTACTATATCAGTCTTAATATTGGACATGTTGTATGTTGAAACTTCAATCGCTTCATCGTTGTGCAGATATGTTCTTGGTAGTCCAGACCATTTGGTGCAGTCATCGAAACAGATTCGCACTTCTTTCACATTTGGTGGTTTGTAGACGTAAAACACATTTTGACACAATGCTGTCAGGATGACGAAGCTTGCTTTAAGAGGTGGTGCCATTGATGAGGTTATTGATGTCGGTTAGCACTTGTTCTTGAGCGTAATGCAAACACTCTGACATGTAATACTTGAATGTTGAAGACATGTTGTTGAGTAGGGTTTTTATCACTCGGATGGTTTGCGCAGCACTCACATCTGAATTACCCAGCTCTGTTAATGTTTGAACGATGTCGCGAAGAAAACAGTCATATATCCAAGCAAACTGTGTTTCTCTTACATACTCAAATCTTTCCTTAATGATTTCCTCATGCTCCACCAGCTTTTCTACAGTGTCTTCATTTAGATACATAACCATATGTGTAAAACAATTATTAACACACAAAACTTTTTCACTTAGCATAGTTGTAGGAGAGATTCGACAGTAGCTCGTCTGAGTTACAGCATGAGTTTGTTCATTATCTTTAAACCACTTTGCAGATAATGCACGTATGTTATCCATAAAATCGTAAAACTGCCACTCTTCCAATGCTAGATATTGATTTTCTTCATCTAGAGCCAAAGGGTTAACAAATTTCACAAGTATTGTGAACTCATTTCTTGCACTAACACCAGTCACTAATTTTACAGATCTTCTGATGTTAAAAGTTGTTTCCATCAGCATCCTAGTATCATCTTGATATTTGTTAAACAATAACTTTTTCCTATGATGTTCACGGAAATCAGGACCATCGTTTTCGTCACACATTGTTTCAGCACAACAATTCCAAGCAGCTTTCATAGCTAGAAATTTTAAACTAAACTTGCTATCGTAAACTCTGATGTTAAATAGGTTTTCCCTCTCCACTTTAATTGGTTGTATTCTTCTGGTTGGTTGACTGTTAAACTTTAAAAATCTTTTGCAATCACTAAACACCTTATAATATTTCGCACAACATTCCATGTTCTTTATATCACAGCTTTCTGTGTAAACTAAATATTTCTAATGGTTTCTACATCATAATAACTTTTATATTGATCTTGAGCTTCTCCAGGTAAATATTTGAAAAATGGTTTGCTTAAATGCGCTCCTGGACGGTATCGAATGAGCGCTAGAGCGAAGAACTGTGTGGAGCAGTATCCAGCTAAATATATATCACATAATTCAACTATATGACCACTCTCATAGTCTTCACCTTCAGAGTCGCGTTCATCTGTAAAAGCCTCGCTTTGTATTTCCAACACCAACTGTTTTCATTCACACACTTCATCGCCTATTCTATTTTTACGTCCATACCACCGCTCGTAGTTATACGCCATACTTAACAAATAAATATTTGTTTGAAATTCTCAACCTTTTATACAAAAAAATTCTAGAGTTTTATCTATTTCATACGACTTTAAGGTCATTCAACGGAAATAAAACCACAAACAGGAAATATGAACTACCTACAAGGTTATTTCAACAGCTGCAAGAAAACTATGTTGGCTAACAAGGTTAATTTCGGGAAATGCTAAATATAGTCATAGTTGGAAGCGATATCGCGGCTACCACTAGATGTATTGTTGCCAGCTCTGCTTTCAACAGATTCTTTAAATCAAACCGATTCCAATACGACTTAAGAATATACATTTTTTATTGTACACATGTACATATGTTAAATTTGGATTCTGCTTACCTAGACGAGTGATATGACACCAAACACGTAGGACTTTAATGCATAAATAACAAATTGCTTGTACGCATGCGCTAGCCGCCATGTTTAAATGGCGGTTCCTCGTTTACCTAATACAGGTTAGTTGGCTTTTGATTACGTCATCTCAGGTTAGTTCGCTACTTGTTCGGGTTAAATACGAAGTCAGGTGGTGGAGATATTCGGGTCTAGTCAGTGACTCCGCCACCTTGTGTTCGGGTTAGCTCGGAGGTCGTCGGGTCCACCACCTTGTGCTCGGGTTAGCTCGGGGGTCGTCGGGTCTGGTCAGTTCCACCACCACCACCGCCGCCACCGGTGGCGGAGTGGCGGTGGTGGCTCCAGAAAGAACCATCTATACCTACTACAAGAGGGTGTGTGTTGTTTTTAGGTGTTAATACAGCTTGTTCTAACTTACTTAAATATTATATTTCTTCTGTTCAACAAGACGATTATTTTGATGTGTCACACATGTATGTAGCTCTAAGAACGGCTATACCGGAAGTGTCTACCGGAAGTAACATTTTTATTGATTTTATTGGTTTGCTGAACAGCGTGTATGTATTGGTTCTATCGTACGTCTCGCCGATCTTCCGCGATAAGGGTTTGAAGTTTTTTATCTCAGTTTCTTGTAGACCTTGTTACGAAACATTTGAAGTCGGTTCCTTTCTATCACTTTCCATTCAAAAGATATAACGATTTAAAGTTTAGACCGGAAGTGGTCATTTTATTGTATATTCCACTTTGATTTGACCTCCTTATCACCGTGCATGTGTTGGTTCTATCGTACATCTCACCGATCTTCCGCGATAAGGATTTGAAGTTTTTTATCTCATTTTCTTGTAGACCTTGTTACGAAACGATATATTTTTAAAGTCGGTTCCTTTCTATCACTTTCCGTTCAAAAGATATAACGATTTAAAGTTTAGACCGGAAGTGGCCATTTTATTGTATATTCCAATTTGATTTGGCCTCCTTAACACCGTGCATGTATTGGTTCTATCGTACATCTCACCGATCTTCCGCGATAAGGATTTGAAGTTTTTTATCTCAGTTTCTTGTAGAGCTTGTTATGAAACGATATATTTTTAAAGTCGGTTCCTTTCTATCACTTTCCGTAAAGATATAACGATTTAAAGTTTAGACCGGAAGTGGCCATTTTATTGTATATTCCAATTTGATTTGGCCTCCTTAACACCGTGCATGTATTGGTTCTATCGTACATCTCACCGATGTTCCGCGATAAGGGTTTAAAGTTTTTTATCTCATTTTCTTGTAGAGCTTGTTACGAAACAATATATTTTTAAAGTCAGTTCATTTCTATCACTTTCCGTTCAAAAAATATAACGATTTAAAGTTTAGACCGGAAGTGGCCATTTTATTGTATATTCCACTTTGATTTGGCCTCCTTAACACCGTGCATGTATTGGTTCTATCGTACATCTCACGGATCTTCCGCGATAAGGGTTTTAAGTTTTTTATCTTATTTTAGTCGCCATTTTTTAATTCTGCTTACTTAGACGAGTAACATGACACTAAACACGTGGGGTTAGCTTAAGAAAGGAATTGAACCTGTGACCAACCATTGTTTCTAAGCTTACTGTTTAGTTATTCAGTACCTCTTTGTATTTGTTTGACGCTACCATATCAAGGAGCATATATCAGGAATCGAACCTGTATCTCTTTCAAAATAAAATCAACTACTTGCCGCGCCCACACATAAGGCTAAAAAAGTTCCTATTTTTAAGAGTTGAACCTGTTGTCCATTTTGTTTCTGAGCTTCCTTCTTTGTTTTGCCAGCGACCTCTATTGTCTCTACGATATTTAAGTTTGGTTTCCTATTTGAACCTGTTGTCTATTTTGTTTCTGAACTTCCTTCTTTTGTTTGCCAACGACCTCTGTGTGTTATTTTTACAGATTTGATATTCCCTCATTAAATGTAAGAAGGGCTTTATCTTCCAGCTCACATTTATATAATATTAAAACATATTAATTCTTATTTTGTGAATCATTCAATTGTCTAATAATAATAAAATATTTAAATATGTTACATGTATGGTTTGTTTTAATTAAAAGTCGTATATATACAAATCTGAAACAATAAATTAACAAGTGCTTGATTAGCCGCGACGGTTAAGGTAGTCGTTCCTCATCTGAATGTCCCGGGTTCGAAACTCACCTGCTCCAAATGGTTTTTTTCAATATCCCCAGAATAATAGAAGTAATAGGTCAGACACTTTGGAATGTTTGCATGTGACTGTCTGGCGCAAGTCATGTGACGTCACTGGGCCACGCCCACAAGGGGTGGGGCTCTGCCTACAAGGGGGGAGGGCTCCGCCCACTAGGGGTGGAGTGGCGGTGGGGGGCTCCGCCCCCACTTCCTGTCTAGCCCAAGTGTCCCATTACCTACTTAAATGGATCCTGGAGATTGGTTTTAGAGGTCCCAGTAAGCGACTACTTGAAGAAATTTCTATTTTCTGTGGAGCCAGAGTATTAAAATTTGGTACATATATGTAAATACTCCAAGTGGCTCTAAAAAAATTGTGTTACGTTCTTAATTGGTTATAAAAGTTTTCCAGAAAAAAATTAATTAATTACAAACAGAATATACGTACCAAATTATCAATATGGCAGGTATTTTCCTTACTAATTGCTTGGATGGTTTTGTTTTAGTCAACCCAATCGAACTAGTTTTTCAAACAAAACAGCAAAAGATTATAGCTTAATGGGAAATTGAGCTATCAGATTTGAAATCTTTTTATGAAAATTCTCTACCACAACGTACTTGCTGCACCCAGACCCATTTCATTGCTTATTAGCTGTTGCTGTATACATAACTTTTTAAATGATAAAATATTGTAGCTCTCTGTGGGCGACTGACTAACAAGGCAACCTCAAATTCATTTTTGGAAAAATATTTTTAACAAATGAAATGAGGTAACAATTTAAACATAAATTAAAAATCTTGATTCGCGGCTTCATCACGGGAGTTCATATCCCACTTCTATATGCCTACAACCACCCTTAATGCATAAACACGAACAATATAAACAAGTAAAATTTCTTCGGAACAACCTCCAAGAAAGTGGAGGGCCCTGCGGTGAATAAGGATTTTGGGTGAAGTAAACAGGATTTTCAGCTGAAAAATGGGTAAAAGATAGCTCATAGAGGTCCAGCTAAGCTGGTTCTTTCGAACTCTCTACTCACATTTCCTTTTTTCTTCTTCCCTGCCCAGCACCCCTATTCACTCTTGGTCCTGTAACTTCCTTAGCGGCCGTTTGCAAGACATTTTTCTTTTAGCATATGCATCCAGAAAGGGTTCTTAGCATGTTCCTGATTTTTTTTTCTAAAAGTCGCCTGTGTGCTAAACTGCAAATTTATCGAAAATTTAATTTTTATTTTCAAAAGGAAGGTACCTGCCAAATTATAAACGTGGCAGGTACTTTTTCTTATTAATCGCTTTGATGAGTGGATTAGTCAGCTCAATCGAACCAGTTTCTGCAAACTAAATAACAAAAAAGGTTTTTAAAATAAATTTATAGTTATTTTTCAAATCTAGTACCCACGCTGCTCTTATATGGGTTTTACTATGTATCAAAACTGAAGATTCTAGTTTAATGTGAAATTGAGTTATCATTTTTTGAAATATTTTTACAAAAATTCCCTACCATAACGCACTTGCTGCACCTAAACTATTTTCAACACTTATTTACTATTACTGTACCCATACTTTTTAAAAATGAAATAAATATAAACAATACAAAATTTTGAAATTATAATTTTAATAATTTACACTGTACATCTGATTATATATGTAATTTTAACAGCTTTATGATATTATGTTGTTTCATTTACTTCAAATGTTCCACAAGGAGAAAAGCTAAGAGTTAAGAAACCATAAGTACCTAGATATTATACCTATATTAATTTGAGGTGGGTATATATCTTCGTGAAATAATTTTGTTTCACTTTCTTATTTTATTGGATGTTAGAATCATAATATACAAAAGACACGGTCGACTGCCGAAGGTATTTGTTAAAGTTATGTTGAAATTAGAATTTGGGTTATTATTTACCTACTATTTCTATTAGTCTTTGAATATATGTAGTTCTTTTATATTCTGAGATTCTAAGGTATTAGCGGAGTCAAATTCGAGGTTAGGCGCAGAACGTACACGTTTCTTTCATGACTCCTGTCAGCCAACAAATCACAAATAATGATGTCAGATTAAACTCGAGAGATGGAGATGTCTTTTAAATACCGTGAAAATAGGAAGCTTAATATTTATATGTGTAATATAAATATAATATATATAATAATAAAACGTAGTTCTAGATTGCTTTTAAACAAATTAAATCGCTTTCATTAAAATTCTTATTTTTTTCTATTCTTCTGATATCTACAGATTTTGATGAGAGTTGTCGTAAATGGCAACCCCGCTGATTGTTTATTGTGACATATTTTCGTAGCCTCCTCGTTTAAAACTTAATTTGGAGATTTTCTTTGCAATGAGAGCGGAACCCTGATTTATCTCTCTGACCTTGTCTAACATTATAAGCATCCACTTAGAGGTAATTTCAGGTCATATTTTTTATTTAGTTATAACTCACGATCTGCTGAACCAATTGAGTTCAAATTTGGTAGGAAGGACACTTTTACAATGTCTTCGAGCTTGCCAAGTTTTAGTTTAATATTTCTAGTAATTTAAAAGATATTGCGTTTTTTCCTTTTTTTTTTTTCTAAAAGTATTTGAGCGTCAAAACTGTCTAACGAACTCATCCAAGCTATTAACAAAATGAAGGGAATTGCCAAATTTGGTTTTGATTGGTGAAGTAGTTTAAGTTATCGGTTGGATATATATATATATATATATATATATATATATATATATATATATATATATATATATATATATATATATAAACTTTTTAACTGACCTTGGATTTGGGTTTTAGGGGCCCTAATTCGCGTTCATTTAAAATTTTTTTTACAAATCTCATCATCGATACCTTTCTAGTAGTGAATTTTCTTAAATTTACTAAAATTACCGACAATAAAAACACACCAATAATAAACATATATGATGCGAGCGATTCAGGTCCAATTATTTTTTATCTCGAAGGTAAAAATCCAGATGATAATGTTGGTAGAATACGTCGTATAGCAACCGCTAAAATAATAAATAATTGTTCGGATTTCATTGAAGATAAGGTATTAAATATTTCAAGTATAGGAAAAAATTAACTTAAATCTCCACTGTCCTCCGCTGAAAGTGCAAATAATTTAATACACTCTCAATCGCTTTAATACCTACATGCTTAACCTGTAGACGAGGAGTAATTAAATATGTTGACTTTGATCTACAAAACGAAGACTTAATAGATATGCAAAACTTAAAACTAATTGAAATAAAATAGAATTACCTAATGTAATAAGACCAAAGAGGAAATTTAGAAAAGACAATGTTAGTGAATATATCAATACGTCATCTATCTAAGTAGAGTTCAAAGGACAAGTACTTCCCTTCAAAGTCTTAATAGAAAAAACTATTTTTCATGTTGAACTACATATCTAAAGAATTACATAATGTCTAAAACGTTTAAGGTACGCGCATATTAGTTTGCAGTGTAAAGCAAGTGAGCGATGTAAATATTGTGGAGAAAATCATAGTAACAGTATATGTGAAAAGCAGACTACTCCGATATGCGTGTTATGCAGGGGGGCACATATTTCTACTGATAGGGCTGATTGTCCAGAATTTGATCGACCAAAGGCCATAAAAGCCTTAATGAGTAATGCTAAAGGGG
Organism: Tillus elongatus; assembly: GCA_964006375.1. Classification (NCBI taxonomy): domain Eukaryota; kingdom Metazoa; phylum Arthropoda; class Insecta; order Coleoptera; family Cleridae; genus Tillus; species Tillus elongatus. Next base: position 94,246,150 of record OZ023262.1, read on the forward strand.
CCCTGGATAAGGTAAACAGGGGGTATGCACAAGTTCTCAAAAAGTAATCTACTCAAAACGACAATCGCGTAGAACAGAAACGTGGTCAACAAACAAGATTGGCGTCAGTTACAGTTCCATATGGCCACTAACGTCACATTAAACCTCGTGCCTGTAGTCAGGCTATAAAGACTAAAACATGGGGTATTTTATTTCCTCCAAAACGTAGAATGGCGCAGAAAAATCTTAGAAAATTTTAACTTAACTCACGGTGGGGACATAATAACTCCATTTCTCCTCGTATATAGTAATTCTGGTAAAACATCAAATGCAAATAAAAAAGCCCAAATATTAATATCAAGAATCGTTAACAATCTAAGACAAGACAACATAGACACACTGAATAGTCAAAGTGTAAATAGTATTAAAGAACTGGTTCAAGATTAATAATAATAATATATTTATTGGCACCATCAATACATAAAAATGTGTAGAACACGTCAACATTAAAAAAAAAACATAAAAATATAGGAATTACAATTGAAAAAAACTATACAATCACGATATTGATTACCAACAGCTACAACTTGTCAGCTAAAAAATCCTCAATATTATAATAGGCCTCTGCCACCAGAATATTATTCAGTGTTTTCCTCATCTTTGCAGGTGGAAGCTCCTTTATCTGCACCGTCAGCTTGTTGTACACCTTTAGGGACTGCACCACAGCATTATTGTAAATAATACTTTTTGTAGTTTGTGGAGCAATTAACTGATCCTTTAAACGTGCTCTGGTGTTGTATTGATGCTGTTCTTCACAATCTAATGAGAAACTCCGGTTTTCTCTAACAAAACACGCACACTCTAATATATACAAACTTGGCAAGGTAAGTATTCTCTTGTCGAGGAATGTTTTATCTGCACCGTCAGTTTGTTGTACACCTTTAGGGACTGCACCACAGCACTGTTGTAAACAATACTTTTTGTAGTGTGTGGAGCAATCAACTGATCCTTTAAACGTGCTCTGGTGTTGTATTGATGCTGTTGTTCCCAATCTAATAAGAAACTCCGGTTTTCTCTAACAAAACACGCACACTCTAATATATACCAAAAACCAAATACACACGCAATGCAGTGGAACATGGATATACCACAAGAGGTAGAAATAACCTGCAAACTGACAAACATCGCACAGCTCTGTACCAAAAATCACTGTTTTACAATGGCTGCAGGTTGTATAATGCGTTGCCGGAAGATGTACGGAATGTTGACACTTTACCAGCTTTAAAAAAAAAGTGAAAACGATTCTTATAAACAAGACGTGCTACTCGGTGGATGATTTTTACACATAAACTACCATTAACTATCTTCTGTTTTTAAATTCTTATAATATGAACACTTTGTTTGTAGTGTAGTTGCCATAGTATAAACTATAAACCTAGTGCACCTGGTGACTCTAAAAAACAATATTGGAATTGAATCTGGATTCTGCAGCTCTTATCTTTTGAACGTTATAAGTGTGTTTCATAAGTATCTTTGTTTTTGTATTATTTAAGGAAAAATTTTCCTTAATTGTTATGCTTATTGTGTGTGCTATTGTCGTTCTTATTGTTAATTTTTTGACGTACATGAACATCTCTGTGTCATTCAGGTGACATTGGCCTGTTTCATTGTTAATATATACATTATACATTATACATTATACAAACTTGGCAAGGTAAGTATTCTGTTGTCGAGAAATGTTTTATCTGTTGTGGTCCCTCTTTGTGGACGAGCTGCTGGCTATCCTCGGACTCTGGGAGGTTGAGGTCCAGGCGTATGCGGATGATCTCGTCATAATGGTTAGAGGCAAATCTGAGGAGGAACTGTCTAGTACTCTTAGTAGATAGTGCGACACCTGGGCTCATCCCCTCCACTTTTTACTGCGCATGCGCGTGACGTCATGCGCATGCGCTGACCTGCGCTGACCTGTGACAGTTGACAGCTGACCTGTCAGATTTGACAGGTGTCAAATGTCACTGACCTGACAGCTGTCAGCTGTCAGCTGTCAGCTAACCTGACAGCTGTCAACGTCAGCTGTCACCTGACCTGACATGTGTCAACGTCAAATGTCACCTGACCTGTCAGATGACGTCACAAGCATTCCAAGATGGCTGACCTGTCATAGACAGTTGCAACCCGGGTTCTCTCTATGGAACTAACCTGAGATGACGTCACAAGCATTCCAAGATGGCTGACCTGTCATAGACAGTTGCAACCCGGGTTCTCTCTATGGAACTAACCTGAGATGACGTCACAAGCATTCCAAGATGTCTGACCTGTGTGTCCATAGATATCTACAAGTCAGGTTAGCTCTCCATGTGTGTTTGTCTGATTGTTTATTAAGGTTATGTATTTGTTTATTAAGGTTATGTTCGCTCACGTGTCATCTGTTTGTTTATTAAGGTTATGTTTGTATTTGTTTATTAAGGTTATGTCATGTGTGTGTTGATTACCATGCATCTGTTTGTTTATTAAGGTTATGTATTTTGTTTATTAAGGTTAGGTGTTCGTAAACACAGCTGTTTGGTTTGTTTATTGTGTTGTTGTTGTTAAGGTGTATTGAAGTTTGTTAGGGTATTTCGTTTTTGGCGGGAAATTTGAATTTGTTTGAAAATTTCTGTCTGTTGTGTCCAGAGATATGACTCATCGAGCTAGAGAATATTCTATTTGTAAAGTTGTAGAGTGTAGAGAATATTCTCTAGCTCGATGGGAGACATCTGTTGGACACAGTCATTCGGTTTAGTCACACACACATACATATATGAGGAAGATATATTGAGCGGGTAATTTGAAATTTTGAATTTAATTTGAAATATGATTTTTGAAAGAAAAGCATTCGCCAGAAATTAGATTTGAACCCCCAACCATACAACTTACTAAGATATGCAAACGTCGCTAAACCGATTATGCTATTCAGACATACGATGAAAGTTTGTTATCAGTGGGTATATATAAAACAAAAACCTGTTACATAAAACGAGTTTATGAGGCTGCTGAGTTTGTGTGTGTAGGCAGGGGGTGTATCTCTATTACATTCCAATTGAATAATAGGAACTGTAATTTAAAAAACAATTGTTTATTTATAGTAAAAAGAAATTTAAAACACGTACCAATTTACCTATCTAATATCATTTAATAACAAAAAACGTTTGAAGTAAACTATATCAATAAGAAAAACGTATTTACATCTAGATATGTTAATGAGTTTATTTTAATAGCGCAATAAAACTCGGGGACTTGGTTTTATTGTCGGCGTGTTTGTTTATGTTAGTGTGTTTGTATTTTGAATGAATGAATCTAAATTTATATAGGGAGTGATCAAAAACACACAAGTAACAAAACTCAATTTAAAACAACTAAATTAAACTTTGATATACGAGGATTGTTTGATAAGTATTGTTTGTATGTAAACATAAATAATATAATAGTATACTTACATACAGCAAGAGACGTCATACTTGTTTCACGGCTTAGTACACACTAACGTATGTTGAGGTCTTGAATGGGGCCCCGTTATAGAAATAACACAGTTGTTTAATGACATTCACTTGAACCAAACAAAACATATAGACGCTGTTGTTGATTGTTAACACACACACACGTCATGACAGCTCGAAGTCTTTACTTAGACTGACAGAGCTGTGTAATAAAAGACAGACAATTGATTGCCCAACAAGTATCTTAGATAATCTTGTTTGAGCTTGTACAGCTGTTTAACACACACGTCATGACAGCTCGAAGTCTTTGCTTAGACTGACAGACAGAAAGGGGTTAATAAAAATGCAACAAAATAAAAATAAAACAACTGTTTTACATACAATAAAAATTTATTAGGATTAATTAAGTTGTACATATTGATACATAAATGACATACAATTATTACATAATGGCTCTAACGATGCCCGTTAGAGGTTTATATTCCATTACACTGTCATGAATAACCAGACAATAAACACGAGTATTTTTTGGGAAGTTGGCGTGACTCATAAACTCCACCTTAATGTCCACCGTTGAAGACTTGATTGACTCGTTCTGGTGCTGACAGTCAATCACAAATAGAGCTCTGTCTTTAAACTCGTCATAATTCAAGATAGGCTCCGACATGTTTTTATAACAGAAGCTTTTTTGAAAATCTGTATACATGTTATAGGCTTCTGCATATTTCGATTTCTCAAAATCCATATTCATAGATTCATAAGGGTAGCATTCTGAATTTAGAAACACTCGGAGGTCCAACATACCAATGTTATCGAAATAGTCTGACCTCTTCTTCACGTTATCCTTACGATCTGTTTGAAATGCTATAATCACATATCGAGGTCTTTCCAAGTTGGTTGCAGTTTTAACAGCCCACACATCTCTGTTGATATCTCTGAGTGCTGGTAACTCGTATATGTCCCATTTGCGGTATGCGAGAAATATAGAGGTGTCTTTGGCTATTTTATCCATCAGTTCCAATTTCATTTTATCATTGGGAAAGACATGTTTTACCTTTAAAAACATATTGGTTACGGTAATTTTTGCTCGTGCCGTACCTGTGCTGTAATAGCCATTGGAATCGTTTCGACTTCTTGTAAAGCGGAAAGTATGTTTGCCACAGAGAACTCCTTTGAAATGATGAAAGAAACTGAAGAGGAACCAGACAGGTATGAGCATGTGAAACTTGTTATCATTTAAGGTGATGTGCTCCGACGACACATTCAGACCGGCGTTGCTAAGAGATTGGGCTTCATTCTTACTGAACGATAGCAGACTTTTGATGATGGTTGTGGTGTATGGGTCTCGCACTCGTTCCACTTCCTTGTTATTTAACTCATAGGTCATTGATTCAAACAGAGCTGCTCCTCCATTATTTGACAGATAACAAGCACCAGTGGCATTTTGGATTGCTACAGGTTCCAGAGCACCTTCGATTATTAGAGCTGACTCGGCCAGACATACGAACGCATCTTGTTGGTTGATGGCTATTTCAATTTCATCGCTGTTACCAAACGATTTAGTTGGTGAATAGTAAGAGCGCAGCTCTTCTCGATCGATGCCATCATCAAACACGGGTTCTTTGAATATTTCTAGTTTTGACGACATGATAACCCAGGCTTTGCAGGAACTCAATATTATCGGGACGAAGCGTACCCTTTGACGTGTCTGACTCAACTGAATTTGATGTGGTAGATGCACTTGCTTTTATATCCTTAAAGACCAACATACTAAGCAACTTTTATAAGTTTCAAGCGAACAGACACCTCTTCACCTTGAAAGTTGACAGGAACTGAATCTTGGTCGACGATGTCGATGCTTATATTGGAAATCTCTTGCTTGTTCACCGGCAAGTAAATTAAATTTTTAGGTTCTATGTCGATTGCGTAGCCAGGATCAACCATCGGAGCAAACTCATACAGCGTATGTGAGGGTTGTCCGTTATAATAGGAACCAGACACGATATTGGTTTCGATGCGAATCTGTCTAACATCCACTATATCAACAGGTAAATCAGATTCATAAAAGGTGTCCGGCTGAAGAACTTGTTTTGAAAAACCCAACATTCGCCCAATCGAACCATCAAATTCAAAACTGACATTTGTATAACACTTTAGTCTGCATTTGATGGTGTTCGGATTAGGTCTCAGAATCAGAGCCTGTTGCTTTTGTTCGTGTGTTGCTGTAGCACCAACAAGTTCATTTTGAAGTAACTCTTCCAAGTGTGTTATTTCATAAGCACCGGTGGGTATCGTGATGGTTCGCCAACCGGTTCCTTCTTTTACATGAAATTTGTTTTTACCTTCATAGATGTTGGGTATGTTGTTGTAGGTGTGAAAGCCTATCAAGGCAACAGCATAATTACCATCCAAAACAATTGGTGGATGGTAGTCTGACGACAGATGGGAGCTGCGGTCTTTCAACACAAAGGTGTGCGCCATGACTGATACACACAGGCTACTGTTTCAGTCTTTTATTGCATTGGTTTTTGCAGATACAACCCATAACCGTAGCGCTCTTGAGATACATGCCTTTGCCCAGTCTCTTGCATTTTGGCTTAAATTTCAAGCCACTCCCTCTCCTACCCATCGCGATGGCTTCCATTGTTTTGTTGTGTCGTTCTTGCTCCTCTAGTTTCTGTTTCGCAGACTTGGCATCGTTCACGGCTTTGGCAATACCTGCAGCACCGCCACCCAGAGCTCCTAGTGCTGACAGCCCACCAAATATAAGAGGCAACAACGGAAGGAAGCCTCCACTTTTAGGTATTGGAATAACTCGAGGTTTCTGCACATTCTTACGTCCACCAATGTTTCTAACGATTGTATGAGCTATATCAAACACGGCGTTCGCTGTTGGAATAAGGTTTCTATCTTTTATAACTTCCTCAATCAGACTTAGTATGTTTTTAAAGGGAACCTTCTTCTTTGGCTTCGAGTTGATTACATAAAACCCCTCATCAAGTTTTCTGTTAACTTTCATGGTGTTTGTAACGCTAGCAACGTTTCAGCAAAACCTGTATCTGTCTTTGTTAATAACAACCCTCACTCTGTGACACCAACATGCATACTGACTGGGTGTCTCACTTGCATTCATATATATATATATATATATATATATATATATATACACACCCAAAAAAATATAGTTTAGTTTAAGTTAAGATGCGTACCAGCAAACACGCTTCTGCCTTACCCATTACAAATATAGACGATGTTGTTACGGACACAGCTCAACAACAACTGAGGCATGGTCCTCTCTTTCCAAACACCGTTCGCTGTATCATATGTGGTCCGAGTGGTTGTGGTAAAACTAATGTCATGCTGAGTTTATTGTTTGAAGCAAACGGTTTAAAATTTGATAACGTGTATGTGTATTCAAAGTCTCTGTATCAACCGAAATACAAGATGTTAAAGGAGGTGATGAATGCAACAAAAGGTGTTGGTTACTATCCTTATAGAGAAAACGATGAAATATTAGATCCGGCAGATGCCAAGGACAACTCTGTGTTTATATTTGATGATGTAGCTTGTGACAAACAAGATAAAATAAGAGCATACTTCAGTATGGGCAGACATAAGAATATTGATTCATTCTATCTCTGTCAAACATATACACGAATACCCAAGCATCTGGTACGTGACAACACCAATGTTATTGTGTTATTCAAGCAAGATGAAACCAATTTAAAACATGTGTACGACGATCATGTAACCACCGATATGGACTTTAAACAATTTAAAACTATCTGCCACCAATGCTGGAAAGATAATAAGTATGGTGTGTTGGTGATTGTGAAGGAAAACGATGTACACAAAGGTCGATATAGAAAAGGATTCGATAGATATATATTATTCTAACAATGGTAGACAGGACAGACAGCTGTCTAACACAGCTGTCATACAGGTGTCTAACACAGGTGTCTAACACAGCTGTCTAACACAGCTGTCTAACACACAGCTGTCTAACACACAGCTGTCTAACAGACAGCTGTCTAACAGACAGCTGTCTAACACAGCTGTCTAAGACAGCTGTCTAACACAGCTGTCTAACACAGCTGTCTAAGACAGCTGTCTAAGACAGCTGTCTAAGACAGCTGTCTAACACAGCTGTCTAAGACAGCTGTCTAACACAGCTGTCTAACACAGCTGTCTAAGACAGCTGTCTAAGACAGCTGTCTAACACAGCTGTCTAAGACAGCTGTCTAAGACAGCTGTCTAAGACAGCTGTCTAAGACAGCTGTCTAACACAGCTGTCTAAGACAGCTGTCTAACACAGCTGTCTAACACAGCTGTCTAACACAGCTGTCTAACACAGCTGTCTAAGACAGCTGTCTAAGACAGCTGTCTAACACAGCTGTCTAACACAGCTGTCTAACAAGACAGCCGGACATCGTGATAAATAAGAAGGCATGTACCGTGACAGAGTCAGTATATGTTAAACCACCACACAACCTGTATCGCTCAAACAAATGATTAGACCGACTGGTAACACCAAAAACAGTTGTAGCACAATGGAAGTGTTGGGTAAGGAAGAGCAAAAAGTTAAGAAAAGGATTTTACAACTTGCTGACAATATTCGAAAAAAACATTTAATGCTTAAACTTAACAGAGCTGAGAATGATGATGCTCTGCAACGTTTATATAAACCACTTGTTGAGCCCCTAAGTGAAATATCTAAAAACACAGCAGCACTGCAGCAGCAACAGCCATCGCAACCACCAAAGGTTGAACAAATCAAAGACGAAGTCGATATACCAGAAACGAAACCCCAAGTACAGTTCCTTAAAGACCATGAAGTTTTTGAAGCTGAACCAAGGGAAGAGGCTGAGGCGACAAGTTCCGATGAGGACATCCCAACATTTGAAGAGCTTGAGGCAGACCTACAAACTGTCACAACCAACCCTGCATATCAAGAATTTTTGGAGCAATATCCTGACCGAGTTCGATATTATGTAGACAAGTATTTTACTGAACCACCGAGGCTTGCTACTATTGATCAAACGTATGGTGCTCGCTACGCTAAAGATACTGGTAGCTGGAGTCTTGGCAACAAACACTTGGACTTTACTGATGCTGAGATTCAACTGGGCCAAAGGAGATACCCGCAAACACAAGGTTTGCTAGAATTGATATTTATGAAAACACCTAGAGGGTATACCTATGATGATCTTCAACACTATAGAGATATTCTAGAAGCAACTAGTGTTCATAAAATGAACTATGATCCTAACGCACGAACCAAGGGTTGTTCCTCTGAAAAGTATCTGACTCTAATAAAACCAGTGATAAATCCACGAGGTCGTAGATCCTCAACACCTCAAGGTTTTGGTTACACCTACGAGGAAGACGATGACGACAGCACCGACAGACATCTTAACAAAAAACAAAAGACTGAACTTAAAACTCAGAGTGATAAGAGCAGCGATAGCAACGGCATGAGCCCTAACAACAACATCAGCACCAACAACTATATGATACAAAATAACAAACAAATAGCCTATGTGTATTGGAATGACATAAACGAGTTGGTTGACAGACTTAGACTTTTAGTGGCTTCCCAAGTTGCAGGTAATACTGCTCATAACAACGAAATTCAGTCAATCTTGGAAGAACTAAAAGAAGCTAGTGTTATCACCTAGTAAACCCACAGCCATGAAGAGGCACCAACGACAACAACAACAACAGCACCAACGCAACACTGAACCATCTAATGTTAATAATTCTATAAATGTATTCCAACAAAGAGTTTACATACTTGTACTTAGAATCAAATAAAAGTCTTTGTTAAAATTACTGTGTTTTTATTTTGTAATACAATTAAAAAGTATGTCTTAAAGCAATAATATCCTGAACAAACTTATCTTGTGGTACATCTGCTATGTCTGTATTCTAGACAAGCTCAAACACGAATAATGGGGGTGATTGAACAGATATAACACAAGATAACATTCGCCAAGGTCATCAACTGACAGGTTGTTTACCTTTAAGAGGACCTCTCTCTTGTGTATATTAAACAGATACACAGACAAGCTCAAACAGGATCAAGGTTAACAACTGTAAAACGTTGTTTATCCTTTGTAAGGCCTCTCTCTCTTACATCAGTTTGTTTCCTCAATACAAGAGACAGAGACACTTGTTCAGTATGTGTTAAGTCGTGAAACAAGGATGACGTCTCTTGCTGTATGTAAGTACACTCTTCTTATTATGTCTGTTTGCATTCAAATAACAAATACAAACATAACCTTACTAAACAATCAGATGATTGGTAATCAACATGTATACAAACACCTAACCTCATATGTCAACAACAACTGGCTTTGTTTTATATATACAACAGCGAACAAACTTTTAACGTGTGTGTCTGTGGAGCTATTGGTTTAGGGACAGTGTATATCTGAGAAAGCTGTCTATGGCCGATTCGAGGTTCGTGGGTTCAAATCTAAGTTCAGGCGAATGCTTTTCTTTCAAATACACATGCATCTGTCAGTTTAAGCAAAGACTTTGAACTGTCATGACGTGTGTTATATCCTTTCAAACAACATATACAAGCTTTAACAATGGCAATCAGTTGTCTGTCTGTATCCTCAACACAGAAGACACCTGTTCAGTAGTGTGTGTATTAAGCTGTGAAAGAAGGCTGACGTCTCTTGTTGTATGTAAGTACAATCTTGTATTATCTCTGTTTGCATTCAAATAACAAATACATAACCTTAACAAACAATCATATGACTGGTAATCAACACGTGTGTGAACATAACCTTAATAAACAAATACAGACAGTAGTGTGTGTGTGTGTACGAACATAACCTTAATCAACAAATACAAACATAACCTTAATAAACAATCAAAATGGCTTGGTAATCAGTCTGTATACGAACAACTAACCTTAATAAACACATACATACATAACCTTAATAAACAATCAGACAGATGGTATTCTTCAAATACACACATGGAGACCTGACTTGTAGATATCTATGGACACACAGGTCAGACGGAACATCTTACGTCATCACAAGACAGTTAATACCTAACCTGACTTGTGGCTATCTATGGACACACAGGTCAGACATCTTGGAATGCTTGTGACGTCATCTCAGGTTAGTTCCATAGAGAGAACCCGGGTTGCAACTGTCTATGACAGGTCAGCCATCTTGGAATGCTTGTGACGTCATCTCAGGTTAGTTCCATAGAGAGAACCCGGGTTGCAACTGTCTATGACAGGTCAGCCATCTTGGAATGCTTGTGACGTCATCTGACAGGTCAGGTGACATTTGACGTTGACACATGTCAGGTCAGGTGACAGCTGACGTTGACAGCTGTCAGGTTAGCTGACAGCTGACAGCTGACAGCTGTCAGGTCAGTGACATTTGACACCTGTCAAATCTGACAGGTCAGCTGTCAACTGTCACAGGTCTGCGCAGGTCAGCGCATGCGCATGACGTCACGCGCATGCGCAGTAAAAAGTGGAGGGGATGAGCCCAGGTGTCGCACTATCTACTACTCTTCAAGAAGCACTAAATGTAGTCAATGGTTGGTGCCGTAGGGAACAGATGTCTGTGAACCCTCGCAAAACGATCATTGTCCCGTTCACCAGAAGAAGAAGGTTGGACAAATTAAAACCACCTAATCTTATGGGGGAAAACATTCCATTTTCGGACCAAGCAAAATATCTGGGAGTTATCCTAGATAAGAAGGTCAACTGGGACAAACAGTTAGAAAATGTTATCCGCAGGGCTAAGATGTCCCTGTGGACCTGCCGGAGAATCTGTGGGAACAACTGGGGAACAAACCCCCAACAGATGTACTGGCTCTATGTAGTGGTTATCAGACCTATGATAACATATGGAGCCATAGTTTGGTGGCCTAAGGTACTTCGTGGTACCGCGAGGGCCAAACTGGCTCATCTACAGAGACAAGCATGTCTGATGATAACGGGAGCGATAAGCACCGCACCATCAGTCGCTCTGGAGGTCCTCCTTTATATTCCCCCACTTCACATATGGTTGGAGAGGGTGGCGAGGTGGAAAACGTACAGACTAATACAAACGGCAGATAACATGCCGAGGAAAGTCAGTCTGAGGGGGTCCGGACTCCTTGATGACAGTGATTGTCACAGGATTCTGGGAATGGTCTCGGACTTGATGCCTACAAAAATCAGCAGAGATCTGTCTTTCAAGACCGTCCTCCCGGAAAGGGAGGACTGGGACTGGAACCAATCGACCCTGTTGAGAGCGGACCTCTGCTGGTACTCTGACGGCTCCAAAACCAATATCGGAGTAGGAGCCGGCGCATATGGGGGCAGCACCAATGCTAGACTATCAGCTAGCCTCGGCAAGTACGCAATCATACACCACAAGGGTTGCGGTGCTATCGGGGCGGCAAGGCCGCGGACGAGCCCTGAGGGAACAAAAAAAAAATCATACACCAGGCAGAAGTTTATCCCATCGAGATGTGTGCAAGGGAAAGCTTAAAAGACCTATGCACAAACAAATCGATAAAGATATATGCAGATAGCCAAGCTGCAATAAAGGCTCTTGGTTCCTACCGGTGCAATTCAAAGACGGTATGGAGTTGTAAATCTGCCCTTAACGAATTGGGCAGCTGTAATGAGGTGTCGCTGGTCTGGATACCGGGTCACTCGGACCATGATGGCAACGTTGCGGCAGACGCGCTTGCCAGGAGTGGTGCCCAGTGTGACTTTGTCGGACCAGAACCGGTGCTGGGAATAACATCTTGCACAGCAAAACGCACCTTAAAGACCTGGACAGATAGAAGAACAATTCAATATTGGCAAAATCTTACAGGATTAGCTCACTCTAAGGCCTTCATAAATGGCCTGTCTGAGTCAAGGGCTAAGAAACTTCTAGAGTTGAACAGACAACAACTGAGTACTCTAGTCGGCCTGTATACAGGACACTGTCGCTTGCGGCATCACATGCACCGTATTGGGATCGGTCAGGAGACCGAGTGCCGGCTGTGTATGGAGAATGACGAAACAGCAGAGCACGTGCTGTGTTCCTGTCCGGCAGCGGATAGGACTAGACACCTGCTCTTTGGCAAGGTAAAGCTTGCTCCAGAGGATCTGGATCAACTTTCGCCCGCAAATGTTATCGACTTCTGTAGGAGGCTGGATTTGTTGGGCGAAATATAGACATTAGGCGTGAGCCACAATAGGCCTTATGGTCGCGGTGGAGGGACCGATATGGACCACTCACAATCTAACCTAACCTAACCTAATATATATATATATATATATATATATATATATATATATATATATATATATATATATATATATATATATATATATATATATTTTATATATATATATATATATATATATATATATATATATATATATATATATATATATATATATATATATATATATATTATATATATATATATATATATATATATATATATATATATATATATATATATATATATATATATATATATATATATATATATAAACTTCGCAAGGTAAGTATTCTGTTGTCGAGGAATGTTTTATCTGCACCGTCACTTTGTTGTACACCTTTAGGGACTGCACCACAGCACTGTTGTAAACAATACTTTTTGTAGTTTTTGGAGCATTTAACTGATCCTTTAAACGTGCTCTGGTGTTGTGTTGATGCTGTTGTTACAATCTAATAGGAAACTCCGGTTTTCTCTAACAAAACACGCACACTCTAATATATACAAACTTGGCAAGGTAAGTATTCTGTTGTCGAGGAATGTTTTATCTGCACCGTCAGTTTGTTGTACACCTTTAGGGACTGCACCACAGCACTGTTGTAAAAAATACTTTTTATAGTTTTTGGAGCAATTAGCTGATCCTTTAAACGTGCTCTGATGTTGTATTGATGCTGTTGTTCACAATCTAATAAGAAACTCCAGTTTTCTCTAACAAAACACGCACACTCTAATATATACAAACTTGGCAAGGTAAGTATTCTCTTGTCGAGGAATGTTTTATCTGCACCGTCAGTTTGTTGTACACCTTTTGGGACTGCACCACAGCACTCTTGTAAACAATACTTTTTGTAGTTTGTGGAGCAATTAACTGATCCTTTAAACGTACTCTGGTGTTGTGTTGATGCTGTTGTTCCCAATCTAATAAGAAACTCCGGTTTTCTCTAACAAAACACGCACATTTTAATATATACAAACTTGGAAAGGTAAGTATTCTGTTGTCGAGGAATGTTTTCCTACACGAACCCCTATATTTCAGATTAACTATGCTGCGGATACATGCCTTTTGGAGCCTAAATATTCTACTGGATTCTATGGAATTCCCTCAGAACATTAGTCCATATCGATATGCGTAGTACGCCTCGAGGCCAGCACTAATACTACTAGAATCTGACAGAACACGCAGAGAATAACTAAAAGCTGACAGTTTACCTGTGAGATAGCCAACATGTGCCCTCCAGTTCAACTGAGAATCAAGCTTCAAGCCCAAAAACTTAACATCAACCTGCGTGCTCAGCGAGTTGAATTTCAGCGATAACTAGTTACCCCTAAAATAGTTAAATGGGATTAAATTTGTTTTAGTCATATTCAATTGTAAGTTTATTCCATTGTACCACTGTTCCAGAATTCTCAGTTATTGTGATGCCTCATAAATTAGATCACCCTCTGAAGGAGCTCGTAAAACCTAATATGTATCGTCAGCAAACAGGGTTGTCGTATGGGGCAATACTTCAGATAGTTCGTTAATATAAAGTAAGAACAAGACTGGCCCAAGTATGGAGCCCTGAGGCACACCTCGTTCTATAATCTTCCACTCAGATGCCAGAAATACCGCTGTCCTATAATCATTAAAAGCCACACATTGTTTCCTGTCCAATAGGTATGACTTCATTAAATTCAGCGAGACTCCCCTGAAACCTAGCAATTCCAACTTAACTAACAGGGTGTTGTGGGATACGCTGTCAACAGCTTTAGATAAATCCAGCATCATACACATTGTGCTTTCACGCTTATTTAGTCCCTCTGCAGATTCCTTGATAACTTGAAATATTTTCCTGTTAGTTGACGATTCACTTATTCATTTTGAAAATTCAATTTAAATATACTTTAGTGGAACCGTAGATGAATATAAAATTTAAATATACTTTAGTGGAACTCTAGATGAATAAAAAGGAATAAGGATCATCTCGAAAAGTATCTGTTTGGCAATAACATAGAACTAAATAAATCTTCAGACTTTATCAACTTCTCTGGATATAGTTTTTATAGAAGTGATAGATCAGATGGCTACGGCAGTGCTGCCATTCTAATAAAAGGCAAGTATTATTGTGTTGTTAATTGTTAATGACGGGCTTCGGACTGCTACTGGCTTGAAATACACTGGTGTCACAATAACTATAGACAAAAAAATTAAATGTATATTATTGTTACCTGCCGCCATCGATAAGCCTAGGCCCGTATCACTGGGAGGGATTTTGCGATGGCCTACGAAGCTTCATCTAGTTTTCGGCGATTAAAATAGTTATCATACTGGACGGTATTCCATTTCAGACCATAAGGGATACGAACTATTGTCAAGCATAGAAAATCATAACGTTATTTTTTTAACACGGGGGCTGACACCCTTTTAAAAAATCATTTCAATACCTAAGAAATAATGAAATAAAGAAATAAAGAAATGAAATAATAAATAAATAAATAATTAAGTAAGTAACTAAGTAAATAAATAAATAAATAAATAAATAAATAAATAAATAATAAATAAGTAGATAAATAATAAAGCTATTGATCTGTGTTTGTACTTTCCACACATTGCAGGTAGATTTTCTTGGTGTGTAGAAAATGAAACACTTGGTTCAGGTCACTTTGTAATTAGCATAAAATATTCTTACGTTATCTGAAATAATAACTTAGACTTCCAAGTCTCTCGACCTGCTATAAATACTGCAAACGTGTGGAATATAAATAAAGCATATTGGAGGTTGTTGACGATACTGATGGAAACAGTAACGGAACTCACTTTTTCAAATAATCTTACATATGAAAGTTTTATACAAAACAGCAACTCTGTATGTCGGTAACTATTTCTCGGAGGAGAACAGCCTTTAATTTTGCTTTTAGAAAAGCGTGGAGAAATAATGCATGTAAATAGCAGTGGATAATGAAAAGCAAGCGCTTCGGTGATATAAAAAAGGAGCTGTAAAACTGTATTACATTTAAAAGCTTGTCCGAAGTTAAGAAGCGCACAATACTAACAAGCAAAAAGGAATCTGGGAAAAATTTGTGCGGTCAAATTTTTTATTTTATTTCACCACGAGGACTTACAGCCCATACACTATCGTACCACGGTTGTTAACAAGAGGCAACTTGTTAGTTCTGGACTTGAAGGTTTGGAGGTTTGGAGGTTCGGAGAAGAAGGAAAAACATGTGCCTGCAAGGAATTCCACAACTTGGAAGTCCTCTGGACAAAAGAGCGGGCATAACAAGATGTTCTATGTCTGGTGACCTGGACAGTAAAAGGGTGGATTCGCTCTGTTCCCCTGTTAGGTATGTTGTGGGCAGCAGGTGGAGGAACTATGGAAGAAAGCTCCCCTGTGCCCGCGCAGATATCTATAAAAGTGGGAGAGGTCAGCAACTGCACGTTGGTGGGCAGGGGATGGCAGCCTTTGGGTGAGGGTAGGGTCACCGACGAGACGTATAGCTCTCTTTTGAATGGAGTCTAGGATAGCAAGTGTAGAAGCGGCAGCTGCACCCCAGATGTGGGAGCAGTATTCGAGGTTTGGTTTTATTTGTGAAGTACATAAGGTATAGAGATTAGCTGGTGAAAAGTATTTGCGAGCCCGGAAGAGAAAACCTCATTTATTAGCAGCCGCATCTGCAATAGATGTGACATGTTGGTACCAATTGAGATTTCGATCCACAGAAATGCCAACAAGAGAAAAGGACTCATTACTTTGAATAACTTGGTTGTTCATTGTGATGGGACTAGGGCTGGTGTATCTCTTATGACAAAGAAAGCAAGACTGAGATTTGGTAAGGTTGAATTGTACAAGCTTTCTACTTCACCAGTCTAATATTTTTTGGAGATCCACGGACACAGAACCCTCCATTAGTCGCGATTCTCATCGAATTGGGCTAAAGAGACAGGCTTAGAATATTGTATAATTGAGAGGAGGGTGCTGTCGTCCTCGTAACTGTGAACTGGGTTTAAAGTGCTAGACAGGAGGTCATTGATGTGGAGAAGAAACAAAGTCGGGGCTAAAGCTGAACCTTGAGGAACTCCTGCATTAATTGGATACAGTTTAGAGGAATGGCCATCCACGACAACAGAAATGCTCCGGTTGCAGAGGAAATTTGCAATTTGCTGTCCAGGTACAGAGTTTTGGTGGTAGGCTATAGGCCGGAAGCTTATTATTAAGCAGCGCTGCCAGACCTGGTCGAATGCTTTGGATATGTCTAGAGCGACAATCTGGGATTCACCGTGTAATTCCATTGACTTGTTCCGAGAATGGGTCACAAAGAAAAGGAGGTCGATCTGCGCTGACGGAATTTATACTGCATGTCGTGGATTAGGCTGTGTTTTTCAAGAAATTTTAGTAACTCGGTGTTTATATACTTTTTCATCACTTTAGAGACGACTGAAAGGAGATAAATAGGCCTGTAGTGGCTAGGCCTTAGATCCTTTCTTGGGGATGGGTTGTACTCGAAGAGTAAATTAACAAAAATACTTCAATTAAAGAGATATGGAAAATGGCTAAAGGTTAAGTAAGGTTAGGTTTATGGTTAGATTCAAGGCAAGGTTCATGGTCATATTCGATTTTTTCTTTTACGCTCGCTGGAATTATATTATTTAGGGACTTCTCGGCCCAGATGTCATCCGATACGATAGGATACTTTGATGCTTGTCCATTAATAAAGAGAAAAAAATGCATTAATAAGTCCTATTTAATTAAAAATTATAATAAGAAAACTGTTGTTGAGAGAACATAAAATGTAAAGTAAGAAGTTAATAAATTGTTAGATTGTTTTGAATTGAGTGTATTAATGATTTAATGAATATAGTTGCAACCAAACAAAAGAATAAGAACCAAAATAAAATTAGAAGTTTTCGTAACAATCAAAACAAAACGCAGATTTTGGCGCTAGGTGTGTTTTCAAACTATTTATAGAGCGTTTTGAAACCACTACCTGATAGATATTGAGAGTCCGACTGAGCAGCTTAACATTATAAGTAGTTGTATATAGTATGTTATAATCAGGTACTTTATTTTTAATTCATTTAAGAGGTATATTTATTTTAATCGTTATATTTTCTAAAATACAGAGTGTTACATGAAAACATAAAACATGAAGTGTGAAACTGGCCTCGTATGTGTGTTCAAGATGGTGTAATTAGCGATCATTTGAAAAAAAAATCGAAACACATTAAGTTTTCTTTATGAAAATTCGCTAAAAATAAGTTATTTAAAGCAATTGTGCTACCGCGTGTCAGTAATGCGCGTTTACAGAAATATTTTAAAAGTCTGGACGCAGCGAGCGCGTTATGGTAGTGAATTTTCATAGAAATGGTCTGGCACCAAATATTTTTTTATATATTTTTTTCTTTTAACATAGAAATATAAATGTTGGAATACAGTTTTCTCTTAATATTTTAAACTTACCCACCAAATTTGGTTACCATAGCTTTACTATGTCTTGAGATAACTTTTTTTTTCGACAAATTTTATTAAAATTGGACACACACACACAGCCAGATATACAGGGTGGCGCATTGAAAACGAAATAGACCGATTTGCGTCCAGAGAAAGTTTTATTAAGAAACGATAAAACACGTCAATTTTAATATTGAGGGGGACATGTTTTGACATAAAACTCAACTTTGTCACATCAACCCCTTAAGGGTGGTGATAACAACCCGTATATTTTAAATAGGGAACATGGGTCGAGTGTTACATCATTTGATAGCTATTTCTTTTATGAATTCAGCAGACAAATTTTTTTGGAAGTTTTACCAGCTCGTTTAAAAATTATTCACAGTTGAAGATGCAAAAACGCATTTCGATCATTCCGATAAGAAGTGTGCTGATAGTCAATGTTTTGTTGGCTTGTAAACAAAAAATGGACTATTAGAATATTTCTTATCGGAATGAGAGAAATGCGGTTTTTTTTTTCAGTTTATCGGTCGGTTTGATACCTGATAGTACTACCGAAAATTAATTTCACAATGGTGTATTCTGTATAAGAAAGAGTTGAAATAATTACTCTTTTTTTCAAAAACGATGACTGTGCCAACTGTACCGCAAATTGGTTTAATGAACGACATCCGAACAGACATGTTAACACAAAATACATTTTGGAGTTAGTTGCAATGTTTCGACAAAGTGGTTCAGTAGCCAACAAAAAATGGGATCCTGAAAGTGAATTTCCGGTTAGTAATGAGACTACTGAGATAGAAGTTTTAGGACAAATTGCTGCAGACCCAACATTGAGAGCGAGAAAATTGGCCACTGCTTCAAACATAAAAAGAAGAACTATTCAGCGAATATTGAAGCATCATAAATTTCACCCGTACAAAATTCATCTTGTACAACTGAATGTAGATGATTTTGATCGGCGGCCGGAGTTTTGTGAAGGTATGACTGCACGAATAGCTGATAACGGGAACTTTCTGTTCAATATCTGTTTTTCAGACGAGTTTATGCTTTTATTAAACTCTACAGTCAATCGTCATAATTGTCGTTATTGGGCAGATAATAATCCAAGAAATTTTCATGAAGTCCCCACTCAAACTCCACAGAAATTGAATTTCTGAACTGGCATTTTTGGAGACCGTTTAATCGGATAAATTCTTCTTGATGGCAATTTGAGTGGCGAAACGTATTTGGAGTTGCTAGAAGATATCGTTTACCCTCTATTAATTGACATTGTTGAAAATGATGATCGCTATCAAGAAAATCAATTAGTGTTTCAACAAGATGGACCTCCTCCGCATTTTTCACAACGTGTTAGGGAGTTTTTGAATAGAGAGTTTCCAGAGCAATGGATTGGCCGTAGAGGTGCTATTGAGTGGCTCCCTAGATCACCGGATTTAACTCCTTTAGACTTATTTCTATAGGGCCATTTGAAGAGTAGAATTTTTGCAACAGAACCAGAGTCTCTGGAAGAATTACTACGACGAATTGTTGAATAATAATAACTAATAACTCCACAAATGCTCTAGAATGTCAGAGCTCGTTTTGAACAAAATTTGTACTTTTGTATGGAAGCTGGTGGTCAACAATTTGAACACTTGCTTAACTGAATAAACATTTTTGAACGTTTGGTTTTGTTTTTTAGTTTTTTTTTAACGAAAACATGACTAATTAGTGCATTTCTTATCACAATGAATGAAATACGTTCTTGCAACTCCATGTGAATACTTTTTAAACGAATTGATAAAACTTACAAAAAAATTAGTGTGCTGAATTTAGAAACGAAAGAGCTTTCAAATGATGTAACACTCGACCCATGTTCCCTATTTAAAATATAAGGGTTGTTATCAGCACCCTTAAGGGGTTGATGTGAAAGAGTTGAGTTTTATGTCAAAGCACGTCCCCCTCAATATTAAAATTGACGTATTTCAGCGTTTCTTAAAAAAAAATTTCTCTGGACGCAAATCGGTGTGTTTCATTTTCAATGCGCCACCCTATATATATATATATATATATATATATATATATATATATATATATATATATATATATATATATATATATATATATATATATATATATATATATATAAACATATAAAAATTGTAACTGGCCCCAAATATGGGTTCTAGGGGTCATAGTTCGCGCTTATTTGAAGAAATTCGTAGTCGGGATCTCCTTA
The DNA here is from genome assembly GCA_964006375.1 of Tillus elongatus. NCBI lineage: Eukaryota > Metazoa > Arthropoda > Insecta > Coleoptera > Cleridae > Tillus > Tillus elongatus. Next base: position 94,266,498 of record OZ023262.1, read on the forward strand.
TTAGTGAATTTTTTCAAAGAAATTTCACTAATAAGGAGACTTTAGCCCGGGTTCTCACAAACCGACTATTATGGTAAAATGGATTTAAGAGTTTTAATGAATGGATTGTGTGAAATACCGCCGAAGTAAGATATTTTTATTAGCACTTGAAATGTATTCCCGGTGTGCGTATTCATCATAGAGAATATAATCATTAGACACAAATGGGACAGTATCCATGCTAATTAAACATTAACCATCTTTAGTAAGCAAGCAGAAGCGGCCCCATTTGGCTGGGAATTATCACATCAACAAGTGGTTCTCTCTGACTTAACCTACGCATCTTGTATTGAACGTATGGATTATGTTTGTAGTTACTCTTCCTTCCTCCAATTTCCTCCACAGATCTTGTAATTTAGATGTGACAGAAGAAGAGATATATGAGGGAACCTGCAGTAAAGCGTTGTAACTTAGGAGGTGTGTTCATTTAGATAAGTGTTATCAACACCTAACTGGTAAGTTAAATATAGAATAGGTAATCGAATTAGAGCTTGTAAACGCGGTTTGAAGCATAACCAATTTAATATGAAAAAATCTCTGGACGCAGCAAGGGCGCTATGGTAGTGAATTGTCATAAAAATGTTTTTAATAGGAAATATAATTTTTTAAAGAAAGCTTGCATTAAATTTGGTTACCAGTATAACCTATATAGGAGAAACAATGTACCATATTTCATCACAATAACTTTATTGTTTGACAGTATACAAAAATCTTCCGATAATAAACGTAAAATGTGCCCAAAAAACTGGTTTCCTGGCCAACGGACCTTAGGTTAACAGTAAATTAAGCTATCGAAAGAAACATTTTATGTAGAATCGCTACCATAACGCAGTTGCTGAGTATCGAATTTATTTTCTTACAAAGATGCGATGGAAAATGCAAAAATTGTAATACTATAAGACGTGTTCGATTAGGAAACAAAATTGCATCAGCAGCGACTTATGGGCCGCCTGTGATTGTAAAAATAATTTTATAAGATGCAGCTCCAGACATCGTATAATTAACATATATTTTTTAATCATATCTTGTATAATAATAGATATTTTGAGCTTTACCCTAGAAATGCGTCACCCTGTATATATGAAAACAGATAAAAACCGAAACTAACCCAGCTATGGGTTCTATGGGGCCTACTTCGCGCTCATTTAAAGAAATCTTTTCAAAATTGAAAAGTCACTAAAATTGTATCCAACTCTATGAGTAAAATTGTGATGGCCAAAAATAAATATGATTGTAAGAAGAAGAGCATGTCTACATTTGTATTACAAATGTCAGAAAACAAAATACTTATTTACATGTCACTTTGAAAGTAGATCTGACATTTATCAAAATAATTTGTCAGCTGAATATGACATGTTCTGTTTCCCTGGACTATCATTATTGTATTACGCCTTATAAGAATCTTGTTGTTTTTTGGAGTACGAAAGCTTATTTTACTGTAAAAACATTTTACATCACTTAACCTGAAATGGTTTTCGTTTCATTTAACGTTGTTTCATTATAGCGTCACAGTAGGTTTTACAATCTAGAAATTATTCTATTTTGTGTGAATTTTTTCGTTGCATACCTAGAACACATTGTATTTTCCTTTAATTATAAATGATAATTTTAAGTTAATTTCTATATTTTCTGTGCCCAATGTGTTGAACCGAGGGGGAAATCACTAAAATGAATTGTACACTAAAATTCCCTTTTCAGAAACAATTCCCCGCAATTCCCCGATATTACCCGAAATATCTTTGAAATACCCCGAAATACCTCGAAACTTTCGAAATACCCTAGAAATTCCCTTAGTGGTCTGCAATTCCCCAAAAATTCCCCGAAATTCCATGCAATTCCCCAAAGCGCTATTGAAATTCCCAGATCTATTTATTTTGTGACGTCACGACTATTATTCTGTATTAAAATGCAAATAAATACATATACATACATGTCTGTGAATGCTTACTCTAACTGAAACATAATAATCGACTGAAGTGGTGCAATATGTATTGTTGGTAAATACTATTATTTAACAATTTTTAAGAAATAAATATTCATATTCGACGTTAAATTTTTATTCACTCTAAATTAACGAGAAAACAAACTCACATAACAACACAAACTTAAAAAGTAGAGAAGACGTTCTCAAACATTTAGAGGGCGTTAACATTCATGAACTTGATTTGTTCATTATGTCACATAATCACAGTATAATATTCTGATCTTAAATAATTACATCTAACTATTAGTAAAATAAGTAATTTGTTAACTGGTTGTGATGAAATGTCGAACTCCACTGTACGACAGCATATTATTGTTAGTAGTGAATTTTCATAAAAATGTTTTTAATAGCAAATAGGTGTGTTTTTTTTTTAAGAAAGCAGGCATACAATTTGGTTACCAGTATAACCTATATAGTAAAAACAATGTGCCATGTTTCACCAAAATAACTTTATTGTTTGAAAATGTACAAAATTTAAACTTAAAATGTTCCCGGAAAAACTCGTTTCTTGGTCAACCTTGAGCTATTCAAAAATGAAGCATTTGATCAAAATTCGCTACCATAACGCACTTGCTGCGTCCGGAATGTCTTTTATTACAAACATGCATTATACTTTGATGGAAAATGCAAAAATCAATAACATAAGGAGTGTTTGATTTAAAAAAAAGTCACCAACGACTTATGGGCCAGCCTGTGATTGTCAATTTTTTTTTAAGATGTAGTTCAAGACACCCTATAATTAATGTATACATTCTTTTTCGTATCTTGTATAATAACGGATATATTGAGCTTTATTGATTTTTTACGAAAATTCGACCAAAATTATATATCACTAAACGATAAACTCTATAGCTAAGGCTACTGCCAAGCATCAGAGAAAGGGTCTATTTGAAATGAATTTTCTGGAAATATTTTAGTAAAATGAAGGACAATGACGGTTGAAACTAAGACTTCAGGGTTTGTAAAACATTCTTCTTGAGACATTTTTTCTCCATATGCCGTATTAGATTCATATTCTTTACCTAAATGTTGCCAATTTTGACGTTTTAAATCGCAACTTTGACGTTTCGAGGAAAACCCCAATGTATTTTTCTTTAAATGCCTATAACTTTTTGTCTCTTGACCTACAGAGGTAAATTTAGGTAGGTAACTTACGTATAACAATATAAACCCGCTTACCAAATTTGGTTGCCCTTACTTTGTTAATTCGGGAGATATAAATTTTTTTCGAAAGAAAACACAAAATTTTCCGATAAAACCTGGGCCGATTTTCCTGGCTAACAACGAACTTATCCAAGCCACTTGCAAAGGGAAAGTATTCACGAAATTTAATCAAAATCGGCGTATAATTTATGAGTTATCGGTGTGATAACTCTCTCTCTCTCTCTCTCTCTATATATATATATATATATATATATATATATATATATATATATATATATATATATATATATATATATATATATATACATATACATATAAAAATTGAACCTGACCCCGGATGTGTTCTGGGGGGCCTAATTAGCGCTCATTTGAAGAAATGTTTTCAAAATTCAAAAGTCGGGATCTCCTCATTAGTGAATTTTTTTTTAAAGAAAAGTCACTAATAGGTAGTCTTATTATCATAGCTTTTGTTATTTGTATCATGCGTTGTTGGATCAGCGTAATAGCGGCCCGGTGACTTTTAGTACAACGTTACCAAATTATGGAATATTTCATGAAATATTATGCAATATACGTTTAACATGCTCCAAAATACCTCAAAATTCCCCGAAATACCTTGCAATTCCCCAAAATATCTCAAAATACCCTGAAAAACCTCAAAATTCCCCGAAATACCCTCAAATGAATTGAAATTCCCCGAAATACCTCGAAATGCCCCTGCAATTCCTTACCTTGTACACTAAAATACCCCAGTGATTTATCCCTCGTGTTGAACGGTTGCGAAACGGGAGAAGAAAATTTCATTTAAAGTTAAGATGACGAAGAGAACTTTATTCCAGGCACGAGCGTTGTTTGAATTTTTTTAATATTAATAACATTTATAGGTAAATTAGCAGATTAGCGTATTGTTCGTTTTTAAAAAATATATATTCAGAAGCATGCTTAGAGGAACCCCTTTATGCATTAACCATCGGACAAATACTGTGATCTCAACTCCACAATACAGTTAAGAGACCTAAAGTCAGTTTGAGGTTCTGTGCATTTAAACATGCTACAACAGAGTTACAAATGCAAACTGTAAAAAACTCACCTTGCAGAAGTCCATAGAAAGGAGAAACTACTTACCAACACCGTTTCTTTATAAAAAACTTCCACATTGCACAATTGAAAAAAGAAACGCTACATAATAAGCGTAATCTGATTCCTTAAAATTAAATAAATAACTGAAACTGCTACCAAAGCATCACATAAAGGGTCTATTTTAAATTAATTTTCTGCAAATAATTTAATAAAATAAAGAACAACGAAGATGGTAGCTGAAACTTAGGGCTTTTTAACTTCTTTTACGGCATTTACGCTGCATAGCCGTTCATGTAAGTTATCTATCTAGAGTATGTCAAATTATTCTGTCTGTCTCGTACAACAGTTTGTGACTAATCCACTTTGCTTCCGAGGCCATCCCTAAACTAACACACACAGAGCATGTCAATTTTGACGTTTAGAATCACGACTTTTTGACTCTTTAACTTTGTTTTATTTTAACGTAGAGATTAAAATTTTGGTGCATGGTTTTCTTTTTATAATATAAAGCCTCACATCTAATATGGTTGCCCTAACTTTGTTATTTCCGGAGATATAAACAATTTCCAAGAAAAACTAGTCCAATTTTCATGGCTAACGAACTTATCCAAGCCACTTGAGAAAGGAAGGTACTCACCAAATTTTATCAAAATCGGCGCTTTATTTTTGAGTTAGCTGTGTGACACATAAATATACAAACATATATATATATATATATATATATATATATATATATATATATATATATATATATATATATATATATATATATATATATATATATATATATATATATATATATATATATATATATATATATATATATATATATATATATATATATATATATATATATATATATATATATATATATATACAGTCTGAAACCGACCTCGGATTGGGGTTCCAGGGGTCCCAAATAGCACTCATTTGAGGAAATTTTTTCAAAATTCAAAAGTCGGGATCTCCTCATTAGTGAATTTTTTAAAAGAAAATTCACTAATAAATTATGTAAAGCATTTTTAGTAGCTGATTAGATTTTTTGCTTTTCAGCTTTGCCATAGTTTGCGATTTCCTGTGCCGGACAACTATTCCATTATTTATGAAATTTCCCTTGAGCCCATGGTTTTTTGTTATACCAAGTAAAATTTGATTTTCAAAAAACCGAATATATTGGTTGAATATCAACTACATCGTTGATAATTAATTATATATATATATATATATGTATATATATATATATATATATATATATATATATATATATATATATATATATATATATATATATATATATATATATATATTAATGTGGAGAATTCTTCTCTGGCTTGGCATTTACTTGTTTTCGCCTCTGCAACCTGTTTAGCTTCCTTACAGCATTGCGAGAGATAGAGCAAATTGAACTTATTTATACACATTTATGACATATAAATAAAAAATAAATAAAAATTCGTTGTTACGACGTTAGGGTATTATAACTAAAAAAAAGTCTGGACGCAGCAAGTGCGTTATGAAAGTGATTTTTTTTTAAATGTTTTTTATGGGAAATATGTCTCTTTAATGCAATCCGGTATCAATTTGGTCACCGGTATAACCTATATAGTAGAAACAACGTACCATATTTTATCAAAATAACTTATTGTTTAAAAATGTGCCAAAGTGTTCCAAAAATTAATTTAAAATGTTTCCGAGAAAACTCGTTCGGTGGCCAACGAAACTTAGGTTTGAAGGATATAGAGAAAGTTCGCAACCAAAACGCATTTACTGCGTCCAGATTTTTTTATTACAAAAATGATTCATATTTCGCTAAAAAATGCAAAAATGCAATAATATAAGGGATGTTCGAAATAAATATTGTAGGTATCACCGACGACTTATGGGCCACCTTGTGATTATCAAAATCATTTTATAAGATGCAGCTCAAGTCCCTGTAATTAACGCATACAATTTTTTCTCGTATCTTGTATAATAAAAATTATTGTATATAGACATGTTGGAATGTAATATTTATTCCAACCTAAATACTGAGGCAGCTGCAAATTCATATCAAAACAACTACCCAGAAAGGCGACAACCAAACACCAAATATTTCGCAGGATAGTGACCAATCTATTGAACGACGGTAGCTTCCACGCAAAGAAACTAACATTGCCTAGAAATGAAGAAAGAAATAATGCCGTCTTACAGGTTTCAAACGAAAACCCTTCCTAATCTGTTCCGTTTTATGGTGAACAAATTGACGTTCAAAAAGTACAGTCCATCGTGTGTTAAAACAAATTCATTAACATCCATACAAACCTACAGTCGTACAAGGCTTAAATGTTGACGATTACACTAAGCGACTTAAATTCTGCAGATGGTATCAAGGACAATCTCAGCAAGATGAAAATTTTCATTTGACAATAATATGGATTGACGAAGCCAGATTTAGAAATTGTGGTGTGTATAATCGCCATAATAGGCATTATTGGGCGAACGAAAATCCCCATCTAAAGGAAGAAAGACGATTGTAAGACCGATTTGGTATTAATGTTTGGTGCGGCTTATTAGGTAGAAAACTCTTGTTTTTATTTGTAGATTAGACAGTTTTAAAAAATTTCAGGTAACTTTATTGTTGGTCCGTTTTTATTTGAAAATAATTTAACTGTGGAAATCTGTTGAGAAACGATATCTTACCAACAATTAGAAGAATTCATGATGACTTAGACGATATTTGGTACCAACAAGACGGTTGTCCAACTCACAATGCTAGGATCGTCAAAGAATGTTTGTACCAAAATTTTAATAGTCGTGTCAATTGTAACAATGGGCCGGTTCATTGGTGTGCTCGAAGTCCTGATATTACACCGATCAATTTTTATTTTTGAGGTACTCTAAAGAATAATATGTATAAATTCGATCCACCACAAAATATCAATGAATTACAAAACAGAATCACGAAAGCTATAAATCATATTAACCAAAACACCCTCACCAGAGTTTGCATGCATGTTTCAAAAAGGTGCATAAAGTGCGTTGAACAAAACGGTGGCCATAGTGAACAATTTTCTATTTAATGTATTTTTAAATTTCTGTTTTATTATTTGTTGAGTTTCGTTTCTAATTGTGTTGTTTTGTGGAATTTAAGTTTCTATTTGTTATTGCCGGGTTTCGTTATTAACTGTTTCACATAATATTACCTAGCATTATTACCTAAATAAGTATTGTAAATTAAATCACAATATTTTTTTATCGTGAATCATTACGGAAAATTATGTTGAAAGTAGAAGTCTATTATTGGACTCCATGGCCTACTGCTTTTTGAACACTTTTTTCGTCATTTTTTTTCTGGTATTGGATTTCATAGCCTACTATTCTCTAAACGGTTTTTCTCAAAATTGTCAGTGCAATTACATGATTTCTCAAGCATGTTGTACATCATTCGAAAGCTCTTGTCACAGGCTATCACTTGAGCAAAAAATCCAGTATGGCTGCCGTAATAAAAACAAACGTTGATACCTGTAGCTCAAAAACAAATGACAAACCAAAGTTGAGAATAGCACAAAAAGATTACTCAGTGAAAAGTGCCCTGATAATGTGCAAGTCTTAGACATGTGAGATTAACGCCTACTTAGCTATTGAAGAAAAAAAAATCGACAATTTTTTTTTCTCGAAATAACTCGAAAACGAAAGGAGACCACGCAAAATACAAGCCATACTTGACACGAGCATGAAATTCTACAAAACATTGCTAATATAATCGTCTTTCTATCTCTAATAATAACTGAGATAGCAATACATTCCCATCCAGTTTGGGGCACACTGTATATAGACATATAAATATTCAAACTGACCCCGGAGATGTGTTTTAGAGGTCTAATTAACGCTCATTTGAAGAATTTTGTTCAAATTCAAAAGTAGAGCTCTCCACACTAGTGAAGTTTTTTTAAAGAAAATTCACTAATACCGAAATTTTATTAGTAAAGTTAGGGTTAAGAGGGTCAATATTCGAAAAAAAAAAAAACAGCTTAGTTGGACATCTATAAGTTGCTTATTTCATTCATAAATATGCGGGCACATTTACTTCAAATAATTGAGAAGTAGAATTTCCGGTATAACAAGATGTGGCGCTATCTCAAGAAATATTTCGTTAAAAGATGTAATTGGTTTGGTGGAAGGTTGAACATTGAAAATTAAAATTTACGTTATAAGCGCAAAAACGCCTAATGAAAGCTATTGCGTGAATCGTTCTGAAGAGATAGTATTCCTGAAAATCACGTAAGAAGTCACATCACTCGTGGAAATTTCGTGCTTAAAAATATAGCGAAATGTATCATTTACCCGCTTAACTGAACGTTACTCTCAAGTTACGTGAAACCTGTTACAGGCTCAAGGTAATTTGAAACTTGTGTTGAACCAGATGTCAAGTGATTCACATGTGAGCACCGTCTGCAGTCGCTTCCTCCTCTAAATTGCACCAAAAATCTTACAATCCAATTCTTAGTTCATTTACTGTCCCTGTCTTGTCTACTCTTCGATCCGTTCTGACATGTTGTAATTGCTTTCCATTAGATCATTCCGACAACTGAGTTAGCATTCCGTGCTCCCAGATAGATAAATCTTTTATCACGTTCCATGGCATCCTTGATTAGCAAAAAGCAAAATAAATTATTCAGTGGGAAATCTTACAGCTTCTTCAGTAATAATAACTTCAATTCGTTTTTAGTTAGTCAAGAAGGGAACATTGATGGATCGATCACAGTAATAATTAAGTAAGGCTTCTCCGTTAGACTGATTTATTCCAAATGGTTTGGCGATACTAAAAGTCAAATTATATAATTGTCACACTTTAATAACATGATGAACAATTGTCAATAATTTAGAGACACATAATCGATAGAATCATGCGTTACTTCGTGGTAATTTACAGTCATAATAATAAACATTATTTTCTTTTATATAGTCTCAAACGTGTGTAAGTGTGAAGACGGGAACAGCAAATATAATATTTTTTTGTACCAACGTCGTAAAAAATGTTGAAACATGCAAGAAAACCTGTTTTCTAATGAAAAATAATGCTTGTCGGTCCGTCGGTCTGTTGGTTGTTGGCTCTTCATGTGATAACTTAAGAAGAATGTTACGGCCTCCCATTTCAGTAACACTTTTCTCTAGACCTTACTATCTAGACCTTACTATTTCAATAGTAAGGTCTAATAAATTATTTAACCAACTTAGTGGTTCTCTGGAAAATTTGTGACAGACTGCGAGCTCCTGGTGTTACGGTTATCAGGCGAAATGCGAGTTTGTCAAACCAGAATTTAAATATTTAGGGTAAATCGTTGATCAAATAGGCTTGAGGGTTGACCTTAATAAGGTTGCAGCCTGGATGAATTTTTCCACTCCAGCTAGAAGAAGCTCAGAAGATTTTTGGGAATGGCGAGCTGTCGTTAGCGTTTTTTGCCAAAATTTTGAGAGATGATTGCTCCTCTGACTAAGCGTAGTAAGAAGCACGCAAAAGTCATTTGTAATGAAGATACTGAGAAATATTTCTCCGATCTCGAACAATGTATAGTTTCTGTCCCGATTATTCCTTGCCCAGATTTCTCTCATCCACTTATCCTCCCGACTGACGCTAGTCAGAACGCATTGAGTGCCGTCCTAATTCAGAAATCTGAAGACGGAGAAAAGGTGATGGCTTATGATGGCCGAACTCTTAAACAATGTGAAACGAAGTATTGTGTTAGAGTTAGAGTGTCTAGCTTCACTTTTGCACTTAAAAAATTTAGAGGATATTTGGAGTTTGCGAAGTTCAAGGTTATTAGGGATTTTTATTTTATTGATATTACCACACAAGTCTCAAGTGGTTGGGGAATCTCAAGGAGGTCTCAGGTCATTTAGGTACTTGGGCTTTGTAGATGTAATCCTATGACGTCTATATAGAGCACCGCAATAGAAAATACCACCGAGTGCCAGATGCGTTATCAGGCGCCGTTGCAGAAAAGTTAAGCCGAAATGGTTGGCAGGAAACAAATTTGACAATTTCGTTGAAATTATCTGTAACTCGTTGTACCGAAGGCTTGCCTATCAAACAAACAAGTTTTTTAGTTTTAAATTCACTTGAATTTATTAATAAAGTTAGAAATATTATATTGGTTGAAGGCGATACCCTAATATCCTTTAATGTGATCTCTTGTTTCCCAGTGTTTCCATAAAAGAAACGTTAACCTATTTAGACCATTTGTTAAAAAAACAACAACATAGATGAAGAGGTTTGTAAAGAATATATAAACCTAACAAATCTTTCCATGAATCAAAATATTTTTCAACTTAATAATCATTTTTAAAAAATAAACTCATGACACAGCCATGGGTCCCCGTTTCCTCATGCATTGCAGACCTTTTTATAAGTAGATTTGAAACAGATTTTGCAAATCAAAATGACTATTTTCCTAGGGTGTGGTTTTGATATGCGGACGATGTTTTGGCAGTATTGAATACAAATATATGCAAACTATATGATTTTCATCATCCTCATCATCAATCAGCCCTCTGCGTCCACTGCTGGACATAGGCCTCCCCTAGTTGAGTCCATTATTTTCTATCTTGAGCGCTGCGAATCCAGTTTTTTTGTAACTGGATACTCCAGGACGGTGATAAACAGTTTTGGAGACATCGTATCTCCCTGGCGTACTCCTCTCCCAATTTTTATAGGATTCGTGTTTTCATGTAGTTTTACCACAAAAGTAGCATTTTTATATATATTGTAGATTAGTTTGGTGTAGCGATAGTCAATACGGCATGCTTCCAGGGACTGCAATACTGCGTCCAGCTCCACAGTGTCGAAAGCCTTATGGAAATCCACAAAAGCAAGGACAAGTGGTCTGTCATATTCGATGGTCTTTTCAATCACTGTTTTAACGGTTTGAAGATGATCATTGGTTCCAAACCCACTTCGAAAAGCGGCTTGTTCTACTGGCTGGATAAAGTCTAACTTCTTTTCAAGTCGTGTGGTAATTATTCTAGTAAATAATTTGTAGAGGTGACTAAGTAGACTTATAGGCCTGTAATTTTCTAGGTTCGAGATGTCTCCTTTCTTGTGGATCAGTATTACGATGGTGTTGTGCCACTTTTCTGGTAACGTACTATTGAAGAGACGAAGGTTGAAAAGAGATTTGATTTTTTGGAGCAAGCAAGGACCACCAATCTTTATCGCATCGGAAACCACGCAGTCTTCTCCGGGCGATTTTTGATTTTTAATCTTTTTTAGGGCTAGTTTAATCTCATCTAGTGATATTTCCATCAGTATTTCCGAGCCTTGGTTAACCACGCCTTTTTTACGGGTTAGTATGTCAGATTCTGGATGTAGATTTATATCACTTTGGCTTTACATAGCATTCCATAAAACTCTTCCACTATATTTAGAATATCTCTCCTGTTCGTCGATGTGTGCCCTTGTGCATTTTTAAGTTTTATTATTTGTCTCTTTCCATTGTCAAGCTTTCTACGTAGAACTTCCATACCGTTGTTGTTCTCTATGGTATCTTTGATTTGGTTGTGTCTAAAAGCTCTTAGGTCGCGTCGTTTGCCTTTTGAAATTTGTTTATTTATTTCTCTTAATTCTCCTTCAGATGTATAGTTTTTGGGCCTCATATCCCTTCTTTTTTCTATGAGCAGTTTGGAGCAGTGTCGACTTTGGGCCTTGGTTATTGTGGTCGTGATGATATTATTTAGTTTGTTGATGTCATTACCAAAGACGTGTTCTATTTCAGCCTTGGCTAACTTAGTGGTGATCCATTGTTCAAAGCTATTTACATCTGCTGGATTTATTAGCAAATTTAATTTATTGCTCTTTTGGATTATTTTTTGTCTTTCTTTGCCAGTGTCAATAGCTACTTTTGCTCGAACAAGCCTGTGGTCGCTCCCAGTAGCAAACATATTTAGGACAGTTACGTCTTTTATTATGTGTTTTTTATCTGTGATGATAAAGTCTATTTCGTTTCTTGTTTTACCATCGGGGCTTTTCCACGTCCATCTTCTATTTGTTTTTTTTTTGTAGAAAAAGCTGTTCATTTGAAACAGATTGTTTTGTAGTAGAAATCTGAGTAGCGTTTCGCATAGATCATTTCTACCTTCCAAGCCAATGTCTCGAAGTGCTTCCTGACTCTGATTTATTTTTCTGCCTATTTTGGCATTGAAATCACCGCATATTAGAGTAAAGTGCTTTGGGTGTTCGTTTAGATCAGTGTAAATGTCCTCATAGAACAGGTCTATCTCCTCATCGTCATGATCCGTTGTAGGCGCGTATAATTGTATGAGCTTAATATTGTATCTGGTATTGAGTTTTAGAATCAAAGAGATAACTCGTGTTGATATTTTATTTACTGACACGATGCTTGATTTGTGTCTCTTGTGTATGAGAAATCCTGTTCCTCCCCAGGAGCTCTCTTCTTCACCCACGTTATAGAGCATGTGCCCAGATTTAAGGTCTATGAGCTGTTCGCCTCGTCTTTTTACTTCACTTAGTCCGACAACGTCCGATTTTATATGTTCCAAAGCGCCTTCCATTAATCTTTCATCTGTTGACAGTGATCGGGTATTGTAGGTTGCAATATGCAGTATTTTGTTGTTGGTACGTTTGGTACTCGTTGCCATATGTTTGCACCCCCCCCTCCCCCCCCACCCCAGAATCCTTGGGGCAGACTGAATTGTTGTCAGGGCGTGATTTTGAAAATACTTTTCTACTCGCCTGGGGTAGTTCAGTTTTTACATCTGGCATGGTCATAGGGGGTATTTAGCCATAAAACACCACGTTGGCTAGACGTCTTGGTGAGTTTGGAACTTCAGCCGCCCATTCTGGGTCAGACGCTGTTCGTAGCCGCCCCCTCTGGGTCAGACGCTACTGTACCTGTTGGCCCGCGGGAGGTGTTTCATTTCCCTCCTACCACTCATATCTGAGAAGCATTTCTCGATCCGCCACCTGAGGACGCGCCCTCTAGGGGTTACAGGTTCCCCGAGGATAAATTTGACTCTATTAAATTTACGCATGAAATAGAAATTAGTAACTAATTACCTTCTTTTGATGTATTAGGCACTAAAAATAGACACTTTAAAATTTGACATCCACAGAAAGGAAACCGTTACTGGGAGTTACATTTCGATTGACTTACTCCATAGTTTTCCACAAAAATACAGATACTTTAAATTTTCTGGTTCATAAATTAATAGAGTTTCCCTTAAATGCAAAAAGAAACATCAGTGACATTGACACTTGATTATATTAACAATGTAGCTAAGTATAACGGTTACTTTATCTGCTTGGTGGAAAAATGGGTCAATCAACATAAAACAGAGAAAATGTTAGTGAAATCTACTCTCATAAAAGTAGAACCAGACAAGACCTTTGTGTTAGGAGAGGTTTTAATGGAATTTTTAAGAAAGCAATTTACAGATAACATTTTCTACAAAAAATACCTTAAAAAATTTTCTGGGTAACTCAAAGGATAAAGATAAAACCACAGAAGTGTCGGAAATCTATAAAATAGGTTATAAGGATTATGAACTTAAATATGTTGGGCAAACTAAAAGATGTAGTTAAACTAGATTTAAAGAAAATTTAGCTCAACTGAGATATGGCACTATTGATAAATCATGTACTATTACATATTTGGGATAACATTCATCATGTAGATGAAGAAAATCTCAAACACGCAAGTATAAATAATAATCACAATGATTTATTGTACCCAAATAAAGTTGTATGAAAATGAACACAAAAGCAATTTCGCAGTTTATAACATAACGTAAAAACATTTAGAAAATTTACTTTAACCTTCCTCACAATACAATACAATAAACCGTAAAATAGTCTGTAGTATTTTCTTTGCTATCAAATAGCCCGAAAAAGCTTATGCTTGTCCGCGTTGTCATTTGATGGCCTTTCAAATTATAATTTACGTCTGATTACAATTGTCTTATATGTCTAATAAGTACACGACAACAAATTCACTTCACAGCACGTTGCATAAGAATTTAACCAATTTGTCAATCAATCGTTACAATTAAATCAAACAAGATAAATACAAAATTCAAACCAGGATAAGACAAATCGAAATTAAATCAAATTTAAAATTATATTAAAACTAAAAGCAATATATATATATATATATATATATATATATATATATATATATATATATATATATATATATACATACGTATATATTAATATATACACACATATATATATATATATATATATATATATATATATATATATATATATATATATATATATATTACTATAATAGTATTTTTGGCACTTTCAATTATTGAGCATGAGAATTTTAATTATTATGAGTTTCCCTCTTTATTTAAAGTACTAACATTGATGAAAATGAAATTATGCCAATATTTGCTTACTTACCGCCGCATCTCTTAGGTATAGTTCTGAAATTGGGCTAGCATTTTTGTTTTTATGTACCTTATTTGTATATTTTTGTTAATCCAGAATGTTAGAAATTTCGTTAAAATATTTTCAATTGAGTTTTTATTGATTTTACTCTTTTAATTGATAATCATTTGAATATAGACTTATTTGGTGATATTATATATTTTTTATGTACTGTACACTTAGACACGTTTTAAAAATATTTCGAATTTTTTACTAAGGAAAATTGGCCGCTAAGATTTGATAAACGAACTCATCCAAGCCATTAGCAGTGTAAGGGTAATTCCCAAATTCGGTCCAAATCAGTGAAGTATGTTTTAAGTTTTAGGTTGGATACATGTATATATATATATATATATATATATATATATATATATATATATATATATATATATATATATATATATATGTATGTATGTATATATATATATATATATATATATATATATATATATATATATATATATATATATATATATATATATATATATAAACATTTTATCTGACCACGGAAATGGGTTCCAGAGGCCCTAATTCGCGCTCATTTGAAGAAATTTTCTAAAAGTCGATATTACATTTCCACCACCCAGTATGAAATTAAGCCACCTTAGAAAGAGGGATGTGAAGCTTAGGGGTCTATATATCCCTCCTGCTGTTGCTTTATCTTTCTTACTGTAAAATACACTTGGTTTTAAGCTGGTTGCTGTTTCTCTTAAATTTTAAATTGTCTGAAATATTATAATGGATAGTCAGCGTGCGACCCCCTGCAGAGAGTGTTCTATTAAACATAACGAAATTTGTGGTACTTCCGGTTTAACAGGGAGCACCATTGGCCTGAAAGCAATTACATAGAATTCCACATAAACGCCTATGACCCAACGAAGTTTTTTTCTTTGAATTCCGACTAGAGAGTCATAAGCTTCTAATGTACGCGACTCGCCGAACACATTAGGCACATGTTGCGTTTGTATTGTTTATAATACTTTACGCTTGCATGACAAACAGCTGTTAATAGGATAATTTTACGCAAATGTTGTGTTGTGAGGTAAAATACAACTCTCTTGCATGCACATTAGTTGTAGAGTACCTACAAATGTTAATGCGAGAGGTGTAAACAACAGGGAAAATGCGTAACGATTAAAGCCCGTGTAAAGTGCAGTTTTAAAGATAAAGCTAATCTTGGTTTAATTTGTATGTTACCTGAGAAATTTATAAAGTATATTTTAACCGAACAAGTTGGAACCTTGGTGGTTCAGGGGTAAGAACGTGTGCCTCTGAACCGAAGGGTACTGGGTTCGATCCCAGGATACTCCTTTCACTTTTTCAGTACAAACTGTAACAATAATATCAACCGAGGTTCTGGCATTGTATTTGAGCAAGTTAAATGTCTGCACGTTTCGCCCTTTGGAGGGGGCGTAAAGCCGTCGGTCCCGTGTCCAGGCGATGTTAGGCACGTTAAAGATCCCTACCCTCCTTATAGAAAGGCAGTGCTTCGGCACAATTTCCAGGATAGTGAGGTGAAACTGCTCCCTGGGGTCGGTGTTTGGCCATAGTCGCGGAAATAGGCCGACGTTAAAGAAACAAAACACACACACACACACAACCGAAAAAGTTATTGCTAGAAATATGTGTGTTTGTACGGATTTCGTCATCGCAGTCTTAAGGCTATGTTGCCTTGTCGTCACAACCATAATCCTTGGTCTCCAGCAGTTTCTAGTTTGTAGTTTCCGAACTTTGTCGGATGTCTCAGGTTTTCCGGGGGTTTGCCTCTTGGTCTACGCCTTTCTTATTATTACTCTTTCTAATGTGTATTTATTCAAAGTGTTGATCCGTGGTCGATATCTCGAGGTGGTCTTCACATGGATCTAAATCCGAACGGTAGTTAGGCTAAGAGTGATATTCACCTCCCAGACCCTAGCATAGTTTACCTATCGTTGAGAATTGTAATAATTAGTGACTTAATTGGATAAAGAATACACTATACCGTTTTATAACAAAGAAATAAATAAATACCTACCACATCATAATGTTGCTTTATCCAGGGTCTTCAATTTTTGAGCTCCCCAGATTAAAACACAGTAACTGTTTCTTTAAATTTTGAGAGCTCTAGATTAAGATATTTAAATTTCGTTACACTAACACTGAGATTGGGAGAATTGTTCAAAAGGAATTAATTACTCAATTAGACACATATATAAAAAACAGAAATATTAGCTTTTATTAACATAACATATTTATATATACCACACACACACACAAATATATATATATATATATATATATATATATATATATATATATATATATATATATATAATTGAAAAGTAGGAGATTTAAGTTTCTGATAGGTGAAGTGTAGCAACATGTAAACAGGGTATTTTTTATAGCATCAAATTATGAGTTGAGTTTAATTATATATATATATATATATATATATATATATATATATATATATATATATATATATATATATATATATAATTTAAAGGTAAGAGATTTAAATGTCTGATAGGTGAAGTGCAACAACATGTGAACAGGTTATTTTTCATAGAATCAAATCATGAGTTGAGTTTAATTGATTGGTTAATTCTAGATAAAACTTATTCTGGGCAGATTTATACATGAGATTGTCAACTGAAGAGGTTGCTGATGGCTTAAATTTACAATTCACAAATCCTAATGTTTTGTCAATATTAATTATATCAATACTAAAATGTCTGAAATAGCATAAATATATTTTGCAATTCAAATCAACAAGTAAAGTTACAATTTACATTTGCAAGGAAATATCTAAAGTTTTACACTTTTTACATCTCGTTAGAAGCATATTAAGAATTTTACATATTCTACATTCGTAATAAAAATATTACCTTACTGTTTAAACAAAATTTGAAGAATTTAAATTAATTTCAATTTCTATAAAAGTTCACTAGTAGAGGGAAAAAGTTTGTGTGAGAGTCAAATTTTAGATCACCATAAAAACAATTTAGCAAAAACTAACTTGTGTTCTCGAAGATACCTTTTCAAGTGGTGAAGTAGGATCTTTAACTTCAGGCCCTGCAGTCGATAAATCGGAAACAGGCTAGATCTGGCCTCCAAATTATTTCTATGCTGGATGACGCCGTCTGCAAGTGTCTATACAGAGGCTGACTCCCGCGAAGTCTGAGGAAGCGAACTAAAAAGGCAATTCCAAGAGCTAGTGAACGGCGTAGACGGTGATGACAGAGAATCAGGAGAGTGCCCATACAAGACAATACGAGATCAAAGCAGATAACGTAAAGGGAGACAAAATAATATGAGATAACTCGATGGAAGACAAACACGATGGGTACGATAACGACCACCCCTGTAATAGCAAACAAGACAAGATCTTAGAAATATTCGCTCTATACATCAATGAATCTTAAAGAACTTACCACTAGGTTGATTTCAGTAAGTGGAGTTCACTAAACAGGCTTCTAACAAATCACGATGCCCTTCGGAAAGGCCACCTAGGTACTTTCGTATAAACGGTATCGTAGTCGCGCTGTTCGCTTACCTTATACCTTGTCCGCTTTTGCCTCGTCGCATTTCCGTTTTATTCTTCTAGTGACGCTTTAGAATCGTGCGCGGACCTGTCGAATCTCTGTCGTTTGGAAGTTTCAACGGCTACAGCCACGTGTGATAGTGGGGGTCGGCGCTGGTCTGGGTAACAAGACAACATTTCTCCTTAAGACCTTCTAGAAATTTCGATGCTTAATTTGTCCCTTTATCACAGAGAACTACGTTTTAAATATATAAATCGATATTTTTTGATTTCTAAGAAAGACTATTGTTCACATTGCTTAACCGGATGAATATTTCAGTAGGAAAGTGTCTCAAAATAACGACCTTCTCTTTAGGCAAATACTCCAACATGTGAATATTTAACTGAATGTAAATAAATGGAAAAGGCGGTAAGAGTGCTACGATGGTAATTTTCAATAGCAAATTGGTAGGGTGAAGTTTTATATTGCTCTGTCTGCGGTCTAGACTGACCGTAGATCAGTTGTCTTTTGCGATACAGAGCTTTGCACTCGCACAAGATGTGCTGGGCTGATTCCTCCCCCTCGCCGCAGAGACTACATGCGAGGTGCCCTTCTAACCGCCCCATTTTATGCAGGTGTTTCTTGACGGAAATGTGTCCCGTCAAGAGATCTGTTGTGTTTCTGAGCTGTCCTCTGCTAAGATTTAGCAGCTCCACAGCTCTCTTTGAACTGGGTCCGTCAATTATTGGCATCCCATGTCTGACCCCTGGACAGTCCGCCTAGTACACCTTGTGTTGGTTTCCGGACTTAATGGCTCCCCTGGCAGTGCTATTTGACACTCCCAGAGCCGGTTCTGGTCCCATAAATGGTTCTGCTGACCCTCTCTTCGCGAGGCTGTCAGTTTCTTCATTGCCTTTGACCCCCGAGTGACCCGGCACCCAGATGAGGGTCACCTCATTCTGCCCAACCAGGTGGCTCGTCTCGTCTCGGCACTCACTCACCAGCCAGGAATTTACCCGTGGGCTACTTAGTGCCTTAAGGGCTGCCTGGCTGTCTGTGGCTATGAGGATCCACTTGTTGGTGTAGCCCCTCCTCTTGTTCTCCCGCAAACAGTGCATGATGGCGTACATCTCGGCCTGAAACACTGTTGCATGGGCTCCGAGGGAAATACTATGACTTACCCTCGGTCCTTCCGAGTAAACACCTGCCCCGTCCCACGTTCGCCGCCGGATCCGTTCGTGAACCAGACGAGCGCGTCCCGTGGTATGCCCGGCGTCTCCTACCGCCATGCCTCGCCGTCGGGGATTTCCACTGTAAAGTTGTTTTCCCTGCACATTCGCGGGCTCGTAAAGTTTGACCTCATTTCAAGCATGGGCTCCTTCACGGTCTCCTGAATTTTGCAGTGGCCCCTGAAGCCTGGGTTGATCTTCAGTCTACCATTGCAGGCTAGTCTGTATAGTCCTTGCCTGGCCTCCCCATAATAACTAAGTGTAGGGGGGGCAGATCCAGCAACACCTCCATGGCGGCTGTTATGGTTGAAGACATGGCCCCTGTGATGCCTAGGCAAGCCATCCTTGGGATCTTGCTTAGTTTTTGTTTGGCACTGGATTGTGTCACCTTAGGCCACCAGACCAGTGCCGCATATG
This sequence comes from Tillus elongatus, assembly GCA_964006375.1. NCBI lineage: Eukaryota > Metazoa > Arthropoda > Insecta > Coleoptera > Cleridae > Tillus > Tillus elongatus. Next base: position 94,286,346 of record OZ023262.1, read on the forward strand.
TTAACGATGGTCTGACCACCCTTGTGTACAGCCAGTGGGCCATACTAGGTCTTAGTCCCCACGTTTTTCCATATAGCCGCTTAGTGACGGCTAAGGTCATGACTGCCTTACGCAGTATTTTTGCAATGTGACCATTCCAGGACAGCTTAGAGTCCAATACGACCCAAATATACTTTACCGCCCTGGCCATTGGAACGCTCCTACCGTATAGAGTGAGAGTTCTGTGACTGTCGCACTTTCTTCTCCTCGTAAACGGCGCGACGGTTGCTTTCTCGGGGCTCACCGCGAGCCCTTGATCAACCGTCCACCCTTCCACCACTTTCAGTGCAGTCTGCATGCGCTCCCACACTGCCTGTGTGACCTTTCCTCGGACTATGATGACAATGTCGTCCGCATAGCCCTGTACCTCATACCCCCCTCCCGAGAGCCTCCCCAGCAGGCCGTCCACAACTAGGCACCAGAGCAAGGGAGACAGGACGCTCCCCTGCGGACACCTCGCCGCGACCCCCGCCAGCAGAGTCCCTCCCGCGAGTAGTTGGTTCACATGAGTCTCAGAGAGCAGGTCGACTTTGGGCACTAGATAATCACTCACATTAATTACACAAACTAGAAATCTAAACAAACATGTCAGTTCAAGTAGATTTATTTAAAAATGTGAAAGCTTAAGACAAAACAATTAAATTTGTAATTAATAAATGAGTATCATTTTAAAATCAATATAAATAAATTGAATGCAATTAAGTATTAATTAAATTTCAATTAAAAGAAACAAATTTTGCATTAAGCTCTCCTTCTGCATGTGCAGAAAAAGTTAGCTATAAATGCATGTTAAGGGTATACACAATTCAAAGGTAAAGTGAATTTAGATTAATTTTAAAACAGAGTTACGATAAATTGAAGCATTTTATGAAGGGAAAGTTATACAAAGATGAAACATTTTGTAAAAAAAATGAAGCAATGGTTAGTTTTCGCACTTTTGTGACACCTAGCTTGGATTTAGATATATATGCTGCTATCTTCTGGTTTCGTTGTTCACAGTATACATCCTTGTTCAGCTGGAATCTGTCTTGCCCTCTTCATGGATAATTCAGTTGTAACGGTGGGCATTAGAGTGCGTGCTTCTGCTATCGTTATTGCAGGTGCAACTTTGAATGTTCATTGCCTTCCTCAGAGTTTATTACATTATTGTTTAGAAGTTTTCTTCTTACTGCCTTTCTCAGAGTTCATCACGTCATTGTTTAGAAGCCAACTTCTTACTGCCTTCCTCAGAGTTCATTACATCATTGTTTAGATGCTAACTTCTTACTGCCTTCCTCAGAGTCCACTACATCATTGTTTAGAAGCTAACTTCTTACTGCCTTCTTCAGACCTGATGCAAACATGTGGGTTAGTATTGTTCTTAGGCAAATTCAAATCCCTGCAATGTGACAGTGTCTTTACAAAAACTAACTAATTAAATGATTTATGCATAAAGCCTAAAATACTATTTGACATATAATTAAAGACACGTTACATGCAGAAGAACTACACTCATATTTAGCAATACAGTTATTACAAGAATAGCATTTAATGAGGTGAAAATAGCTTATATCAAACGTACACACCCATGACTAAGATTTTGAAGCTCTTTAGTGTACCAAGATTAATTGCCTAAACAACATTAATTAGAAAAGGAATAAATCGACGGATGGAATTTCAATTTATTGGTTGTGATAAGACAACAAGCTATCAATACTTAATTACTTCTGCAGGCTGACCAACAGTCATGGAGCTTGGAACTTTATGTGATTAAACAGAGATGGAGAGTTATCTGTATTATTAAATATAAAATATGTATAAGCAGTAAATAAAATAAATGTAACCTTTTGGACGTTACATCCCTTACTTAATAAAATAAATAACTAAAGTGTTTTATAAACCTGCGACCACTTTGCGTTTATTTTTATATCAGTATTATATAAACGTTATCAAAATGTTTCTAGCAACAGTAATGTTTTATAAAAAAAAACATTATAAACGTTCTTGTGACTACAATAAAACATCAACTTGCTAGCTTAACAAGTCAAACTATTTTAGCACTTTAAACTCAAGCAAGTAGCTTTCAGTTTACAAGTGTTTTCCTTGTTATGTTGTTAGAACTTGATTTATAAATTTTTAAATCAAGTTATGCTTATATTTGGTTAGCAGTTCTGCATCCCTAAGACCATCATAAAACATTGTACCACAATCTCAGAACAGCAACACGCATTAAGCCTGAGTTTTATTGTAAGGGTGGAATAATTTGTAGCTCACTTTTTTGGGGATTTCCTTTATCCCTTATAAATGGCAAGTTTCCCTTCACGCCACAGAGACAGAACAGATGCAGTATACAGAAAAAGTGTGTCGTGGTTTGTATTTGGCGTGAAGTATTTGGAAACATCCAACGTTGGAAATGCTCGTTTGACTCTTCTATATCCAGCAAAATGTAAAATTACTTCTAAGATCTAAGTGGCTGTTTTGCCCTGAAACTATTATTATTGTAACTGTTATCAGTTGTCGACAATCAAATGAGATGTATCATAATGCAATAATGAAATAATAGGTAAATAACATTGATGATTAAACAGGCCCAATGTAATCTAAATAACAAGTCATAATGATTGTAATAAATGAGAACATGCACATATAGTGCGAGTTATACAATTGTGAAAGCTTAAGTAATATTTTCTAGATAAAAACTAATTATGAAAATACTGATTATTAGTCAATTTTCATTAAGAAAATTTACTAATAGAGAGGTAACGATGGTGACACTTTCGATTTTTTTTAAATGACCGCGAATTAGGACCACTAGAACCCATATCCAAAGACCGTTTGAATTTTTATATGCATATATGTGTATATATATATATATATATATATATATATATATATATATATATATATATATATATATATATATATATATATATATATATATATATATGTGTGTGTGTGTGTGTGTGTATGTGTGTTTACGTATCAGAAGCAATAACTCTAAAAATACTCAACTCATTTAAATTAAACTTGGCACATATCTTAATTTTGTTATAATCGCGGACGAGTAAATCAGCTATAGCGGACATATTTTTACCCCAAAAATATGTTTGAATCCGGTATATTTTTAAAGTAGTATAGTGACGAATGAGATTTTACATGTAATATATATATATGTATATATATATATATATATATATATATATATATATATATATATATATATATATATATATATATATATATATATATATGAATGTTGCTCTACACTTTGTAATTCTTTATTGGTTTACGTGGGCTGCAGTTTCTAACGGTCCCGGTTCATCATCAGTACGTTAGTGACCAGTCAGCAGCATGCTGATGATGAACCGGGATGGTTCGAAACTGCAGTCCACGTAAGCCAATAAAGAATCACAAAGAGTACAGCAAGCAAATAGAGTATATATATATATATATATATATATATATATATATATATATATATATATATATATATATATATATATATATATATATATACACATGTATATATATTAGAGCCTCGGTGGTTCAGGGGTAAGAACGTGTGCCTCTGAAACGACGGGTACTGGGTTCGATCTCAGGGTTCTCCTTTGACATTTTTAGTACAAACTGTAACATCAACCGAGGTTCTGGCATTGTATTTTAGCAAGTTGAATGTCTTCACGTCCCACCCTCTGGAGAGGGCGTAAAGCCGTCGGTCTCGTGTCCATGCGATGTTAGGCACGTTAAAGATCCCTAGCCTCGTTACAGGAAGGTAGGTGTTCGGCAAAATTTCCAGGATAGTGAGGTGAAACTGCTCCCTGGCGTCGGTGATTGGACATAGTCGTGGAAATAGGCCGACGTTAAAGAAACAAAACACACACATATATAGATACTAATATATATATATATATATATATATATATATATATATATATATATATATATATATATATATATATATATATATATATATATATATATATATATATATATATATATATATATATATATATATATGTGTGTGTGTGTGTGTATGTATGTAGGTATCCAAGCGGTAACTCTAAAAATACTCAACTGATTTGAACTAAATTTGGCACATGTCTTTATTTCGTTACAATCGCGGACGGCTATATTTTCACCCAAAAAATTTGTTTTAATACGCTATATTTTTAATTTAAGTATGACAGTAACTGGAATGAAACAATGAGACTTAACATACAGCTGGAAATAAGTGCAGACAAACCTCTGTTGTGAATCTTAGGTAATTTGGTTCACAAAGTTTGGAGTTTTCTCCAAATTAAAAATAAAATCTGAGAGAAATTAATTAAAACCACTTAAGTAATTAAAGTCTGAAGCCAGACAAAGACAGAGCAGTCAGCTGACATGCGTAAATTGTTACATACCAAGCATACATCATAATGCGATTTTAGCTACACAATACAAGTGTCACACGTAAGACGGCATCGCCACAGAAATTCTAATGTTCAAAGAACGTACACACCCAAACTGTGGCGATCACACCCAAATGACCGCCTGCGGGTATTTTCGGGTGATCGGATCTGTAAAATGTTCAAATATCCTAACCTAAAAATGAGAGGGAAAATAAAGAAGTTTTATATCAGCGGCTTGTAGTAAAAACTGGATGTGTGTTTTGTTTAGTTGTTATGGTTTGACAGTTCCGTTTTGAGGTTAAGTATATGATTGTATATGCTTCTAAAATTGAAAACCATAAAATATTTACGCGTTTTGTTTATTAGTGAATTTTATTCAAAAATTCACTAATGAGATCGTGACTTGTGAGTTTTGAAAAAATGTCTTTAAATGAGCGCTAGTTAGGAACCCTGGAACTCAAATGCGAGGCCAATTTTAGACTTTATATATATATATATATATATATATATATATATATATATATATATATATATATATATATATATATATTTATGTGTCACACTGATAACTCAAAAAATAATGGACCGATTTTTATAAAACATAATGAATGCCTTCCATTCGCAAGTGGCTTAGATAATTTTGTAAACCAGAAAAATCGGACTAGTTTTTCCCGGAAAATTTTGCGATGCCTTTCGGAAAATTTTTATATCTCCGGAAATAACAAAGTTAGGGCAACCGTATAAGGTGCGAGGGTTTATATCATAAAAAGAAAACCACACACCAAAATTTGAATCTCTACGTTAAAATAAAAAAGTTATAAGCTCTTAAGTTTTTCTTCTTAAAACGTCAAAAAAGTCGCGATTCGAAACGTCAAAATTGACATGGTCTAGATAGAGTACCTAAATGAATACGGCTATGCAGTATAAATGTCGTAAGAAGTTAGAAAGCCTTAAGTTTCAGCTACAATCTTCATTATTCTTTATTTTAATAAAATATTTGCTGAAAACTAATTTAAAATAGAACCCTCATGTGATGCTTTGTTAACAGTTTCAGTTATTTATTTAATTCTAATAACGAGTCAGATTACGTTATTATGCGGTTTTTTTTTCAATTGGGCAAAGTGGAAATTTTTTATGGAAAAACGGTGTTGGTAAGGAGTTTCTCCTTTCTGTAAGGTGAGTTTTTACAGCTTGAATTTGTAGCTTCGTTGTAGCATATTATTCCTGAACAGAACCTCAATTTGCTTTAGGTCTCTTAACTGTATTGTATATATATATATATATATATATATATATATATATATATATATATATATATATATATATATATATATATATATACATATATATGTTCGTATCCGAGCGATAACTCAAAAAATACTCAACTGATTTGAACCTAACTTGGCACAGATATTCACTGTATTAAGACCCCGGACGAGTATATATAACGAACATTTTTCCACTAAAAATATACAAAAATATTTTCGAAAACGCTATATTTTTAAAATATCAGAGTAACTGGAATGAAACGTTACATGTGGCTAGAAATGGTGTAAACAAACCTATGTTGTGAAGTCTAAGTAATTGGTACACAATAAATTTTTTTACAAACTAAAAATAACATCTGAAAGACATGCGTTGAAACGACTTAGTGGTTAAGTGCATTTCCCGACAGACAGAGTAAACTACCACGCGTAGATTGATTCCATAACCAAACGAAATAAATAACAGGCATAAAAGATTCTACCCGGACTATCAGTCGTGAAATTTCGGGCAGAAATATGGCAAATGACAGACGACATAAAATTTAAAATTTGCCAAGTTATTGTTGTTTAGCTGGGGATTTAATGAATTTTGAAAAAGCACTATATTTGAGGCTTGATATATATATATATATATATATATATATATATATATATATATATATATATATATATATATATATATATATATATATATATATATATATATATATATATATATATATATATATATATATATATATATATATATATATATATATATATATATATATTATGCTGTGGTTTTAGACTGAAAATTTAGCATAATATAGTAGAAATGTGAAAAAATCTAGTAAAGTCTATATAAAAAGGATTTTAAAATAGTTTTTTTATCTTTAAACTTAAACATTATACGACATTAATACCGAGTTAGTCGTTGAATGTGTTTCAATGGCAATTATATTAATTCTCTAATTAATTGTTACGTATACTTTTAATATAATATTCCAGGCATGAATCCGGTGTCAAGTAGCATGTAAACAAAACGTTAGTTAACGCAGCCTGAGATAGCTCAGTGGTAGCGTGCTTGTCTTCTACGCAGAAATTTGGGATATCGATTCGGTTTTTTGTTTGTTTTATTTCGACATTTGGAAAAAAATATTGCACAGCTTTCATACGTTCTGAATAAGATATCATTTTTGGTTAACACGTCTAAATAACTTTGTCACCTTTGAGTGTGAAATTATAATTTTCAGCAGACATTTTGTTATTGTTGATATTGAAAAAACCGATTTAATTGACTTGACTAAAATGAAATTATTCTGTCGACGAATGGGTAAAAATAACTGCTACGTTTATAATTTGGGAGATACTTTACTTTTATGAATATGAATTAAGTTTCCCTTTGGAAATCTATTGTAACTTTAATGAAGTTACAAGTTTCTTTTAAAGAGACTTGCACTATCTACAGATAAACCAAAATTAATTTTTTTAGTTTCATAGAAAATTGAGTTTTTGGGCATTTTTCTCAAAAGGAGTTAGAATACAAGATTTTTTTGATAATAGAGAGATATCGATGGTACCACTTTCGAAATAATTTTTCATATGTGCGTGTACTAGGACTTCTAAAATCGATTTTCATGGTCTGTGTAAGTTTATAGTATTAATTATAGTATCATGGCGTATAATAATAGTGTACAGTTCTTATGAAAATTCATATAACACATAATTTTGATTATTGTATATTTACATTAAGCAATATACTTTATTTATAACTAAGGCCAGAGGCGTACACTCGCAGAACGCGTGTCAAACACATATACACACAATATCACAATAAAATTATCTATCGGACAAAAACATGGAATACAGGGTGTGTAACTTAAAATAACAAGTAATCACGGCATTACGTATAAAATATAAGGCATGACAAAAATCTCTAGGTGCCAATAAATTGTTTCCAAAATATACAGAAATTTTATTTTTCAGCCAATTTTCAATCCAACCACAAGCAGGGTGTTCCCACCATTTTCCCAACACTGTATAACCAGCAGTAAAAGTTCGGATGCAACACATGGGTTATGGTGGCACATATTTGTAGTGAGTAATTTGTTACTAACTAAGACACTCAAATTTGAAACGTTTTAGAAAAGCAAATTTGATTTCAAGAATATTATTATTTTCAAAGATACCATTATTTTTAACTTAAATTTCTGTCATTTCAATTTCGTTTAGGAAGATTTGCTAGAATAACGTACTTTCTGCGTGCAGACTTTTGTTAAATAAGTATTTTTTCTCTTAAAATTTGTGACCATAGCACCTCGGCTGGGTAGGGTTTTTTGGAAATGTCATGGGGAGCCCATAAACATAACCGATGATTTTAAAATTACCTCAAGTATTAGACGTCAACTTATCAACTTGGAGCCTCGGTAGTCCCGGGCTAAGAACGTGTGCCTCTAAACCGAAGGGTACTGGGCACGATTTTCAGGGTAATCCTTCCAGTTTTTCAGTAAGTACTGTAAAATTAAAACCAACTGAGGTTGTGGCATTTGGATCAAGTTGAATCTCTGCACGTTACGCTCTTCGGAGGGGGCGTAGAGCCGTCATTAAATATCCGTACCATCCTTGCAGAAAGCCAGAGGTTCGAAAAAATTTCCAGGATAGTTAGGGGGAACTGCTCCAAGCCGTCGGTGATTGGCCATAGTCGCACAAATATACTGACGTTAAAGTACAATAAAATGTGTCTACTTATATTCATTTGGCTACACTATCACTAGCCATAAGAATATTTTGTTTGAAGGCTTGTTATGATTTTATAGTCTTTAAAAGGATTCTTTGTAAAAATCTAATCTGGTAGAAATTTTTTGCAGTATCTTACACCTCATATGCCTCATTATTTAAAAAAAATAATTTTGCCTAACGACCTCATCCAGTGTACTGTTTCTGACAAAAAGAATTAATTACGGTGATTTATATAAAAGTTTTAGCTTTACAAAGGATCCTTCTAATCATCCTGTCTTTGTGTTATAAATGTGTTGGCACAGACATTTCTGTTAATACATTGTAACAATAGATTTCCAACAAAAGCACATTGTTTAGCTCCATTCCGAGTATCACGAATTTTCTATATGTTCTTTTAGAAATCGATTAGTTGTTCCTGCTATTGTAAAAGTAAAGAAAACTACATGTAAGTGAGCTTAAAGACGCACGACAAGTTGAATAGGTATAGACAAGTAATTGAAGTGGATCCAACGTAAGATCAAATTAATTAATTAAATTAAGTAAAAAACCAAATGCAGATAATCAACTATAAAGGTTACAGGCATGATAAAACTGAAATGTCTGGACGCAGCTAGTGCGCTTTGATAGTGAAGTTTCATAAAAATAGTTTTAATAGCAAATATGCCTTTTTTTAATGAAAGCAGGCATCCAATTTGGTTAACAGTATAACCAGAAACAATGTAGTATTTTTCCTCAAAATAAGTTTGTTGTTTGAAAAGTACAAACTATTTCCGAAAATAAACTATAAATGTTCCCAAAAAACTGCCCCGATTTTCCAGCGAACTTCTTCAAGCTATTTACCCACCTGCCAAGATATAATTATTCACAGAAAGCTTTTCAAGAAAACTTGAAACACAATTCTTTTCATGAAAATCTGCAAACAATTTTTTAAGAAAATCCGAAGACATATATATATATATATATATATATATATATATATATATATATATATATATATATATATATATATATATATATATATATATATATATATATATATATATATATATATATCTTTCCACTTATCACGTATGGGCGTATCTAAGAGAAACATTCAGAACCTTAGTTGCGTTGATTTTGAGGGTTTCTTGGTTTCTTAAGTGTATTTTTCGTATCAAAAAGGAGCTTAAGTTTATTCCATACTACTTAGCCACAAACGGTTAACATACTGGAGACTTTTATACTAGAGTCACCAAATTGTTTTTCACGTATAGGAGTCAACCACAATACGCCTATACGTGAAACTGAACCTAGTAACTGGTAGCTGGTATGAAGGTAATTTAGCTCATGTGTTAAAAGCAGAAATCATAACCATAAAATTTAGTTATCTTGAATAGTTTTACTACAGTGTCTGTGGTGTTTTTTCAACAAGGAATGTGCTTGTGTGTTGAAAAGACTCAAAAATTGTGGTAAATTCTTATGAATTAAAAAAGTAAATTGCCAGTTAATAAAAGCAGGATGTGTCGTGAAAATGCTGTTCAAAAGAAACTGATTCTATTCTGCAGTATTAGAAGTTAAAGGTGACGGTAGTTCCGATTCTGAAGAACTGAACTCACCTTTGGAGTTCCACAAAACAAATCAACATAGTGCTTCAAATTGAATCATAACTTTCATACAGCTGTGATAATTTATTCTCTTCAGAAATACATGCTCACTGAATTTAGGGCCCATGACTTGACCACAAAGAAAATATTTGTATTCCTTTACCCATCAATTTTCGAAACGTTGTATTACTCGAGTTTTATTGAAAAAATGTCAATTTTCTCCAAATCACGCCCTGAAGCGATCTTACCCAAAAACAATTTGAATTTGTCGCGTGCTAACTGGATGCCCAATTTAAACAAGATATCTCAATTCGTTCGAAAGTTATTGCGCCTATTAACAGCCAGACGTATATGCCGATAGACCGACAGACGGACCGACAGACAAAAAAAATTCGTTCAAGAATCAAGTTTTCTATATATTTTGAGTATTATAACGCCGTTTTAGCAAAAGAAAAATTCGAATTTTTTGTCAGCAATATTCCACCCCCACACATTCAACCCTAATTCAATTTTAGGACAGAATACAAGAGTATACAGCTTTCCATCTTAAATATTAAGTAATAACTTCCCTTTACTCTTTTATGCCTTATTGAATGGCCTTTTGCTTTGCTTTAGGTTTTAGTTTAAAATTTTAGACTTAGTCGTATTTATTTTGTGTTTCGTGTATATTTTATAATATATATATATATATATATATATATATATATATATATATATATATATATATATATATATATATATATATATATATATATTATATACACTGACTAACCGGAATTGGGTTTCTAGAGATCCTGGGTTCTAGTTTTCTAGTTTATTTGAAGAAAAAAGTTTAAAATTCAAAAGTCGCGATCTTCTCATTAGTGCTTTTTTTCATACGGCAATTTACTAAAGGTCTACGTGCCAAAGCGTCTGCTATTGATACATTGAATCTACAAGCTATTTTAAAGACGACATGAATTTTCAACTACTTATGCTTCTGGCTTTACAATAATAGACTATTAATAATCCATTATATAACGACAGGGTCATGAACCGAACATTATAACCACTGTCTTATCTAGTTACTCTGTCCAGATTTCAAAGGCTCAGTTACTACGTATAGGGATATAATGTTAAGCCCTTAATATTTTCCGGAATAGATCGTCAGACGGGATGGATATGCTATATATAGCTATACATAGGCTTTTATAATAGAGTTGGCGGGATCAATATTGGCAGATATACATTTCTCAGTTATGCGAGTGTATATCTCAATCAACAGCTATTCAAACATTTATCTAGCTAGTGCATCCGCTGGTTATGAGTCATATGAGTCAACAATAATAACTCACTGACTGTGGACGTTTCAACATCTCATGAATGAAAGATGCTGCTATCATAGTGAAACATGATGTATGCATCAATTATAGCTAAGCTGCAGAACTAACGACTATTATCAGAATTTGTATTGGAAAACCTTTATCGGTCAGTATCAGGATGTTGGAATCGCGAGTATATTGCAAATGCAATTTTAAAGTAGACGTTGGTGTGAATAGTAGAGCAATGGAACATATTTTGTACTTAGAGGATTACATGTATGGCGAATTGCTTAAATAATGTATGTAGCTTAGGCTGTTTGAGGACGCAGAACTGAAAGCTGGAGTTATGTACCTTGACCTTTTCACATAAGACACATTTACACATGTTGTATAAAATATTCTGCTATGTTATAATATCTTTGAAGTCTGCGTTCACAAGGTGATATTTTACCATCAGAATTTCAAGGCAGTGTTAACTAAATTTGTTAAAAAATGAGTTTTTGAGCGAAGTTCCATTTATCTAGCTAAGGAGATACTACTTTAAAACCCTGAAAAAGTTATTTAAATGACTGCAAATTGGGGCCTCCAGAATTTACAATAAACTTTTAGCGAATTTTCGTTATGACTTATTGACCGGAGCCACCCCCGTCCCCCCTTTCAAGGTAGTTTCAACTTCAATTACTTTAAAGGACAACCGATTAGTAAATTAAATTAGGCTGTCAGTTTAACGTTGATGATAAAATTGTGTAACTTTAAACAAAGATTTCGTCGAGGTTTTTCCTGATGTTATTAGTTAATTTTTTTTTAAATTCACTAATGAGGAGATTCCAAATTTTTAATTTTGAAAAAATGTCTTCAAATGAGCGCTATTTGGTACCCCTGGAACCCAAATCCGAGGTCAGTTTCAGACTTTATATGTTTATATATATATATATATATATATATATATATATATATATATATATATATATATATATATATATATATATATATATATATATATATATATATATATATATATGTGTATGTGTGTGTGTGTTTATATATTTATGTGTCACACCGCTAACTCAAAAACTAATGCGCCGATTTTAATAAAATTTGGTGAGTGAATACCTTCCTTTCGCAAGTCGCTTGGATAAGATCGTTAGCTAGGAAAATCGGACTAGTTTTTCTCGGAAAATTTTGCGTTTTCTTTCGGAAAATTTTTATATCTCCGGAAATAACAAAGTTAGGGCAACCATATTGGGTGCGAAGGTTTATATTATTAAAAGAAAACCATGCACCAAAATTTGAATCTCTACGTTAAAACAAAGTTATAAGCTTTTAAGTTTTTATTCTTAAAACGTCAAAAAAGTCGCGGTTCTAAACGTCAGAATTGACATGTTCTAGATAGAGAACTTACCTGAACGGCTATGCAGCGTAAATTTCATAAAATAAGCTAAAAAGGCTTAAGTTTCAGCTACAATCTTCGTTGTTCTTTATTTTATTAAATTATTTGCAGAAAATTAATTTAAAATAGGCCCTTTATGTGATGCTTTGGTAGCAGTTTCAGTTATTTATTTAATTTTAAGGAATCAGATTACGCTTGTTATGTATCGTTTTTTTTCAATTGTGCAATGTGGAAGTTTTTTATGGAGAAGCGGTGTTGGTAAGTAGTTTCTCATTTCTATGGACTTCTGCAAGGTTAGGTTTTTACAGTTTGCATTTTTAGCTCCGTTGTAGCATGCTTACCTTGCACAGAACCTCGAATTGACTTTAGGTCTCTTAACTGTATTGTGGAGTAGAGATCACAGCATTTGTCTGTTGGTTAATGCATAAAGGGGTTCCTATAAGCATGTTTCTAAATTTTGTTTTCAAAAACGAACAATACGCTAATCTGATAATTTACCTATAAATGTTATTAATATAAAAAAAAATTGAAACAACGCTCGTGCCTGGAATAAAATTCTCTTCGTCATTTTAACTTTAAATGAAATTTCCTTCTCCCGTTTCGCACCCGTTCAACACATTGGACACAGAAAATATAGGAATTAACTTTTATAATTAAAGAAAAATTCAATTTGTTTTAGGTAAGCAACGAAAAAATTCACACAACATAGAATAATTTTTAGATTCTGGAACCTACTGTGACGCTATAAGGAAACAACGTTAAATAAAACCAAAACCATTTCAGGTTAAGGGATGGAAAAATGTTTTTACAGTAAAATAAGTTTTCGTATTCCAAAAAACAACAATATTCTTATAAGGCGCAATACAATAGTGCATAATGATAGTCCGAGGCAACAGTACATGTCATATTCAACAGACAAATTATTTTGATAAATGTCAGATCTACTTTCAAAGTGACATGTAAATAAGTATTTTGTATTCTGACATTTGTAATACGAATGTAGACATGCTCTTCTTCTTACAATCATATTTATTTTTTACCATCACAATTTTACTCATAGAGTTGGATACAATTTTAGTGATGAATTTTGAAAAGATTTCATTAAATAAGCGCGAAGTAGGCCCTATAGAACCCATATCCGGGTTAGCTTCAGTTTTTATCTGTTTTTATATATACAGGGTGACGCATTTGTAGGGTAAAGCTTAAAATATCCATTATTATACAAGATATGATAAAAAAATTATATGTTAATTATACGATGTCTAGAGCTGCATCTTATAACATTATTTTTACAATCACAGGTGGCCTATAAGTCGCTGCTGATGCAAATTTTTTTTCCTAATCGAATACGCCTTATAGTATTACAATTTTTGCATTTTTCATTGAAAGATAATGCATGTTTGTAAGAAAATAAATTCTGGACTCAGCAACTGAGTTATGGTAGCGACTTTTCATAAAATGTTTCTTTTGATAGCTTAATTTACTATTAACCTAAGGCCAGGAAACCAGTTTTTTGGGCACATTTTAGGTTTATTTTCGAAAGATTTTTGTATATTGTCAAACAATAAACTTATTTTGATGAAGTATGTAACCAAATTTGATGCAAGCTTTCTTTAACAAAATATATTTCCTATTAAAAACATTTTAATGAAAATTCACTACCATAACGCCCTTGCTGCGTCCATAGATTTTTTTTACTTAAGAGCAGTATTCAAAAGTGGTTGTTGGAGAAATCTCAGTGTGGGAGGCTACTGTATCGATATCAATACTGAAAGATTTTAAAATTAATAGCATTGCTCGAACCATGGGAGATAACCGGTTTATTAAATAGGTATTAACCCCAACTGCCTAGTAACACACGTTTAATGAATGAGAAACCAATTTATATTGTGTGTTTCGTAGGTTTCTAGGTGACGCATCAGCTACTTAGAAAAATTCATATAATATTATCACTGCAAAAACTTATTTTAATTCTACAGCGCGCACGATTAATTTGACGAGCTGTTCGTTCAAATCTGACAGTAAGACGAACCAATCAAATAAGACGACACGTGTGGCGCGAGATTCAACCTTCTCATAATAAAGAGAACGTAGAGATTTAAGATTTATAACGCTGAGCAATTACATTAGCATCTCGTAATTAAATAAGTATTCTAATGGTTATAAATTTTTATTGGTATTATTAAGGCATCTATTCAACAAACTAATAAATTAGAAAAACCTAAAACATTTTATTTCCTATTTGAAGAAGACATAATTGAGATATATTGTGACGAGCATATTTTTTTATTATATTGTTACAAAGCACTTCAATAGATGTAGGTGCGGTGTTTCCACATCTCCAAAACTTCCCCAACATCTGGGAATTCTTGCACGATCTGACAACACCGCCTCACCACCACCCACTCCCCCGGGGGGTGCCTGGGGTGACCCCCCACAGGCGAAGTCTCAACCCTCTAGGACCAAAAATAACGAAGTTACCAACTTGTACCCCGTCGGAACGGATAACTGAGGTCTACGCATTCCGTATATACACCCTTTATACGCAGAGAACCCTTACACCCTGTATACGCAGAGAGATATAGTACGAGAAACACCTCTTGTGTAACATGTGATGACCACATTAGATAACCTGTATATACATCCCCCTGTATACACGCGGAGCCGTTTTGTATTCACAAAACCTTCTAGCAAAAGAAAGTCCTGGAACATTCTGGAATGGAACACTCCAGAAACGAGGTGGAAGGTACGACGGGTATATAAAGGTGGAAGTAAGCCAATCCAGTTCAGTATAATGTTGAAGTGACTCGAAGGAGCAGTAACCAGTGTGAATTGTTAGAGTGTAGCGACTGTAGTTCCAGTATAGTGACTTGTGTGCAGATTAGTGATTGTATGGCTAGATAAACTAAGTGTTTTGTGAGAGAGACATTCTAGAACTTTTATTGTATCCATATTTAGAGAGCAAATAAAGTTGTTTTGTTAAAATTTAAAGTCTCACTTATCCAGAACCGGGCAAAAATGCAACAATATCTAGAATTTTATTACATAATATACCATTCAGCTCCGATTCATCTCATTATATATATATATATATATATATATATATATATATATATATATATATATATATATATATATATACATATATATATATATATATATATATATATATATATATATATATATATATATATATATATATATATATTTATTTATTGTTGAACATACCTATTATTATCCTATTATTGAGCATAAGAAAAATGTAGCAAAAACAATGACATTCCTAAAAAGGTACTTAATTTTAGAGTTTTTTTTA
Organism: Tillus elongatus; assembly: GCA_964006375.1. NCBI lineage: Eukaryota > Metazoa > Arthropoda > Insecta > Coleoptera > Cleridae > Tillus > Tillus elongatus. Next base: position 94,302,328 of record OZ023262.1, read on the forward strand.
GAAAAATTTGTACTTATTGTGCATGTCTAAGAGAGTACTTATTAGCAGTATAAAACATCTTTGCAATTATGGCGATTTATTTTTAAGTAGTTGCTTTTGATTTTTCACGAATGTTTTTTCAGTTTTTAATAAAAAAAATTTGTGTAGTTTATAGAAATTCAGGATAAAGCCCACTGATCCTGCCTTGAGGAATAATTTGCCGCATTAAAAATATTTTTAATTATAAGAATTTTTTGTAAAATGCACATTTTTGTGGTTTTTCGGTTTTCTGCTACGTTTTTTTTTTTGGTCAGGCCAGGGTCAGGCAAGCGACAGGCCAGAGTCAGGTAATATCAGGTCAGGGTCAGTGTTAGGTTAGTGTCAGGTCAGGTCGGGTCAGGTCAGGTCAGGTTAGGTCGGTTACGTCTGCTTGGTGGAGTGTTTAGTGCATAAATATCTCGGATGTTATCGAATTACCCCATCTTCTGTATGCGGATGATGTAAAAATCTTCTCATCCGTTGCTGGTCTCTGCGATTGTTCAGTGCTTGAGAGATGTTTGCGTAGAGTTCAACACTGGTGCTTCATTAACAACCTCCCACTGAATATTAAAAAATGTGTTGTAAAATCTTATACGCTCAACCGCCGTGTAATCGAGTTTCCATACTCCATGGATGGACAGCCTCTTCTAAGACCTGCAACCTTTAAAGACTTGGGTGTCGTCTTTGACTCGAAACTCTTATTCGTGGAGAACTGTGAACAAGCTATTGCTAGGGCATCGAAGACACTCGGATTTCTTATTCGCAATTCCGGTTCGTTTCATAATGCGGACACCTTGAGGCTCCTGTTCTGTGCCTATGTGCGGCCTCATCTGGAATATGCCTGTGTGGTCTGGTCTCCTCTGTATGACGTCCATATAGGGGCTCTTGAGGGTGTCCAACGGAGATTTGTTAAGTTCCTTGCATACAGAGCGGATCGGGTGTATCCCGCTACCGGTACACCACAGGCCGATTTACTGTCGAGGTTCTCATTGGAATCTCTGCAGGCTAGGCGTGTTTACTCTCCTCTCTCCCTGATACATAATTTACTGCACAGTAGGATTGTCTGTCCTGAACTGTTGCGTACCCTGCTTTTTCACACCCCTAGAGTCAACTCCAGAAGACACCACTTCTTTTATCTACCGCCACCTAGGACCAATGTTAGGCTTCACTCACCGATTTACAGATCGTGCTCCATTTATAACAGCGTGCATCAGTCAATAGACATATTGTGTTGTGGTGAGTCTGAGATGAGACACGTTGTATCGCTGCTTGGTAATTAGTAGAACTTTACTATGTTAATTTTCATAGTGCATGATATGTATTGTATTCATACTCTTAATTTGGGATAATTCCCGTTGAGTATTTGTAGTAAATAATAGTAGATAGAAGGTAATTAGTAGAACTTTACTATGTTAATTTTTATAGTGTATGATATGTATTGTATTCATACTCTTAATTTGGGATAATTCCCGTTGAGTATTTGTAGTAAATAAATAAATAAATAAATAAATAAATAAACGACAAGAAAAATATTGAGAGCAGCTTGAGTGTCGAAAAAAAAGATGGAAGCAGCAAATGTGTTATGGTGGTGAATTTTCATAGAAATAATCTGGTCGTATTTTTTTTTAAATTAAATGCCTATAACTTTTTTTTCTTTAACATAAAAACCCGAATGGTTTTTACATAGGGCTCGTCCGCGTATTTGCCGCCCCGATAGCACCTCAGCCTTTGGATTATTATGCATGCCTTTTGTCTTTTCTAGTCCATCCATTTCAAAATCACTGTGCCTTGAACTAGTCTGCACAGCACAATTTGTTGGGTGAAGTTTTATATTGCTCTGTCTTCGGTCTAGGCAGCTGTCCGTAGATCAGTTGTCTTTTGCAGTCCAGAGCTTGACACTCGCACAAGATGTGCTGTACTGATTCCTCCCCCTCGCACAGTGTTTGCATGCCAGGTTCCTTTTCTAGGAAAGTTTCTAATGACTTTAAATTAGCAGTGTGTAAGTGGTATGACAAAAAATGTGTCACAGTTCGCAGTACATGCACAGACATCCACCCTATAGGCTGTATCAAAAGATATCAGAAAGATCAGCACGCCAAAACTTCTGTCTCATGCACCAATATGATAAAATAATTCACTGAATTTATGGGTGGCCTGGATTTGGCAGATACGCTCGTGGCACTGTATCGGAGAGAACTGAGAATACACAGATGGTATTTGTCGATTTTTTCACAGGTACTTGACATGTGCGTTAATAATGCCTAGTTAGTTTATCGCAGAGATTTGGGAGATAGCAAATTCATGCCTTTGAAAGAATTCAGAAATTCTATAGTAATTTTTTTTTCATGACAAAAAAAGAGGACGTCCTTCCACTACAGAGAAAAGACCCCTCAAGAAAATTACCCATCCCACGTAAATACGTAAAAATGATATTCGATATGAACGACTTGATTATTTATCAGATAACTGTGACAAAAGAAGATGCAAGTTCTGTGTAAAATGACAAACTAGAATGATATGCCTGAAATGTAACATAAGGCCGTGTTTAGTTCCAGAGAGAAATTGCTTACATAGTTTTGTAAGAATATGTTTTTTTTCAACAACACACCACGAGGGCTTACAGCCTAAATACTATCGTACCGTGGGTGTCGACAAGGAGGAAAGAGGCAACTTGTTAATTCTGGACTTGTAGGTTTGGAGGTTCCGAGGAGAGAGGAAAACATGCGCCGGCAAGTAATTCCACAATTTCGTAGTCATCGGGACAAAAGAGCGGGCAAAACAAGATGTTCTATGTCTGGTGACCTGGACAGTAAAAGGGTCCTTTTGCTCTGTTCTCCTCGTAGATCTGTTAGGGGCAGTAGGTGGAGGAACCATGGAAGAAAGCTCATCTGAGCACTGCCCGTGCAGATATCTATCAAAGACAGAAGGGTCACAAACGGCACGTCGGTGGGCAAGGGATGGCAGCCTTTGGGTGAGGGTAGGGTCGCCAATGAGACGTAGAGCTCTCTCCTGAATGGAGTCTAGGATAACGAGTGTATAAGCGGCAGCAGCACCTCAGATGTGGGAGCAGTATTCGAGGTTTGGCCTTATTTGTGAAGTATATAAGGTATAGAGATTAGCTGGTGAAAAGTATTTGTGAGCCCGGAAAAAGAAACCTAATTTTTTAGCAGCCGCTTCTGCAATTGATGTAAGATGTTGGTGCCAATTGAGATTTCGATCAACAGAAATGCCAACAAGTGAAAAGGACTCGTAACTTTGAATAACTTGGTTGTTCATTGTAATGGTTCTAGAGCTGATGTATCTTTTATCAGAAAGAAAGCAATACTGAGATTTGGTGGGGTTGAATTGTACAAGATTTCTACTTCCCCAGTCTAATATTTTCTGGAGATCTATGGAGACAAAACCATCCATGTGTCTGCGATCCTCATCTAATTGAGCCAAAGAGACAGGCTTAGAATATTGTATATTTGAGGGGAGGGTGATTGATTGAAGGTCATTGATGTGGAGAAGAAACAAAGTAGGGGCTAAAGTTAAACCTCGATGAATTCCTGCATTAATTGGATATAGTTTAGAGGAATGGCCATCCACAACAACAGAAATGCTCCAGTTTGAGAGGCAGTTTGCTGTCCAGGTACAAAGTTTTGGTGGTAGGCCATAGGCCGGAACTTTATTAAGCAGCGCTGCGTGCCAGACCTGGTCGAATGTTTTGGATATGTCTAGAGCAACAATCTGGGATTTACCATGTAGTTCCATAGACTTGTTCCAAGAATTGGTGATAAAGGAAAGGGAGTAGGCAGTTGATCTGCGCTGGAGGAATCCATACTGCCTGTCGTGGATTAGACTGTGTTTTTCAAGAAACTTTAGTAATTCGGTGTTTAAATACTTTCCATCACTTTAGAGATAACTGAAAGGAGAGAAATAGGCATGTAGTTGCTAGGAAGCGCTTTCGATCCTTTCTTGGGGACGCGTTGTACTCGAGCAGTTTTTCAGTTACTAGGGAATATGCCTCTATTGTAAGATGTCTGAAACAGACAAGTCAAGACAGGAGCAAGTTCTGGTGCGCATCTTTTGAAAACAATTGCTGGGATCTCGTCAAGGCCAGAGGCTTTCCTGGTATTAAGAGAAGAGAGCATCTTTCGTACTTTTTTGGTTTTGAAAATGATATCCGTCATTTTATGCGTGACATTGGGGACTGTTGGTGGTTGAACATTTGGAGGTGAGTTGATAGTAGAATTGCCGGCGAACAACGAGGCAAAAAGTTCAGCTTTGCCCAGGGCGGTAGAAACAATTTCATCCCCTAAAACAAGAGGTGGGAACGTGCTCTTGCAGAAATTATTCCTAAAAGATTTAGCAAGAGTCTAGAAGGGCTTGCTGCCCCTGGAGCTTAAGAGCACTTTGTTTTTGATGTGGTTATTAAACGAGTTTTTTGCCTCAGAAAGAATGCGGACATAGCGGTTTCTTGCGTCGTTAAATGATTGACGGACTTCTTGACTGGGATTGTGTAGAAGCGTTTTTTGAGCTTTCACCTTTTCAAGTCTGGTCTTGTTACAAGATTTAGAGAACCAGGGCATTTGAGTGGCTGAAAAGGTGTACGTGAAAAGGTACGTGGAATAAATAATTCCATACCAGTTTGGATAATTTCGGTGACGTTTTGTGAGATATCAGGGGGGCCAGGGTGAGAGAAGCAGATAGACGCCCATGGAAATGAGAAAAAGTAATTTCGCATTTCGTCCCAGTTCGCGGAGTTTTAGGGCCAAACGCTACGTGGGTGTGATGACTATGTAACCTCGGGTTGCATTGCGCAGGAAGCGGTGACCATGCCATGGTCTGAGCGGCCGAGGGGGCGGTGACATATTTTATAGCATTCCGGATTTGTAGTAAGAAGAAGACCCAAGGGACTTGAGCTGTGTGTTGGGATGCGAGGAAAGTAAGTAGGTTGCTGAACCATATTGGCTAAAGAGTTGCTGACTGCAAAATCCTCCGCTGCTCTCCCTTGTGGATCGGTTTTTGAAGATCCTAACCATTCCTTATTATGGACATTGAAGTCACCAAGAATAGTGACCTCGGAGGAAGGATATTCAGAAATCAGATGGTCGGTTGTTTCAGAAAGATAGTCAAAGAGCTGGACAAAGTTGTTGTCAGAAGGTGACCGGTAAATACAACAGATGAATTTAGTTGCAGCCCTGATAGATAACTTTATCCATAGTATGTCTTTTCTTCCAGCTTCTAATTTGGGGAGTCTGGTGCAGGGTAGATTGCTACGGACGTATGCGCACACGCCTCCATGCAATCTAAAGGAAGTAAGAAGCTAATACCCCGGGAAATTAAGGTGATTAGTGGCTGTTTTGGCGCTAATTTGGGTTTCAGTGAGGAAGATGAGTTGGGGCCTGTACACCCCTCTCCCGGAGATCCGAATGGAGGGGTATTTTACCTCCGGAATGTTTTGCAAAAGGAGGAGCCATAATCATTTTTGCAATGTTTGGTTTATTCGAATTTATCATAATTTTTTATTATATCTTTATATCAGACCCTGCACAACAATGTGTTTTGTTGGATTTTAGTTTCATTTGCCAGTAACACAGAATTTTTTTGCCTAATTTGATTAGTAGCTTCCAGATTTCTTCAGTTAGCCTTGTTTTACTTTTGTCCCATAACTTCGGATTGTATCGATTTGGATACTTTTTAAAAAATGAATTCTCTTCTGCATCATTGTCAAGGTATCCATACACACAGATTTTTTGTGAAAAGAGGAACTGGATTTTTTTCTTATTTATTTTTTTGATAATTGCCGATGCATTAAGCCGCCAAAATATGTATTAATTTTTCTTCTTTGATTTCATTTCCTTGGCAAGAAAAGGGTTAAAATAATTAGGAAAATGTGGACTTTCTGAATTTTAATTAATATACAACTGTTCCAAAAAAACATAGGTTGGCTTCGCACCTGAATTACGAAACATGCTGTATACTTAGATAGATATACTATTTTGTAGGACAGTTTCACTACAACTGGAAAGCTACCATATGGAAGTTGGTTTAACGAATTTGATCTCGACAAATTATCCTACACAATACATTTATTTTCCTCCCTTTAAGATGTCACATCTGTCTGATATGTATCTCTGTTATCGATTAACTTATAAAAGAGGAAACAACATATATATGTGACTAATAAGTCATCTTGTAGGTGGTGATTTATCTGGTGAACTCGGAGAATTCAGACATAATATCTAACGACGTGATAGAACGTATAACACATTTTTCATCTTTCAACAACGTATGTTGCAAGTCTCGCATCATCAAACGTATTACATGTCATATTTCATATTGAACGATAAGCTGTGTTTTGAGACGTACTAACTTTAATATAGAGCGAAATCACGTTGGTAGGTAAGTGTAGATTGTTAGACAATTTTTTTTTTTTTGAATAGAGAGTATCATGTGGTAAAACCAAAACTGACAAACACTTCTATTTAAATTTCTGGCTGGAAACTCTTGTATGGTGGAGAACTTAACCGACTTAAGGTCTGCATTAAAACATCATGACCATTCATCTAGCCACGGCGGGAAAAACAATCAAATTTGATATTCGACATTCGGTTTTTACGGTCCCAACGTTACTACATGCGCTAGATTGAAGGTAAGACTGTTTTATGAAATACATACAGCATTAAGATATATATATATATATATATATATATATATATATATATATATATATATATATATATATATATATATATATATATATATATATATATATATATATATATATATATGTCTCTGTGGATCGAAATCTTATTTGGCACCAACATGTCAGATCAATTGCAGAAGCGGCTGCTAAGAAATTAGGTTTCCTCTTCCGGGCCTGCAAATACTTTTCACCGGCTAATCTCTATACCTTATATACTTCACAAATAAGGCCAAACCTCGAATACTGCTCCCACATCTGGGGTGCCGCTGCCGCTTCTACACTCGCTATCCTGGACTCCATTCAAAAGAGAGCTATACGTCTCATCGGTGACCCTACCCTCACCGAAAGGCTGCCATCCCTTGCCCACCGACGTGCCGTTGGTGACCTCTCTCTCTTTTATAGATATCTGCACGGGCACTGCTCAGAGGAGCTTTCCTCCATAGTTCCCCCACCTGCTGCCCCCAACAGATCTACCAGGGGAACAGAGCGAATGCACCCTTTTACTGTCCAGGTCACCAGACATAGAACATCTTGTTATGCCCGCTCTTTTGTCCCGAGGACTTCCACGTTGTGGAATTCCTTGCCGGCACATGTTTTTCCCTCTCCTCCGAACCTCCAAACCTTCAAGTCCAGAATTAACAAGCTGCCTCTTTCCTCCTTGTCAACACCCACGGTACGATAGTATTTAGGCTGTAAGCCCTCGTGGTGTGTTGTTGAAATTAATATATATATATATATATATATATATATATATATATATATATATATATATATATATATATATATATATATATATACACTATTTTATTTGGAATTCTTAATGTTAAAAAATATTGAAATAAATCGAATCAGAATTCTAAGAAATAAGGTTTAGTAAACTATTTAAAAAACGTCTTCTCTATCGTCATATCCCTTCGAAATTTTGAAATTGGATGGTGAGTAATGTGATACACCTTTTTAAAGCTAATTCAATTCTCTATTTAGCAACACCAATTTTTGTTGGTGGAATATGTCTTGCCAAAGACGGGTTAAAGAAGGGGAATTTAAAAACAAAAGTCGATAAGCATGCAAAGGGCTAAGTACTCAAATCAAAATAAATAAAAATAAACACCTTAATGCATGATAATATCAAACATGTCATATAAAATTAGTATTTGAAATCAAAGTGTGCAACTTACATAAAAAAAAACGTTTATTTTCCAAAGATTATACAATCAAAATTAAAATATTATGTTTAATAAAGCAGTGGATGAGATCACTGAAGCCAATTAAAATTAAAAGATTAGCATTCCGTGGCTGAATCACACCCCATCTTGATAGGTACGTTAAACGCAGCAAACAAATTGTCAGAGTGATAAACTTTGGCACTATAACAATTAAATTCAATTAATTTAGGAAGCAAATAGGATAAATTGTGTGGAAAAATACGAACCCGACATAATTAGAATGATATGAAGGTCTGGCAATCAGAAATTATTGACATATTATAGATTACCTGTTATTTTGAGATGTGGTCCAGTACAATTATAACATAATAAGGAAAACTCCTTTCCACAGCAATTTTCATGATCAAAATTGACAAAAACCATAAATAGTAACTATATATATTGTGGTCCATATCAGTGTGACGTCCATATAATTTCCAAATTGATAGTGCATGTCATTTCAAAATTTACACAATATGGCATTTCGGAATTTCCACAAAATTTGATAATACCTGTAAATTCAAAACAGGTTTATTAATTTGAAAGCATTTGGTTGGTTAGATCATTATGAATCTCTAGAGTAACATAGTAGTAATGAAAATAAGGGAAAATGAAAGAAAAATGCAACTTTTAACAATTGTCGAACATCATGCTACGAGAGGACGGCTTAGGTCTAATGTTTGATATAATACTGTATTAAATTGTATTTTTGATGACTGTATATATTTGTAATTATAGGTAAGTAGATTATCATAAAAATTTTTAGACTGGAAATTGAAATAACACATAAATGAATTACAAATTTCATGTTTAGATTATAAGATTATCATAGAACCAAATCACATGTAAAATAGCTCTATGTATTCAGGAAATTGCCTAGAATAAGTTTTTCATTATATAATTTGTGTATTATAAAAAGTAGCCGTCAGTAATTTTCATATTTATGACAGTTGTCAATTTTGAAAAATGGCAAGTTTGCCATAAAAATTTAGAACATACGGTATAATGAAACCACATGTATAGGGTATTAAAATACGCAGTTTTAAACAAGCTTTCTTTTAAAGTATAGCATGTTTGGCTGGCTGTAATATTTAAAAAAATCCTAAATAGGCAGGTCTATAATTAAAATTGCGTAACGACGCTAATTCATTTTTTTTTCTGTTTTCACATAAAAGAACTGTCGATTTATTTTATCGCGGCAGTCGAACTTAAGTAGCCTAAGAGAGCACATCAGGATTTTAATTGTTTTCCGGCATTTATCCTTAACAATTTTAGGTTATATTGTGATATAAAAAGAATTAAATAAGTTTGACAGTGTCAACTGACTTGTTTATTTCTGCGATCTAATTATTATTAATAACTATATTGGAGCAAATATTATTCAATCAATTAATAGAAACTGGAGAATATATGGTAAATAAAAATAATTTTTGTTGGAATTTTATTAGTAAATATTAAATTAAAAAAAAAACTGTCAACTGCGATTACACTAGACAGGGGATTTTTTTAAATCTTCATCTGAAACAAAGAATCCTTAAAAACGAAATTAGAGACAAACTTCATACATAATCCAAATGTATAGTGGACAGAATAACTTTTAAAATACATGGTGGCAAATAACTCAGGTGACATTTAAAGGTTGGTGAATGGAACTTATGTAGCTCAATAGCTATAAGCAATTAACAGAAAAAAATTAATAAATAAATAAAAATGACTGTACCTACATAAAAATCATGAGTACGCTTTCAAGGGAAGTTTGATTATTGTTAAGAATTTGTAAGATTATTAAGAATTTTATAGTTAAGCAATATTTCCTTTCCTAATTTTTAAAAAACTGTTCTATTTCTTTGTTATTTAAATTGTTTGTTAATAAATTATCCATTTGTGTTTGAAATCCATTTCATTATTAAGAAAAAAAAATCCCTGAATCTCGTAATAAAGCTCATACAAATTTTTATTAACAAAGTGGTGCATTTTTCGACTCATGAACCCAAGCTCTGAGATTTATTAATAATTTATTAATATAAAAAGATTAAAACAAAAAACAATATATTTATACAGTTCTATAAAGAGTCTCATGCGAAACTAACAAAAGAAAATAAGGCTTCCAAGGGCAAGTGAATATAACAGGTAAATATAATAAATATATATATTATTATAATACATATCAGACCATTCTAACATCGCATAAAATAGTAAGAATATCATAAAAATTCCCACACAAAGAGAAAATTTTAATCGAATGACACCAAAAACCTTGGGATAATAAAAACTATAATATATATATATATATATATATATATATATATATATATATATATATATATATATATATATATATATATATGCAAAATGTTTCGTTTACGCAACATTGCGTAATAATGGGTTTAAGGCATCAAGACTTTAAAGTTTGTGCACCAACAAAGAAATATGTGTTTTTAGCAACATTAATCTAAAAAGACTTCCTTAAATTGTAGCCTATTCCAAAAGGTAATATATCTAAAGATTTCATTTGATAATTCTTAGTCTGACTATCAACAACCATTAGACACGTCTCGTTCAATTTATAGCATGCTCCGCACAAAGACTTAATTCTGAGAGAAGAAACTTAAACGTTCTTTGTAAAAGCAGCTTTAAAGTTTAAAGAGCTTAACAGGTTTATACAGAAGCCGATTCCATGTGTTATAATTACGCTCCAACAATGCGTCATTTAATTATTAAATAATTAATTTTAGTTTCCTTTGAACTTTGCATTCTACAGGAGAAGGATTCTAAAGAGATAATACCAATTCTGTATGTGAAAAATACAAACGTTTGTTTGCGCCTGCCTCAGAGCTTTACACAAAGCTTGGATTTAATAGTGTTTACGATCGTAATAAGTAACTAATTATCGCCTTAAGCAATTCATGTGTTTTAGTATTTATTTTGAGGATTGGCTGCTTTTGAAGCGAGCATACGCAACATTATGTTAAAAGCATCCCTCTAAAATGTTTTATTTACGAACCAGAAAGATGTTTTGTTTAATTACAGATGTATGTCAGCACAATATTTACAAGGCAAGCTTCAATTTTTTTCAGCAGCTACCCTGCCGCCAGCCAATGTACAAATACAAGGATTTTTTGAAAACAATAAATTACACAAAAATCTTTTGAACATACCAGGTGTTTTTCAAAAGTGGCTCACCCTAATAACTTTTTTTATATATAAAAAAAGGCTAGACGCAGCAAGTGCATTATGGAAGTGAATTTTCATATAAATATTTTTAATAACAAATATGTCTCTTTAATGCACTTTTAAATTAAGTTCGATAGGCTTGGACCGTTAACAAACGTAGGTGTGTCTAGTTTTAAGCGGTACTGTACCTGTTTGAAACGTACAATATGAGAAATACAGAAATACGTTTTAAAGTGCTATTTACTAAACTAACAAAAAAAACTAACGTGCGAAATCATCGATAATAAAAATGATGGATCTAGTAACTTACCTATCAGTATCGTTTTCATTTCGTGAGCAGGTTTTGCTACTTGCAAAGAACATTGTCGCATGCTAAACTTTAACGCTTTTAAAAGCAAATATTGTGCCGATATTATAAAAGAAATGGGCCAGGTCTGACAATCTATAAAATTGCTAGTTGATTGTACACATGTCTCCTCCATCTATAACATTTTGTGTTAACTAGAGCTATCGTGACGATATACTACCTGGTTCCGCACCGAGATGACGTCTCTGTCGCACAACGGTCTACGTTCTGACATGTTGCAATAATACTTGTTACTTACATTGTTTAGATTTGTATCCACTATATATTTAAATAGCATGGCAGTACAGGTAACGTCATCTGTCTTTGTCCAACATTGTAAATATTTCATTACAGAATTTGAAGTGGTGTCGATGATTATTTTAATTTTAATTTCGAATAGCTTTATTTTTCTTTGGTCAAAAGACTTGAAAATCGCTACACAAATTTTCGGAAAGTCTCATCATCAATACCTTTCTATTAGTCTCTTAATGAAAATTCACTAAAGGCGGTATGTTGTCTGATCAGAATTGAGAAAGCTTTAAAATGAGGTGTTACTCAACACATTGTGCAATTTAAAATTTTAAGGGTACTTTACGCCCCTGCCTAAAACTTAAACCATCATGTGCCCACTTTGAAAACAAATTCGACCCATCAATTTCCTTTTAGTGAATTTTCTTAAAAAAAATTCACTAATGAGGAGATCCCGACTTTTGAATTTTGAAAAAATTTCTTCAAATGAGCGCTAATTAGGCCCCCCAGAAAACATATCCGGGGTCAGTTTCAATTTTTATATGTTTATATATATATATATATATATATATATATATATATATATATATATATATATATATATATATATATATATATATATATATATATATATATATATATGTATCACACCGATAACTCAAAAAATATTAGGCCGATTTTAATTAAACTTGGTGAGAAACTTCCTTTTGCAAATGGCGTGGATAAGTTTGTTAGCCAGGAAAATATGCCCAGGTTTTCCTGGAAAATTTTGTGTTTTCTTTCTAAAAAAATTAATATCTCCGGAATTAACAAAGTAAGGGCAACCAAATTTGGTACGCAGGTTTACATCCTTATAGGTAAGTTACGTACTAAAATTTAGCTATGTACGTTAAAAGACAAAAAAGTTATAGGCATTTAAAGAAAAATAAATTATGGTTTTCCTCAAAACGTCAAAGTGGCGATTTAAAATGTCAAAATTGGCAACATTTAGGCAAATAACTTGAATATAATACGGGCTATAGAAATAAAATGTCTCAACAAGGATGTTTTACAAACCCTAAAGTCTTAGTTGCAACCGCCATTGTCCTTCATTTTACTCAAATATTTGCAGAAAATTCATTTCAAATAGACCCTTTCTCTGATGCTTGGAAGTAGTCTTAGCTATAGAGTTTATCGTTTAATGGTAAATAATTTTTGTCGAATTTTCGTAAAAAATCAATAAAGCTCAATATATCCGTTATTATATAAGATATGAAAAAAAATTGTATATATTAGTTATAGGGTGTCTTGAGCTACATCTTAAAATATTATTTATACAATCACAGGGTGGCCCATAAGTCGTTGGTGATACAAATTTCCTTTTTTTGAAATCAAACACGCCTTATGTTATTGCATTTTTGCATTTTCCATCGAAATATAATGCATGTTTGTAAGAAAGGAAATTCTGGATGCAGCAAGTGCGTTATGGTAGCGAATTTTGATCAAATGTTTCATATTTGAACAGCTCAATTTGCTATTAACCTATAAGGTTGACCAAGAAACGTGTTTTTTCGGGAACACTTTAAGTTTACTTTTGGAAATTTTTGTACATTTTCACACAATAAAGTTATTTTGATGAAACATGGCACATTGTTTTTACTATATAGGTTATACTGGTAACCAAATTTGATGCCTGCTTTCTTAAAAAAACACATATTTGTTATTAAAAACATTTTTATGAAAATTCACTACCATAACGCACTTGCTGCGTCCACATTTTTTTTTATGTCAATATTCTCCAGGTTTGAAGATTTAAATGGCATTTAAATTTATATATATATATATATATATATATATATATATATATATATATATATATATATATATATATATATATATATATATATATATACATACAGGGTGGGGCACCACATACGCGTCGGTCTATCTAATGAACCCTGTTCGAATTTACAAAATCCGTTTTTTTCTAGCATATGCAGGGTCTTCAGGGGCATCTTCTGAAAATACTCTCGATGATACAGTGTGTTCACAAAAAATATACATATCAAAGTTATGTTTTTTTATATGGAACACTTAGTATATTATTCGGTTTTCGTCATCTAGAGATAAAATAAAGGTAAGTGTCAATAGGATTTCCTATACCTAAAACCTACCGTTTTTGAGAACTACAGCAATTTTTGAAAATGGAAGCCTCAACGCAAAAAAAAAATTTTCTTGCCCTCGGCAACGTAGAAAAAAATCTAATTTATATAAGTATTTAGTGGAAAGATTGTTGCATGTAACAGAAAAAAGAATTTAATGTAAAGTTATACAGGATGGTCAGTAACCTCCTAGTGATATTTGACGCATGATATTGCAAATAAATCTCTTATTTTAAAAAGCACACCCTGTATATAATGGCTTATTCTTCTACAGAATTTTATTACCTTTTAACTGATACTACGGTTCCCTATACCTAACTTAAGCAGTTTTCGAGGTATTTAGAACTGTTTGTTTTCCATAATAAATGTCAATATCTACTTGGGAAGCGAGGGGGCTCTGGCAGGGGTATACGGTTGTTATCAATTTATTTGACATTTGTCAAGTATTTAAACTCTTTTATGTCGTGTCAAGTGTTTGGGTGTTTTTAATAAAATTGTTCAAGAGTAGTATAAAAATGAAAACGTATCCTGTACAGGAAAGAATGGATATGATTCTTGTTATTGGGGAATGCCAAGAAAATTGTTTACTGGCTGCGAGGGTTTATGCTCAAAAATATCCATCTCGACATCATCCAGGCAAGAGAGTGTTACAGAGACTGTTGCAGTTGTTTTGTAGAACAGGAAGTGTCGCGTATGAAAAAGTCAACAGACAAAAGCATTTCACTGAAAATGGCGAAATCGAGTTTGAGGTAATTGGCGCTGTTATCGAAAATCCCCATACAAGTCAGCGTAACATAAGCAAGGAAGTAGGCATTAGCAGACGATGTGTTGGGAGAATATTCAAAAGGGAAAAATTTCATCCATACCATGTTCAGTTACATCAGGAACTGCTTGATATTGATTTAATTCGACGAACTGATTTTTGCTTGTGTGCCCTTGACAAAGTTGGTGAGAATGAAAATTTCTTTGATATCGTGCTATTTTCAGACGAGAGTGCATTTCATAGCACGTACCTAGTAAAAATCCACATCACGTCCATACAGTTGATCATCAGCACAGATGGAGTATTAATGTTTGGGCCGGAATTATAGGAGGACACATAATAGGGCCTTACTTTTTTAATGGGAACCTGAACGGTCAAATTTTCCTAATATTTTTAGAAGATGATTTGCCAGATCTCTTAGAATATATCCCAAGAGATATTAAACGGCGGATGTGGTTCCAATTAGATGGTGCTCCCGCCCCTTTTGAAACCAGTGTACGATAACATTTAAATAGAAGTTACCCCAATAAATGGATAGGACGAGGAAGCCCACACAACTGGCCTGCGCGATCCCCGGACTTAACGTGTTTGAATTTCTTTTTGTGGGGGTACATAAAACGTATTGTTTACAAAGTACTTCCGACTAACCGATAACATATGAAACTAAGAATACTAAGTGCGTTCCACACAGTAACTTCTAAAATGTTATTGAAAGCCCAGAAATCATTAGAGAAAAGAATACGTTTATGCATTGAACAACACGGCCGTCAATTTGAACATTTACTATAGTGTGTTAAATTGTCCTTTTTTGTTTGATGTTCATGTTATTAAAATTTGACATTTGTATAACCAAACTTATATTTTTTCAACTGTTGCAATACAATGTTCTTGATAAATGTTTTTCCGCGTTGATCTACGAATCTACTTAGCCTACAATATAAACGCTCACTATAATCAAGGCTCACTTGATGATGAAAGGTGACATTTATTATGGAAAACAAACAATTCTAAATATTTGGAAAACTGCTTGAGTTAGGTATAAATATTTGGAAAACTGCTTGAGTTAGGTATAGGGAACCCTAGTATCAATTAAAAGGTAATAAAATTTTGTAGAAGAATAAGCCATTATATACAGGGTGTGCTATTTAAGATAAGGGACTTATTTGCAATATTATGTGTCAAATATCACTAGTAGGTTACTGACCATCCTGTATAACTTTACATTGAATTCCTTTTTCTGTTACATGCAATAATCTTTCTACTAAATACTAATATAAGTTAATTTTTTCTACGTTGCCGAGGGTAAGAAAAAACATTTTTGCGTTGAGGCTTCCATTTTCAAAAGTTGCTGTATTTCTCAAAAACGGTAGGTTTTAGATATAGGGAATCCTATTGTAACTTACCTTTATTTTTTTCTCTAGATGACGAAAACCGAATAATATACTGGGTGTTTGATTTAAAAAACATAACTTTGATATGTATTTTTTTTGTGAACACCCTGTATCATCGAAAGTATTTTCAAAAGATGCCTCTGAAGACCTTGCATATGCTAGAAAAAAACGGAATTTATAAACTTGAACAGGGTCCATTAGAGAGACCGACGCGTATGTAGTGCCCCAGCCAACAAATATATATATATATATATATATATATATATATATATATATATATATATATATATATATATATATATATATATATATATAATAGCCTTGTAAGTTATTTTGTAAAAAGAGGTATATTGTTCAATAAATTATTATAAATTATTATTATTATATATATATATATATATATATATATATATATATATATATATATATATATATATATATATATATATATATATATATATATATATATATATATATATATATATAAATGAATAAATGTGTTGCTAAAATCACAAATCAAGATTTTTCTAACAAAACGGTGTAGAATTGAATGTCAAATATAGTTCACTATGTATATATAAAATGTAGCCAGAAAAAGGTCAGGTCGATGTGTCAAAATACTCTAGGGGATTTGTTGGTGGTCACGAAATCGAATACCAATAATTATATTTCACCTGTCGGTTAATCACACCGTACTAAACATACCGAGCATATTTGGGTTAATACAATTTAATTAGCAAAACATATTTATTGGACCATTAACCAGTGATTGTAATTTAAATAACAAATCGTTCGTTAGTTACCAGTCCGATGAGGTAATAAAATACGAGAGAAGACAAATCGCTCTAAATTTTGAAACTGACCAAAGGTACAAGCATATAGGAATAGAGAATCTACCAACAAATAAATTGGGTCAGAGTAAGCTAAACATGTTGTGGTCATCAGATTTATTGCAAGTCCGCAGTTGAGCTGAAACCGAACCGAAAGATTAATCTCGTGGTGAATTTGCAATCATTATTTGGGAGAAACAATACGTGCAATAACATACCTTAATAAACAACCGATCTCATAACGCCAGGATTAATGGAAAT
Organism: Tillus elongatus; assembly: GCA_964006375.1. Lineage (NCBI taxonomy): Eukaryota > Metazoa > Arthropoda > Insecta > Coleoptera > Cleridae > Tillus > Tillus elongatus. The sequence goes on from OZ023262.1 coordinate 94,319,397, forward strand.
GAGAAAAACCTACAAAAATAACTGAAATTGTTTTGTTTGTTATTATGCAATTCTGCAATTTCTACTTGCCAGTAGAGCAATGCCGAGGGCCTTATAAAACAAGAGGAGCGCTTAGACGTAAAAAGTTTGTTATGGTAATGGATTTTCTTGGAAATGATTTACACTTCTTATATATATATATATATATATATATATATATATATATATATATATATATATATATATACGAGGGAGGGTCAATAACTCCTTGAATTTTTGAATTTCCCGCCTCTTCACAGGAAGAGCAACACTGCTACTGTCAATAAGCATATGTCAGTTGACTCGTGTCAAATTTTAAACAAGCTGCGTCATTTTGTTTGCGTTAAATAGCCATTGAGAGCAGACAACGTCTTTAATTATAACGAAAATGGGAAAACGTGAATTTCCTGTGCTCATCAATCATTATTTTTTGTCGAAAAACACATCAACCAAGCCAAGGCTAAGGTTGATAAATACTGTGGGGACTCTTCACTATCAACTTTCATGGTAAAAAAGTAGTTTACTGAATTTTGTTGCGGCCGTACAAGCACAAATGACGCCGAACGTTCTGGACGCTCATTTGAGGTCGCTACACCTGAAACAATTCAAAAAATTCACGATATGGTGTTGGCCGATCGGAGATTGAAAGTGCGGGAGATTGTGGAAACCGTAGGCATATAACATAGCTCAGTGGTTTCGATTTTACATGATCACTTGGGTATGAGAAAGCTATCCGCATGATGGGTGCACCGTTTGCTCACAATCGACCACAAACCCCACCGTGTGACAACTTCGAAGGTGTATTTGGCGTTGTTTAACCGCAATATAAACGAGTTTCCGTGATAATAGGCTTCGAAGAAGGCCAAGGTGGGTTTGTCAGCCAAAAAAAGCCATGGCCACCGTTTTTTGGGATGCACTAGTTATAATCCACATTAATTACCTTTAAAAGGGAAGAAAAATCCATGGCGAATATTATACCAACTTTATTGGACCGATTCGATGTCGCTTTGAAGGAAAAACGACCGCATTTGGCCAAGAAAAAGTTCTTTGTCACCAAAGCAAAGCAATGGTGCACACATTTGTAGTCTCCATGGCGAAATTGTATAAATTGGGCTAAGAACTGCCCCTCATCCACCATATTCTCCGGATTTAGCCTTGAGTAACTATTTCTTGTTTCCAAACTTAAAGAAATAACTCGGCGGAAAGAGATTTGACTCCAATGATGAAATCATCTCACAAACAAGTACCTATTTTGAGGACCTCGACAAATTACAAATATTATTTTTTGGAATGGATAAAACAATTGGTGAAACGTTGAACGATATGTATAGAGCTCAAAGGAGATTATGTTGAGAAATAAAATAATTTTTTGTCAAAAAACTTGTGTTATATATAAGAAATTAGGTTTCCTCTTCCGGTGTCGCAAATACTTTTCACCAGCTAATCGCATTACCTTACATACTTCACAAATAAGGCCAAACCTCGAATACTTCTCCCAGATCTGGGGTGCTGCTGCCGCTTCTACACTCGCTATCCTGGACTTCATTCAGAAGAGAGATATATGTCTCATTGGTGACCCTACCCTCAACCAAAGACTGCCATCTCTAACCCACCGACGTGCCGTTGGTGACCTCTCTCTCTCTCTTTTATAGATATCTGCAAGGGCAGTGCTCAGAGGAGCTTTCTTCCATAGTTCCTCCACCTGCTGCCCCCAACAGATCTACCAGGGGAACAGAGCGAATGCACCCTTTTACTGTCCAGGTCACCAGACATAGAACATCTTGTTATGTCCCGAGGACTTACAAGTTGTGGAATTCCTTGCCCGCGCAGGTTTTCCCTTCTTCTCCGAACCTCCAAACCTTCAAGTCCAGAATTAACAAGTTGCCTCTTTCCTCCTGGTCGACACCCACGGGACGATAGTAGTTAGGCTGTAAGCCCTCGTGGTGTGTTGTTAAAATAAAAAAATATATACGATTAGTCTCTCGTCATCAATCAGGTAGTGTACTATAGTGTTTATTCACACAATTCTCAGCTACAGAAGAAACATACTTACCACACTTTTCAGCCGCCTGTTGTTCTTCGCTGTAGTACCGACAACAAAGTTAACTGGCGCCTTTTATATTTTGGAAAAATGTATTTAATTGAACGCGAGCTAGTGTGACTAGATCGTTATACTGCAATGGCAAGAATCTAGAATGTATCGTTATTTTGGATCACTGTACACAAACATTGCTCTCTCAAAAGCACGAGATTTATAATACCTAGTAAGCATTATTATTTGATTTTTATCTAAACGATAAAATTCAAGAACTTGAATCGATATCGGTTTAATACAGAGCATCATTCGTTTAGTAGCTGTGTCGATCTTGTAAACATAACGTTTGAAATGCAGCCTGTCTCACGACTGACGAGAAAACCATTACTCATAAATTCCCAGAGGGAGGGATGCCGCCTGTCACTTGTTAGAAACCAATCCTTTTTGACAGATTGAACCCGTAACATATTTTCCTGAGCTGCAATATCAAGAAAAGCAGATTTCGTGTAGCAGCCACCAGTCAGATGGGATACAGACGATGTGACAATGCACTATATGTAAGTGTATTTACTAATTCACACAGCACATTCTCAGCCATGTCGACCTGTGGGAAAACACTTACCCTGAACGTCCTGATACTTATCGTTTGTAAGATAGACTACAAACGGTTAATTAAAAGTAGGTACTACTTTTCTTACAACAATGTAAACCAGCATTTTAATTATGACATTATACAGGGCAGCAATCCGTTTCAGCGAAATACAAGATGCAAGTTCTAACGCAGCAAGGACTTACTTTAACAACTGAGTTTTTTAGTAAGGCTGGATTCATTCTCACCATAATTAGGAACCCATTGATTGTTGTTGCCCTTACTTGGTGAAACTTGTCCATACTACATACAGACTGGCTTCACTGTTGGTTTTCGTTTTTGTTGGTGAAAGACGTAGCCAGCGCGTAAGCTAACTGGAGCAAGTGGCCCTTATGAATTCTGGATGTTCTAGGATGTTCTACAACGTTTCTGTGACTAGTTTCGCTGCTTGACAGCATTCTCAGACAGACAAAAATTGAATTAGTACGAAATCATGACAACTACAAATAAATATATGTTATGATATGATGTTTCGATCAAAAAAATTTATCAAATTGAAAATAAAGTGAAACACAGCCTACCATTCTATGATACATCGTCCATTTTCAACACCTATATCACAAAACAATTTTGAAAAAGAAATTTTAATAATTAGGCAAACAGCATTTAATAATGGATACTCTGTTAAAATAATAGGTAAAATGATCGAGAGAAAAGATTACAAATTAGCGATTAATTTAATTTATCCAAATATTAGAGACAAAGAAGACAACAGATACGTTTCGACAACTTATTTTGGAACCTTTTCAGAAAACACTTCAAAAATTTTAAATACCTGTACAAATACAAAGGTAGCTTTTAAATCTTACAACACAACGCGTGATTTACTATTTAACGCGAAAGAAAAATCATGTTTCCTGACAAAAGCTGGAGTTTATAAATTAGCTTGTAGACATTTTAACGCAATCTACATAGGTCAAACTTCTAGAAATTTTAACACCCGATACAAAGAACATATTTCTGCATTTATAAATAACGACGCTGACAAAGCTACATTTGCAAAACATATTATTGATACCGAACATAGACCTACAGTAAATAACCGCATAGAATCACTACATTTTTATAATTACAAACGTAAACTAGACTTTTTTGAAGCTTTAGAAGTCAAAAAGCACACACGACAATAGCTACCTTGTTTTAAACGAGCAAACGGATTTAAGGAATTCCCCTTTATTTGATATTCTTCTTTCGAATTAAATAAGTCAAAGAAAATAAATTTAACTATTCTTTCAAAAAAGTTGTAATAAGATAATGAGTTGATGTATGTCAATAATTTCGTTGTATAGAGACTGCTTTTATACTGTTATTGTTTAGTTATTTTATTGTTGTAATTGTTATCATAGTTATTATAGGCTAGTTCTATTTTTATGTTAAATATTGACATACATCACGTAGACATTTTCAAAGCCTCAACTGTGTTTCATTTTATTTTCAATTTGATAATTTTTTTTGATCGAAACATCATATCATAACATAGAAACATATCTTTATTTGTAGTTGTCATGAATTCGTACTAATTCAATTTTTATCTGTCTGAGAATGCTGTCAAGCAGCGAAACTAGTCACAGGAACGTTGCAGAACATCCTAGAACACACAGAATTCATAAGGGCCACTTGCTCCAGTTATCTTACGCGCTGGCTACGTCCTTCACATACAAAAAAGAAAAACAACAGTGAAGCCAGAGAAATATTCTCCAACTCTGTATGTAATAATTAGGAACGCATACCTGTTTCGCTTTCTTTGGAGCTTGTCAGTGGGCTAACTAATTACAGCGAAAATACAGCTAAAGTAATTCGGCTAAGGTAGCCAGCCTCCTAGAGTATTGTGAGACGTACGACTGGGTCGCCATCTCGTTGCGGAACCATGTAATATGTTGTCACGGCAGCTGTATTAAACACAAAACATTATAAATAATAGAGACTGTGTACAAGCTCCAAATTTTGTGAAACAAATTATTTCAAATTTACAACAGACTTTTATTACACCATTTCTAGCTACATGTAAATTATCATTCCAGCTACTCTAATACTGCTACTGCTACTCGAATGTAACGTTTTCAAAAATATTTTTGTTGATTTTTTGGGGAAAAAATTCTCGTTACAGTTGATTTACAAAATTGACGGCGGTCTTAACAGGTTCCAATCAGTTACGTATGTTTTGAATTATCGCTCGGATACTTACATACATATGTATATATATATATATATATATATATATATATATATATATATATATATATATAGATATATATATATATATATATATATATATATATATATATATATATATATATATATATATATATATATATATTCAGAAAGATTTCCGCGGTCTTTAATGTGAGACATACTTTGTTCTCAGGTTAAACCGCGTCCAGAATCTATGGAAACTCGACGTTTCGGCTCCTGTTTTGGAGCCATTTTCAAGAGATAAAGGAAATATATAAGGACACTCTAAGGCCTCAATCTGCCTACTCCTTAGAGTGGTGGACAAAGGTGGGTAAAGGAAATATGTAAGGACACTCTAAGGCCTCAATCTGCCTACTCCTTAGAGTAGTGGACAAAGGTGGGTAAAGGAAATATGTAAGGACACCCTAAGGCCTTAATCTGCCTACTCCTTAGAGTGATGGACAAAGGTGGGTAAAGGAAATATGTAAAGACATTTTAGGGCCTCAATCTGCCTACTCCTTAGAGTGGTGGACAAAGGTAGGTAAAGGAAATATGTAAGGACACTCTAAGGTCTCAATCTGCCTACTCGTTAGAGCGGTGGACAAAGATGGGTTGGGTTGTTGTAGCTCGATTACGGGACCTCAATCTGCCTACTCCCCAAATCTCGCCGGAGATCGTCTGTGAGGTCTCAGTGTGTTCAACCCTAGGCCTCAGAGAGATCTGGCAGTTAGTTGCAAGTCTTGTCTTATATATGTCGTTCCGTCTACCTGCTTCGTTATCAGTGAAAGTAGTGGGGTCACCGTCAATTGAGTGGGAGGATTTGGTCACGGTATAAAATTGTCTGTGGAATTTATTTTCTTTTTGTGTGTTTGTAAAGAAGATATAATAGGTTTCCAAGTGTACGGAAGGCGAAGACCATCATCTCTCTTATTTAAACAATCGGGACGTTTTTCAATCTCGATTGCTTCGCGGATAATTCTCGTTTTGAAATTGTAAGCCGGTGCTATTGTTTTGGCATTATCGAAGTCTATTTTGTGCGCTGTATGAATATGATGCATGGCCAGCGCCGATGAGGGGTCGGATTATTTAACTGCGAGGGTGTGTTCATATATTCTATTGTGGCTGCGTCTATTTGTTTGTCCTACGTAAGTTCGGGAACAGTCGGAACAAGGAATTTCGTAAACTCCGTGGGATTCGTTGGGAATAGAGATTTGGGGAGTAGGCAGATTGAGGCCCCGTAATCGAGCTACAACAACCCAACCCACCTTTGTCCACCGCTCTAAGGAGTAGGCAGATTGAGGTCTTAGAGTGTCCTTACATATTTCCTTTACCTACCATTGTCCACCACTCTAAGGAGTAGGTAGATTGAGGCCTTAGAGTGTCCTTACATATTTCCTTTACCCACATTTGTCCGCCACTTTAAGGAGTAGGCAGATTGAGGCCTTAGAGTATCCTTACATATTTCCTTTACCCACCCTTGTCCATCACTCTAAGGAGTAGGCAGATTGAGGCCTTAGAGTGTCCTTACATATATATATATATATATATATATATATATATATATATATATATATATATATATATATATATATATATATATATATATATATATATATATATATATATATATATATATATATATGTTCCGGCAAGTTGAGAGGATCACATAATTATCTTCAAAACCGCTTTACCTAGAAATGTCAAATTTGGTATCCGTGGATATACCAGTGTTTCGCATAACCGGAAATTAGTTTCATGCATACAGAGTGATCAGTTTCCCTGTGCCACACAAAACTTTTTTTTTAATGGGAAACTTTATATTTAATTTTATTTTTTAGTAAAGCAATTCATGGTGAGTAAAATGATGTGCCACAATAGTGGCCTGGGATCAACGGTTTAGAAATTATTCAATTATTTTTCCAAAACTTTATTCCGATTCAACACGACAGTGCTGCCATGTCGCAAAACCTGTCAAGATCTGGTATTACCATGACTCTTGACTCAATGTAGCATAATAAAATATGGTTATATAGCTTGCAGAAATATTCACTAATAGAGGGTGTTACATTTTGCAAAGCTCAATTTTTCTCGACATTTTTAAATGGAACAACCTGTATATCACTACGGCATCAGATAGCGGGTTTAGTAAGATTTCTCCCAATACCATATTTGCTAGGGTTCAATTGACTGGATCAACACAAACTCATGGATCATTTGTAAACGTCTTGGCTTTCTTCTTTCTAAAGGTGAATTATAATTTGTACAGGATTTTAATGAAAATCATAGACATGGCTTTTTTTTTTGTAAATTGTTACATCGGTTTTAGATAATTGTATGGTGAAATTTATTTTTAACTTAATTTATAAACAACAAAAATTAAATAAAAATAATAGTACCACATCAATTTAATACATAAACGAAATAATCAAGAATGTATTAAAATAACAAATCTCAAATCAGATGCTCGAACACGTTCCCCCCTTGCTGAACGCAAAGTTCTATTCTTTCCATAATTTGTCTATGCGTAGCAGCATGCATCATCTCCCTATCAACATTCCGACATGCATCTAATATCCGTTGTTGTAGATTGTGAACGCTAACTACAGGATCTATGCCAAAATCTGAATAGACTTGGTCCTTGATGTAGCCCCAAAAACATAGTCCATGGGAGTCAAATCTGTTGACCCTGCAGGTCATCGTATTTGGGCATTTGTACCTATATAATTAGGGCCAAAAATTTGGTCCAAATAGTCCACAACTATCCTGCTGTTGTGAGCTGGACATCCATCGTGCTGAAAAATAATCCTAGATCGGACATTCAGTGGAACATCATCCAACCAATCGTCCCGTCTAAATTTTCTCCAAAAAATACGAGCCCCATCAATCTATTATCTAATAGCCCACACCATACGTTGGTTTTATATTCAGTTTGGTGGTTCCTCGAAAAAACCCAGTGTAGATTTTCCGTTGCCCATCATACACTGTTATGCTTATTCAACACACCATTATTTGTGAACTTTGACTCATCCGTCTCAAGGATACGGCTTAAAGTTTTATAATCTATATTTAAAGCTTCATTTGCCCAATACGAAAACTCTAAGCGGCTCACATAGTCGGCATCTCTGAGGCCTTGGGCAAAATGACACCGGTAGGGCTTATAATTATACATTTTCATTATTCTTACACTTCTATTTGAGATATTGGTTACTGAAGCTAGTTGTGCTGCTGGTAAACTGGGTTTTCTTACAAATGAAGTAAAGTATTTTACGAAAATTCTTCATTGGTAATTGGCTTTACGTGGGTTATTGGCTGATTTCCTATTAAACTTCCGAATTGTGAAAATGTATTGTAAATACGCAGAAATGATCAATAATCCAGGTGTCGTCGCTGTGGGTACGGATCCCTAAATAATTATTGTAACAATTAGATGGAAACTAAGTGTAAATGAACAAAAAAATGCACCTGTATCTTCGCGATGCACGGGCCGCCACTTTTTGGCATTCAATATGTCTCTAACATATCCTTTCTCTCCTGAACTGAATAATCCATACTGAATGCCGACATCGATTAATTACTGTATTGACAAAAATAATCCAATACACGTAGTTTCACTATTTTGTTGTTGAACTAGTGAAATAGCTTTATTATTTTTAATAAAAGTTCAGTAGTTTGTTGCTAGGCAACAACTTGAGCGTTTCAGTGATAATTATTTTAAATCGCAATTATTCTGAGTATGTAAATCTATGCTGCTACCCTTAGGCAAATTATTCGAAGATTAGACTTGTTACTAAAACTGTTATTTTGCTAATTAGTTGCTTAGTTTAATTATTGTTTATGTACTAAATTAATGTGGTACTATTATTTTTATTTTGTTTTTGTTGTTTATAAATTAAGTTAAAAATAAATTTCACCATACAATTATCTAAAAACGATGTAACAATTTACAAAAAAGGCCATGTCTATGATTTTCATTAAAAGCCTGTAAAAATTATAATTCACCTTTAGAAAGAAGAAAGGCCAGACGTTTGCAAATGATCCATCAGTTTCTGTTAATCCAGCCAAATGAACCCCAGCAAATATGGTATTGGAAGAAAGCTTACTAAACCCGATATCTAATGCCGTAGTCATATTAGAGTGTTCCATTTGAAATTTTTGAGAAAAATTGAGCTTTGTAAAATGTAACAGCCTGTATAAGTGGATATTTCCGCAAGCTATATAACCGTATTTTATTATGCTACATTGAGTCAAGAGTCATGGTAATACCAGATCTTGACAGGTTTTGCGACGACATGGCAGCACTATCGTGTTGAATCGGAATAAAGTTTCGGACAATTAATTGAATAATTTCTAAACCGTTCATCACATGCCCCTATTGTTGGGCATCATTTTACTCGCCGTGAACTGCTCTATCAAAAAATAAAATAAAATATAGGTGCCCAATTAAAAAAAAAAAGAAAAGTTTGGTGTGGCACCGGGAAACTGACCACTCTGTATACATGAAACTCATTTCCCGTTATGCGAAACACTGGTATATTCATGTATACCAAATTTGACATGTCTAGGTAGAGCCGTTGTGAAGATAATTATGTGACCCTCTCAACTTGCCGGATCCTGTATATATATATATATATATATATATATATATATATATATATATATATATATATATATATATATATATATATATATATACAGGGTATACCACGAAATGCGTTGGTTAGATGTTTATCTAGTTATTGACGAATTTCAATTCAGATAGTACATTGGAGTCGATATCACTTCCAGTTTAATTCGAGGTAGCGATCAACTTTGTTATTTTAAATAGAATACTCTGCATATTTTTACATAATTGTATTTTACGCAAAGTTCTGTGTACACAGATGTCAACTGTCTTAATATACCTTCAATTGTTAATAAGGACATTGTGTGCGCAGGTCCAAGGAAAAGCTGTCCTGATGTGTTCGAGGCCAATGGAATACTTAGGTACCCTTACAGCCAAATTCTTCTTCAGTATATGTATTTAAAATATCCAGTGAATGGTGAAGCTCGCAACATCAATACCAGGTGCAGGCATAAATTAAAAATACGGTTGCACAAAAAGGAGAAAACAAAGCAGATGTTTGATTATTTGGGAATCATATTCCTCAATTTTCTACCTAATGTTATTAAGATGCTCCCACTAACAAGATTAAAGTAGGCACTAGTGGATGTTATAAAACAAAAAACTAAGGTGAAGGAATTTATTGGTGCTCTAAACTAATGTGTCTAGTGTTACATGCTATTTGTATTCATTCTTTGTAGTGTGTGTGGCTGTGTGTGTAAGTGCGTTATGCAAAATCTTAGGAAGGCAAATTCCACTAGCCACAGACTTTTTTTAATATATACGTAATTCATTGTAGTAATAATTTTCCTTCATTTTAACTCAATGTTTCTGAATGTACACAAACATTGACGGTACTATACTTACTCGATAGGGATAGTTAAGACATATGCGTGAACACTTTCAGAGACTGACACCATATTTAGGATATTTTCGCATTCAAGTTGTATTCGTTTCCCTGCGCTTGATTTATTCATTGCACATTATTACGTTTGATTAATTCAATTTTCTCTAAAATCGAAATGAATGCACCATTTTAGATATTTCTTTTTTCACAATAATATTTGATAGGTTGACTTCCCATATGTTACCACATATTTTAGAAGCCAAAAAAATTCTCGCCGCTCGAAATAAGTATTGCTGTAGAAGACTTCGTTTTTGTTGTTGGTGTTTCACACGTTTTCCTAGACAACTAAGCATTATTTAGTCAAACAGTATTAAAAAGAATTAAATGGTATTTATTTAGAAAAAAATAATTTTTGAAATCGGTCAATTAATAACGATATCACGAGTTCAAGTTATCTATTTTGTCGCCGAGTTTTGCCTAGACTGCATTTTAGCCTAAACATGGACACTCTCGCTATATGTTTTAGCTATCTCTATCTAGTAACTATAGTCAGTACTTATAAAGGCAGTGACGTAACATGTACATTTGATGGTCAATAAAGTCTATATATCTATCTATCAGCAAGAATGAAACGTGTTGTAGGTCTTTAAGTTTTTTATGTAATAAAGATATTATTCTAATTAACATTGTCTTAAGTCACTTTTTACAGTTTTCAAGAAATATATATACTATGTATAAATACACCTATACCTATATTCAGTATTGGTTTGTAACTTGAAATAAATTCAGTTAATCAAATACAGTTCCTTTTTTTCAAAAAGTGCTTGGACGCATGGATCTGTATTTCAAGTTGCAGTCTTTTATTATATATATATATATATATATATATATATATATATATATATATATATATATATATATATATATATATATATATATATATATATATATATATATATATATATATATATATATATATATATATATATATATATATATATATATATATATATATATATATATATATATATATATATATATATATACAGGGTGACGAATTTCTACGGTAAAGCTCAATATAATTGTTATCATACAAGATACGGGAAAAATCATAGACGTTAATTATAGGGTGTTTTGAGCTGCATCTTATAAAATTATTTTTACGATTACAGGATGGCCCATAAATCGGTGGTGATAAATATATTTTTTTCGAACACATTTATATTATTGCATTTTTGCATTTTTTCTCGACACATGA